>CM076578.1:343506225-344051883 GCA_034641835.2 Pinus albicaulis | reverse complement strand
ATAAAATCTACAGACCCCCTTAAAAAGTCAAATAACAGAAAAAGTAAGTTCTAGAAGCCTAGTTGGTCAAATATTATCCCAAATCGAAGCTTCTATCGGTGTGATCATTTTGAGCTTTATCCCTCCACTCATGGAGCTCTGTCCATCCAATCATGGAGCTTATCGCTTGGTATATGGATCTCAAATCCATTCATGAGAAGAATCCATCCCCCTCTTCATGGAACTGAAACTACCTCCATTTCCCTATAAATTGAGCTCAAGTTTCACTCTCAAGGGTAGAAATATATGTTAGTTGTTGAAGAAATTCTCAAGAGAGCATACTCTCTACACTAGTTGTTGGCATGATAATGATTACACTGTTATTTCCATAACTCCCTGCTGGTTCAAAGAGAGGAAGGCTTTTCAAGCTGAAGGAAGAATGATTGTTCAGGACAGCGAAAGAAACTTGTACGACATCAAGGCATAAGGTTGTAAAGTTACTCTTTTCATTCAAGATAATACATATGTATATCCTTTTCTCATTGAGTTGTTCTTGTGCTTATTTGAATAATTCAATACTTAGACTCCTTTATCACTAAGTTACATTAGTTGTTCTTAATTATTATATATTGCATGTGCTTTTAATTCTTTTGTCTATCTTTGATTGCAGGTTCTACTTACTGAAGAAGCCTCTTTGGGGCAACTGGATAAAATACTACAACGAACGTTGGATTTCAAGGTAATGTAATGTCCTCTTTCTTTCCTTATAATTATTCTGAATTGCAAATAATCTAGAGAAAACGATTTACAAATGGTTGTTTGTTTCTAGCTATTCGTAGAATACTAGGGAGATCACTCTTGTTCGCAAGAGGGATTAATCCGCATAACAGTAAATTATTGCAATACTAACGCACACAATATATGAAAGAGAAATAACATAATCCATTATTGAATCACAGGCTTAATCAATGAAAACAAGAAACTACTGTAACAACAATTAAAGACAAATTGCAGAATTATAAAAGCATTCACAGTAATTACAGAATCATACCGGAACAACAGTTACAATAATAAACAGAAATATGAAATATACAAAAGGAAAATAATGGAGCACCTGATCAGAAGAGTGAGCCCATCTCTCTGATCATGGCTATGGTAAACTCATAGCTCACAAATTGAACAACAAAACAATGTGCATTCGATTGATTAAAAACACTTATGTTACAATATCCGTCTTCTTCTAATTCCACCCGATTCACAACCCTTAGTCCCTTTTTTTACAAATTTTCCGGACAACTGTATTTCCCATCTAGCAACTAAATGTCTACAATTATACATTTGTTACAACAAAGAACTAGTTTTTGAAAGGAAACCATGAAAATCCTAAAATATATCTCGGGTAAGCTGGAACCTGCTGCGTTGTTGCAACATGTTGAGATAATGCTGAGAATTCAGATTTGCTTCATGGTTTGCAAATCTAATATTTTACTTTCCAAATATGTGGAAATAATGGAGTTAATACTTGCATAGGTAAAGCCTCCATGACTATTACTTCATTAATCAAATATTCCATATAAGACAGTGGGAAGAGATTTACCTCATTTGTTAAGAACAATTAATGATACAAAGAGGTATAAAGGTCGGTGAAAATAGCATAGAAAAGTATACATATTTGGTACCAAACATCTCCCCCCAACTGGTCTATTTTCATGTCCTCATGTAGCTCTTCGTCTTCGCAGATCTGGGTTGGACTAACTGTGGCTGGCATGAAGCTGTGCAAGGTCCTATTCTTCAGCCATCTCTATCCCTGGGGTTTTATATCCTTCTGTCAGAACAACATGCTTCCACCAATCTTGACTAACATTATATGCAGTAGTATACTACTATGCTAGCAACCATATGAGGGGAAATTGAAACCTCAGTCCCATCCACCAGACCCCACAAGTCTGAATGCATGCTAAAAAACATGGCACTCTTTCTAGTGGTCGTGCAAAGTTGGGTGCTCCAAAAGGTTCTCAACCTCTAACGTCTGATGATGAAAACATCCACCTCCTTTGAAAATTGTCCAGTGCTTCATTTCAGAAAGTTACTATCTATCTAACACATAGGTCAGTACACCATTTTATGTTTGTCAGCATATTTCCCCTATGCCCCTCAATCTGTAAAAAGGTAAAATTCTTATTATAAATATTTTCTGCCTGGCCATGCTCCCCCTAATCATCAGCGGGCTTGTAACTTGGTTTTATTCAAACGTATCATAGGCCTTTCTCCATTTAATTTGATTGATAGTGTAGGAGGTGAAGGCTCTAAAATGAATATGCCCCATGAATGGAATGGGGTTGAAGGCCTGATCCTGCCTTAGGAAGTAACCATGCATGTAGAGTTTGCACATTAAGTGCTGACCTATGATATCATGAATTTTCAAAATACGGAGGAACTGGATTCAATCCTCAATTTCGTGAAAAAAATTGTTATATATACTCTCTAGGAAGAAGAAGAGCAACTCTTCATGAGGGAATAAGGCATAAATATGAGAGGAAGGTCTACAGATAAACATCTTCTCCTTATATGATTGCAGCAATTTCACTTGTTCTTCTAACTCCTTTATCTTTCACTGTTGTTTTGCTTCCCTCTACTGCTCTTTATCCAACTGGTCTATATACCTTGTACTAATCCTGACAGCCTACTCTCGAACCCACATTGTCTCCTTCTTATGTCCATTCGCACCAGATTGCCATCTTTGAATTTCAATAGCCACGAAGAATTATTGGCCTTCAAACAAATGTTCAATCGGACCAATCTATGTAGCTGTAGAGGAGACCTCAATTTTAGGTTTTACTACCTTCTATTTATATACTTTGTTGAATTTTAGTTGAACTGAGAGGGGGGTGAATCAGTTCAATACATACATGAGCATTTTTTAACTTTTCATTAGCTTATTTATAGCTTACTTTTATAATCAACCTTAGTATATGAACAGTCTTAATATGTTGCAGCAAGTATTAAATTAATGTGACATTAAACTTATTATGAGAGCAGCAAACATTAAGCAGATTTGATCAATCATCTCAGCACACAGGCAACACAGATAGAGACAGCAGATATAAGTGGAAACCCATAAAGGGAGAAAACCACATCTCATTATTGTTGTGATGCAAAGGCAAGCTCCAACTCCCTCTCACCACTGTTTTTTTTGCAGGGATCAACCCACAGGAGGCTCCAACCTCAATTCTGCAAGCTACAACTTGCAAGGAAGCTCCAACTCCCTTCAATTTTCTGTAGGCACCAACCTACAGGAGGCTCCAACCTCAGTCAGCTACCACTGACAGCTATCAAGCTTCAACTTGATAGAGAAGCTCCAACTTCCTCAATTTATCACAAGAAATGTTTGCTGATTTACCTCACATATCAGCTCTGTTCAGTAGCATCTCTTTCTGCTCCTCTCTTCCTTATCTTCTCTGCCTCAATATTCTATGCTTTTCATTCTCTGTCCTTACTCTCTCTCACCACATTGTGCATATCAATGTGATATTATATATAGAGTTCATCACATGACTCTTTACATTCCTCAAGGAATTTGAAGTGAATAGTCCTGACTTTTTGACTTCTGTCTTCTCATTCCTTTATCCAACTCAATTTAAAATTATAATAATATGTACAAATTTCCATGCTACAGTGGGATTTTTCTTTTCCTTAGGATACTTGCCTTTGCATCACAAACAATATAAACAAAAAAATATTTACATTTTCAGTTACACATTTCAATTCCACTCAGCTCCTTTTCTGGACTTTGGCTTTACTGGATTTGTCTTTTCTGCTGCTGTTGAGTGACTGTTCTGTATATTTTGGTTCACCTCTGTGTCTATTCATCTGTTCACTGTACTTGAGTGCACCAGCTACATATATGACTGCTTTTCAGGTTTTATTCTCAAATACATATGAATCTGGGCGATGTCTGTTCATTACCATCTCTGTTCTCTGGCTACCTGTCTACTTTCTCTGTTCATATATGAGTTTAAACATAATGGTTTGAAACTCACATTACAATTTCAATTCATATTTTTCCCTGTACCATTTTTTTGCCGTTGTCTCTTGCTCTTTCGTTCTTGTAGGCTCTTGTAATAAACCCAATCTCATTTCATATAGGTTTCGACTTTAGCACAATATATAAATATATATCGTCATGTATGCATATTCCCCGATTCAAACATTAAAACTATTAATAAACCTTGGCTTTTAGCACCCAATCATAAGCATTTTGCACTGTATAATTGAATCCTCTATTCAATTTTTTTTTTTTAACTAAATGTATTCGAACATCAAAAGACCGTTCATTTAACGCTATTCTCCTTTCTTGTCCATCACCACTTATCCCACGCTAGCCCACATATTTATATTTCGACTATTTAATAATCAACAATTAAACGCTGACCCATACCTTGTTAGACACCTTGCAACTTTATTCATGATCCAACGGTGGATGATTTATCTCTTTTTCAACCTCTGATCCAATGGAAATCGCACAGTTAACCTGCACGAGGGTTAATATTCAATAGTTGTGTGATGGACTGGGCCCCAGCGTTAACGGTCGTCTCCATCCGACGGTTGTTATCGCGTCGCGCCGCCTCATTTGATCGGACGGATATCGCTCGACGAAGATGCGCGAACAATAACGCGCGATGGCGCACAGTGAGAGCGGTTTTGTGAATTCGCTCGAGGACATGTGTCGCCCGTTCTATGGAATCGCTCCCAATTTCTTGAATACCACCCACCGTGCAAAGGTGGTGCGATGAAAACCAGAAACCACCTTTACTGTTCACTCTTTGTGGTTCCGCCCTTTTGGCTCGGGGTTCCTCTCCTTTGCTCAAGGTTCCACTTCTTTTATACGTTTGACCCTTGGTTCATTGACATTTTGCCACAGTGCTTTCATCTGTTACGACACATAGCTCCATTTACACTGCGCATTTAAATATGGTTCTGCCTTCCGAGTTCCACCTTCAGAGTTCCACTACGTTTATGGGTTACACTAACCGTGATTTCACCAAATTGCTTATAACGTGCGTCTAACGCACCTGCACACAGTTAACTAAACAATTCCTCGGTTTTTCCACTGTGGAATGAAAATTTCTGGGTTTGAATTGAGTTCTCTGCTTTGAGAGCATCGATGCTTCGAAACCCACACTTCCAATCAAATATTCAACCCTACTATGCACTCAAATATTTCTTATATACATGTATAGAGTCTCCATTAACCCTTGGGATTTCTACCCAAAAAAAAATTCAAATTTTTCGTTACTGCACACTGCACCCCCAACCAGTTCTCAACCTCGATCTCATTTCGCAGGTTATGCACAACAGAGTTTATAACTAAACCTTCTTCTAAGTACTGTGTATGGGACAACATTATACATACTTCCACAACTGCCTCTGCTTCATGTTTGTTACTTTGCCTCATTGCTGGTTCAGGTACTCCTCCTTTGCCATCCCCTTTGCCATCAATGACAACATTTCCAACAATCTCCCCCTTTGGCATTGATGGCAATACTCTTCCTCTGTTTGCCTTATAGAAGCCTCTGATACCTCTTTTCCTCCCCCTTTGACATTAATGGCAAAGGGTTGCTCATTTCCTAGTTTTCTTTCTGCATTTCCTCTCTTTGAGATCTTCTGACTTTGTACCGTGCTGCTCCAAAATTTTGATTAAATCTAAAATTATGATCCTTTAGCCTTTTCTTTAACTCTTTTATGCTGGGTGTATTCTTTCCATAATCCTTTGAACCTGAGGACCTGTTTCATGCTTTCCTTGCTGGCTGATCTCCCCCTGGAATGATATTTTCATTTCTGTTCTCCCCCTGAAATTGTGCTTTCTCTTTATATCAGAGAGTAGCATCTACAGATACTACCCCTAGTTTATCTCTCAAATATTGAAATGGTTCTCTAGCAAGAGGTTTGGTAAATATATCAGCTGTCTGTTCTTTTGTTGGTACATATTCCAGCTATACTACCTTCTGAGCCACTTGTTCTCGGAGAAAATGATACTTGATTGGGATATGTTTAGTTTTTGAGTGAAGCACAAGATTTTTTGATATACTTATAGCACTTGTATTATCACATTTGATTGAGATAGGTTCATCAGTGCTCACCTTCATGTCTTGGAGGGTTTGCTTCATCCACATGACTTGTGTACAACATGCTGCTGCTGCTATATATTCTGCTTCTGTTGTAGATAGAGAGATAGATGTTTGTTTCTTGCTTAACCATGCCACCAAACTTTCTCGTAGATAGAATGCATCTCCACTTTTATTTTTCCTGTCATCCACACAACTGGCCCAATCTGCATCTGTGTATGATGTCAAAGTGAATTTTTTGCCTGTAGTATACTAAAGCCCATACGATGTTGTTCCTTGTAGATATCTGAATATTCTTTTTACTGCAAGAAGGTGATTTTGTTTAGGTGCTGCTTGATATCTAGCCACTAGTCCTACTGCTACCATGATGTCTGGTCTTGATGCTGTCAGATACAAAAAACTTCCTATCATGGATCTGTATAGTTTTTTATCTATATCAGCAGATCCATCATCAGCACACAGCTTGCATCCCGTGATCATGGGATTTGATACAGGTTTGCAGTCCTCCATTTTGAATTTTTTCAACATTTCTTTTAAGTATTTTTCCTGTGAGATGAATGTACCTGTGTTCTTTTGCTGAATTTGAAGTCCTAAGTAGAAACTGAGTTCTCCAATCATGGACATCTCAAACTCTGATTTCATCTCCTCAGCAAACCCTTTTGCTAGTTCATCTTTGTTGCTTCCAAACATAATGTCATCAACATACACTACAACAATCAGGAGTTCATTTTCATGGGATTTTATGTATAGATTGCTATCTACTCCACCTCTCTTAAAGCCTTGTTTTTTCAAATACTTATCCAGTCTTGAGTACCAAGCACAAGGAGCTTGTTTCAGTCCATATAGATCCTTCTTCAGTCTGCACACACAGTCTTCTTTGTCTGTTAAAGTGAAACCTTCTAGTTGTTCCATGTAGACTTCTTCTTCTAGATCTCCATTCAGAAATTCAGATTTCACATCCATTTGATATACCTTGAAGTCTTGGTGGCATGCAAAGGCCAAAAACATTCTGATGGCTTCCATTCTGGCTATAGGAGAAAATGTTTCATCATAATCAAGTCCTTCGATTTGTGAATATCCTTTGCAAACTAGTCTGGCTTTATTCCTGATTACCTGTCCTTGCTCATTCATTTTATTCTTGAATACCCATTTTGAGCCAATGATATTTTTCTCAATTGGTCTAGGAACTAGTTCCCAGGTATTGTTCTTCTCAATTTGGTCCAATTCTTCATTCATTGCCTTTACCCAATACTTGTCCTTGCAGGCTTCTTCAAATCTCTTTGGCTCTATATGTGATAACATGGCTATGTATACCTCTTTTGTTTGTTCTGTTAGCTGCCTTCTTGTCTAGACCCCTACTTTCTTGTCTCCTATGATCTGATCTTCAGGATGATTCTTCTGAGTGTATCTTGAGGGGGCTTTCGAGCTCAGCTCTGCATCTTCTGTTGTCTTGCTTGTTTCATCATCATTTTGGTTTTCTTCTTCATGGTTGTCTGATGGACTGCAGCAGTCTGTATCTCTTGTATTGTTTGGAAGTTCTTCATCAAATCTCACATCAATACTTTCTACTATTTTTCGAAGAGTCTTGTTGTAGCACTTGTACCCTTTACTTTTGGAAGCATATCCTAGAAAAATCCCTTCATCTGCTCTTGCATCAAATTTCCCAAGATTTTCATCATTATTCTTTATATAACACTTGCTTCCAAAAATTCTAAAATGTTTGATTGAAGTTGGCTTTCCATGCCATAGTTCATAGGGAATCTTGTCATTGCTTGGCATTAAGTGAGCTTTATTAAGGATATGCACCACTGTATGTACTACTTCTGCCCAGAAGGTTTGAGGAATATTACTCTCTTGCATCATGGCTCTGGAAATTTGTTGAATAGATATGTTTTGTCTCTCTGCTACTCCATTCTGCTGAGGTGTCCCTGCAATAGTAAATTGTTGTTTTATGCCATATTCATTGCACAGATCTGCAAAGTCATAATCTATGAATTCACCTCCTCTGTCCGATCTGATGCATTTTAGCTTGCATCCTGTCTGATTTTCTACTAATGCTTTGAATATTTTGAATTTTTCTAGAGCTTCCGATTTATTCTTGAGAAATGCAACCCATGTCATTATGGAGAAATCATCTATTATCAGCATGAAGTAGGATTCTCCACTTGGTGTTTTAGTTCTTGCAAGTCCACACAAATCCATGTGCACAAGCTGGAGTGGTCTTCTTGTTGATAAATCATCTTTGGCCTTAAAGGATGTGCGGGTTTGTTTACCCAATTGACAAGATTTGCATATGGTATTAGAAGGCCTTTTTATTTCTGGCATGTCTCTGACCGCTTTCTTCTTGCTCAGTCTGATGATATGATCGAAGCTGAGATGTCCCAATATCCTATGCCATAACCATGACTCCTCAAGTTTGCTAAGATGGCATGCTTCATCTTCCTCTTTCACGATGTAAACATTGCTCTCTGTTCGAACACCTTTGAGCAGAGTCTTACCTGTGGTGCTTGATCTGACTTCACAGTCTTGTGCTCTGAAAAGAAATTCGCAGCCTTTATCACACATTTGACTGACACTCAACAAATTTTCTTTCAGCCCATCTACAAATAGTACATCTTGGGCCTTACCTCTGCCATTATCTAAGCTGACTAAGCCCTTTCCCTTGATTTTTCCTAATTTATCATTGCCAAAAGTAACATTACCAGTTTTCTTTTCATCAAAAGTTATAAATTTTCTCCTGTCTCCAGTCATATGTTTTGAGCAGCCACTGTCTAGATACCATTGGCTTTTCAGATCTTGAGCAGTTAGAGCTAGGTCACACTTATTCTCCTTCTTTTTCCACTGGAGGCATCCTTTTGTTTGGTATCTTTTGTGAGATGATGAATCACATCCTTTTAGAGGACATTTGGAAGGCATATGTCCAACTTGATTGCATATACAACATTTGATCATATTTTTTGCAGAATTGTGAGTATGAACAAAATTTCTTTGATTCATAAACCTCCTTGAGGTGTTGAACATCAATCTTTGTCCATAATTTCTACATTCAATAATTTTATGGCCAAATTCCTTACAATAAAAACAATAACCATAGAAATTATGTGCATACCTGATGTAAGGTTGTTTTCTCCATTTGTTTGTTTGAGACAGTCTCTTCACTGTTTGCATCTTTTGCTGGTTTAAATTACTCCTCATTGCATGAAAATATGCATCAATGTGTCCTTGCTTGTGGCAGACATAACATGTGGCATTCTTCGTAGGAGGGAAGAATCTCCTTTGATGGCTTTCAAATTTGACATACTCAGGGACATATAAATATTTTCCTGTTGTCTGAGTATTTCTTTCATTCTTTGTTATTAGAGGATTTTTTTGGGTTCTGTCTCCTTCCTTACAAGTTTCTTCTTTTGTAGGCACTATTTGAGCTGCTTCATCATCCTTCTTTTCTTTTACAAAAATAATCTCTCTGTTTTCCTTTTCTTTGTTTTTACTTGATTCTCCTTCATAGCCTATTCTAGTTTTTATCATAGGCGATCTTTGAGCAACCAGAATTTCATTCAACTTACTAGAGCTTGTTGTTTGAGAAGATTTTATAACCACTTTCCTTTGAGAATTTTCTAATTTCTTCCTGAGACATACTACTTCTTCTTCCAACTTTTCTTGTTCCTGAGTTTTTTCCTTGATTTTCTTAAGTAACATGTCCTCTATCTTCTTGGCTTCTTCAAGCTCTATCTTTAGCTGCATAAGGACTTCTGAATTCTATTCTTCTCGTACATACTTGAGGAGAATGTCCTTTTGTTTTCTACATTTCAGCTTGAGTCTATCAATCTCTTCCAGAGCACTTCTTAGCTCCCCCTCAAGGTCAACTTCACCTTCTTCTTCTTCATCTTCTAGCAGGAGACCTTCAAGTTCTTCTATAGCCATCAATAAAAATTTAGAGGTTCCATCTTCACTTGAGAGTTCATCTGGATCTTCAGATGTACTGCTGTCTTGTTGAGCATAGAAGGATTTTCTGCTGAACTTCTTTCCTTTCTGCCAGTTCTTTGATGTATTTTTCTCTGACTCTTGAGCCTGATTCCTTACTTTCTTGTGAGGACACTTAGCAGCATAGTGTCCAACTCTTCCACAGTTAAAGAATTTGAAAGGAAGTTTACCTTTGTAATTACCTGAGCCTCTATCCAATTTCTTGACAAATTTTGCCTCTTCTTCATCCGAGCAAGAGCATATGTCTTCCTCTTCTTCTTTCTTCTTTTCTGTTTTAAAGGCTGCCTCCCTCGTACTTGGCTTCTTCTATGGGAGCCTCATCTCGTATGCTGTTAAATTTCCAAGTAGCTGGTTCATGGTCAAGGTCTCTCAATCAGCTGTTTCTTCTATTGCAGACACCTTGGGATTAAACCTGGATGGAAGAGATCTTATAATCTTTTGCACAATTATACTTTCTGGCATGGTTTCTCCAAGAGCTTTCATATTGTTAACAATTTCTGCAACTTTTAGGAAGAAACTGTCAATGTCTTCATCATCATTCATTTTTAAATTCTCAAACTGGGCTCTATAGACTTGAAGTTTGGCAATTTTTACTTTCTTGTCTCCTTCATGGATGTTCTCCAGAGTATCCCACATCTCTTTGGCAGTGTCTTTGTGCATTACTTTGATAAACTCTGCTTCACACAATCCATTCAAGATGGCATTCATGGCTTTTGCGTTAGCTACAAAATCTTGTTTGGATTCTTTCTCTGAGTCAGTTGCCTTTGGGGCATATCCTAATTCCACAGCACCCCACACTTCTATTCCTAGAGACATTATGTATGTCCTCATCTTGATTTTCCAGAAGGCATAATTTGCACCTATAAAGAAAGGGGCTTTATTGGTTGAGCATCCTTCTTTACTAGCCATCCTGAGAACCTAGAATCTCCTTTCAGTTGTTAAACTGGTACAAAGGAACCTGCTCTGATACCAATTGTTGAATTTTAGTTGAACTGAGAGGGGGGGGGTGAATCAATTCAATACATACATGAGAATTTTTCAACTTTTCATCAACTTATTTATAGCTTACTTTATAATCAACCTTAGTATATGAACAGTCTTAATATGTTGCAGCAAGTATTAAATTAATGTGACATTAAACTTATTATGAGAGCAGCAAACATTAAGCAGATTTGATAAATCATCTCAGCACACAGGCAACACAGATAGAGACAACAAATATAAGTGGAAACCAATAAAGGGAGAAAACCACATCTTATTATTGTTGTGATGCAAAGGAAAGCTCCAACTCCCTCTCACCACTGTTTTTCTGTAGACCCCAACCCACAGAAGGGTCCAACCTCAATTCTGCAAGCTACAACTTGCAAGGAAGCTCCTTCTCCCTTCAATTTTCTGCAGGCACCAACCTACAGGAGGCTCCAACCTCAGTCAGCTACAACTGACAGCTATCAAGCTTCAACTTGATAGGGAAGCTCCAACTTCCTCAATTTATCACAAGAAATGTTTGTTGATTTACCTCAGATATCAGCTCTGTTCAGTAGCATTTCTCTCTTCCTTATCTTCTCTGCCTCAATCTTCTATGCTTTTCCTTTTCATTCTCTATCCTTACTCTCTCTAACCTCTCTGTGCATATCAATGTGATATTATATATAGAGTTCATCACATGACTCTTTACATTCCTCAGGGAATTTGAAGTGAATAGTCCTGACTTTTTGACTTCTGTCTTCTCATTCCTTTATCCAACTCATTTTAAAATTATAATAATATGTACAAATTTCCATGCTACAGTGGGATTTTTCTTTTCCTTAGGATACTTGCCTTTGCATCACAAACAATATAAACAAAAAAAAAATATTTACATTTTCAGTTACAAATTTCAATTCCACTCAGCTCCTTTTCTGGACTTTGGCTTTACTGGATTTTTCTTTTCTACTGCTGTTGAGTGACTGTTCTATATATTTTGGTTCACCTCCATGTCTATTCATCTGTTCACTGTACTTGAGTGCACCAGCTACATATATAACTGCTTTTCAGGTTTTATTCTCAAATACATATGAATCTAGGCGATGTCTATTCATTACCATCTCTGTTCTCTGGCTACTTGTCTACATTCTCTATTCATATATGAGTTTAAACATAATGGTTTGAAACTCACATTACAATTTCAATTCATCTTTTTCCCTGTACCATTTTTCTGCCGCTGTCTCTCGCTCTTTCGTTCTTGCAGGCTCTTGTAATAAACCCAATCTCATTTCATATAGGTTTCGACTTTAGCACAGTATATAAATATATATCGTCATGTATGCATATTCCCCGATTCAAACATTAAAACTATTAATAAACCGTGGCTTTTAGCGCCCAATCATAAGCATTTCGCACTGTATAATTGAATCTTCTATTCAATTTTTTTTTTTAAAACTAAATGTATTCGAACGTCAAAAGACTGTAATATTAACGCCTATTCTCCTTTCGAAATCACCACTTAACCCATGCTAGCCTGCATCTTTGTATTCCGATTATTTAATAATAAACAATTAAACGTTGACCCATACCTTGTTAGACACCTTGCAACTTTATTCATGATCCAACGGTGGATAATTCATCTCTTTTTCAACCTCTGATCCAACGGAAATCGCGCGGTTAATTTACAAAAGGGTTAATATTCAATAGTTGCGCGATGGACTGGGTCCCAGCATTAACGATCGTCTCCATCCGACGGTTGTTATCGCATCGCGCCGCCTCATTTGATCGGACGGATATTGCTTGAAAAAGATGCGTGAACAATAACGCGCGATGGCACGCAGTGAGAGCGGTTTTTCAAATTCGCTCGGGGACACGTGTCACCCGTCCTGTGGAATCGCTCCCAATCTCTTGAATACCACCCACAGTGTAAAGGTGGTGCAATGAAAACCAAAAACCACCTTTACTGTTCACTCTTCGTGGTTCTGCCCTTTTGGCTCGGGGTTCCGCCTAACTTCGCGTTCCATCGTCCGAGTTCCACCTTTAGAGTTCCGTTGCGTTTATGGGTACGCTAACCGTGATTTCACCAAATTGCTCATAATGTGCGTCTAACGCACCTGCACACAGTTAACTAAACATTTCCTCGGTTTTTCAACTGTGGAATGGAAATTTATGGGTTTGAATTGAGTTCTCTGCTTTGAGAGCATCGATGCTTCAAAACTCACACTTCCAATCAAATATTCAACCCTACTATGCACTCAATTATTTCTTATATACATGTATAGAATCTATATTAACCCTTGGGATTTCTACCCCAAAAAAAGGTTCAAATTTTTCGTTACTGCAACTCCAACCAGTTCTCAACCTCGATCTCATTTCGCAGGTTATGCACAATAGAGTTTATAACTAAACCATTCTTTCTAAGTATTGTGTATGGGACAGCATTATACATACCCGAAATTCATAAACTCAGAAAAATACAACGATACACATATGCAATTACTAAACCCTTCTTCTAAGTACTGTGTATGGTACAACATTATACATACCCAAAGTTCATAAACTCAGAAAAATACAAGGATACACATATGCAATTAAGTCATTAATGCATAGATAGTTACATATCACAGCTCTTTCACATAGAATTCTTGTATCAACAATATCCATATAATACTAAAACCAATCCTTCTACATACACAACTTAATTTACTTACACAACTGCCTCTGCTTCATGTTTTTTACTTTGCCTCATTTTTGGTTCAGGTACTCCTCCTTTGCCATCCCCTTTACCATCAATGACAACATTTCCAACAGCACCACCCTACCACCCTAAATTTTTCACAGCCTTGAACCTATTGGTGACTCCATGCACCAGCTTACCACCACCCTACCACCCTATAGACAAGTAAAACAAGAATGGACTCCTGTACCAGGGAAAATGGTCCACTTTACAATGATACAGAATGATGTAGAAGAAGAAGACACACTAGACCATAAACCCATCTATGAAACAACCAGCTAATGATGATACTAGACCTCTCGACACTGCCTCTTCAACTCTTGGCAGATAGACACTTCTAATTTTTTTTACAATGATGTATTTACAATGACTTAGTACAATGATACCGTTACAGTGACTGTATGCAATGCTGCCCACTTGAAATCTTCATGTGATGAACTTCTTGCTACTATTTTGCACCTTGATTACCTCTCTTGTCATGCTACCCTCTATTGCACCTTGCTTAGCTTTTCTCCCCTAGAAAGTTTGGTCCTTTGCAGCCCTTGACAACACATGATCTAGCTTTTTTCTTGCCTTCTAGGAGCTCAATATTGAATCTGGTGTATCTCTATTATTTCAAATCCCCAATATGTGATTTTCGGTTATGTAGTATTCCTCTGAGTATTTTTTTCCAATGCCATAGGTCTAACCCAATTTGGATTATTCAAGGGAGCATTATTCCCAATCTCTCAAAATGACCTAATTATAGACTGGTTCAGTAGAGAAAACTTGTACAGTGTGCCACGTGACACTTTTTCTTCATTTGTCTCTAAAATTAATACAAATAAAACTATTATTCGTGCAATATCTGCCACATTTTACAGAATTCCAATCAGATACTCAGAGAGAGATTTATGATGATTTTCCAAAGGCCACTTCTTTGAGATGAATTTCAGGAGCCTCCAAAAACACTGGCTTCCACAGATCACATTGTAATATCCCAAAATGGGAATGCAGAAATGCATAAGAAAAATAATGGAGTAGCAGTTAGAAATTATCTCATAAAATGTGTTGATAAACACATGGCCATCAAATGAATGTAAAAATAGCAAAAAGGAGCTCCTTTACATCATTCGAAGTGGGGAAAATGCAGCATTTAGAGCATAAAAATGTTATTCCCAGGGAATTGCATTATAACAGAGAGAAATAATGTTGGGATCCCTTAGCTTATGTAATGTGGGACTCATACCTAGAATATATTTAGAAATAAATCTCTTTTTCTTGTTTAAATAGATCTCTTGATCCTGATATGGCTCAAAAAGGCCCAAACCGGATGACTTATGTAATGCAGAAATTACTGAAACATGCACAACGAGATTTTTAGAGGGTTTCTTCTACAATGCAATAGAAATAAAAGATATGGAATTTATTTATTCAAATAATGAATGAAAATGGGGATCTAGCCCCTTTTACAGATTCTGGAAATAACCCAACAAGGGTTTCATGAAAGCACAATGTACAAAACGTTAGATCTGTAGATCTAGATCTGAAAAATGTAGTATAACTGAAGCTTTGCATACATACAGCTGAATAATATGAGAATTGAAGGAGGATCCTTCTTACAAAGTTTCCAGGAGAAGGGTTGGCCCTTTCCCTAAGAAACAAGCTCAAGATTGAGGGGATTGACCCTCACACTGAAACCCTAAAAGAAATGACGCAGTTCCTGCAAGGGACTATGCTTTAGCTAATGGAAGTCCTTTGGACAAGTGACAAGATATGAAAATATGCTCCTGAGCCTTCCTTACTGATCTCCCAAAGGAAAGGAGGCTCCCTCCTTTGAAAAATGAGTGCAGGAAGTGGGGTTGTGAACCCTCACTGCAACACCCTACAACACAACGTTATACTGCTATAGAAATAATGTTGTAGCTAAAGGAGGATGCTTGGCCTCAAGCCTGGATGTGAGGAAAATTATTACAATCTCCCTCAAGAGGCCTCTCAAGAAAGGAGAAGGATTCCTAAATAGGAAATCCTTGTTCTAAGTAGCACAACAACTCTACTAAATAGCAAGAGGATGCCGAAAAGCCTAAAAAGATAAATCAAATATCATTCCAAAGATATCTTGTTGTGGCTTCCTTGCCCTCATTTTATACATGTGTAAGCCTTCTTGCCTTGGGCCCCACTCAATTATGGTTTCCTCCACCAAGGAATCTTCCTCCCACTATCTCTGCATAGTCTCACAAGATGCTCTCCACCTCCTATTCCAACGTTGTTGACTTGGTCAAACTAGACCTTGTCCACATGCAAAAGTTCCTGTTCACACATGAAGGTGTGAAATCCAACCTTTATGTTGACCCCTTTTCACATTATGAGGGACTTTATTTAGAATTTTATTATGCATGGGCCTCCTTACCCATTTATTTATCTCCTAAGTGAAACCAACAAAATTTAATATTCCAATTTGCTGCATGCAAATTTTGGATTATTACAGTCCTCCCCTCCCAAATGTTGCTTGTCCTCAAGAAATTGCAAGGATGGAACTGAAGAGTCTCCCTTCCTCCTACTGTAGCATCCACATATGATGTACTCCTCCAAGGAATGAGATGTTTTCTCATCAATGAATCTCCAAATTGCCCCTCCCAAGCATGCAAGCTAGCCAAAGGGCTATCATCATGAATAAGTAAAGTACTCAAGGAGTAAATAAGGTGTTGTCTAGAGGCCCTCCCAAGGCATGGAGTCTGAAATGTATTGGGAAACCTCCTTCCCATGTGGATCCTCCATCCCCAAGAAATCACCCATACAAAGTGAATCACCTCCCAACATGGCAACTCCTGAAAATGCTCCTCCACCTTGAGCTCCTGCAAAGTAGCTGGGCTGAAAATACGAACATGGTAGACAAAGTAGCCTACCCCATGTTGTCTTCCTCTCCACTTATGATAAGTGTAGAGCATATGTTGAGGCTGCAATACAATTTCCCTTAAGTGGCAAGATGAAGATTAGATCTCCAAAGATCTCCTCTCCAACGTCGTGAATCAAGCTGGCCCAAATCATCCCATAAGTGATGGATAGGAAATCATCACCATATGGCATCCCATCAATCACATGGCCCACCTCAAAAAGAAACAAGTGTTTGGCTATGGTGGCCATATCTCCTCCCATGCTCCCATTAGAACATGTAATGCATAACGTGTGGGAATCCTTTCCCCAAAAGGACACATCCAACCCATGTGTCTCTCTCCCAATCATGCTTCCAATACAAATAAGATCAATATCAGCAAATGAAATCATGATCAACATCAAAATGTGGGAAATTATGAGGGTCTCATGTGGTTCAGGAAAGTACCAACAATTTTCCCAATAGTCACAGTGCATTTTTCCAAACTGTTGCTTCAGAAAATTACATGGAAAGTTGTTTCTTGATACATGGTTAATTATGTATGTCATCATGTCTACTAATGAATAATGAATGGTTAGGTAAATTAGCTACACTTACATGAAAGGATAAAACACTTTCCCAAGGCCATATACAAGATGGTCGTCTCCATCATACAGTTTGGCCCAATGTTGACCATGGAGCTTAATGAAAAGCTTTCCCTCTTGTGGAGAAATTCACTGAATATGAATGGTAAGAGTATGAAAATACTGTGTTAGACAATCCATGGATGCAAAAACAATATTCTTACCATGTGTTGAGAGTAAGATGATGCATATTTATGTGAATAATTCTTCCATAGTGGTATGACACACTCCCATGAAGAGGAATGAATCATATGTTGCAGGAAGATCACCCTTATTATGCTTGGAAATCCAAGTTAAGAAGATCATATCAATGTAATAGATGTTTCCATCCACTACTCCATCATTCTCACCTCCTGCTTGTTCACCAAGTGCATCAATGGTGAAGTGATCCTGGAGACACTCCACCAATAACCCCAAGATCCCAAGTGATAGTGTTGTTGGCCTATGCAAATAAGCTACTGCCAACTCATAGCTCCATTCTTTGACATGCTCCTTGTCAAAGACATCTCCCATAATGCTGCTACACATAAGAGGTTCCTCCCAAAGTGGAAGTACCTCTTGAACATCTAAGGCCAAGGAGTAGCCCTTTTACACCATGATAGTGCCATCTCATACTCCTGCAACATCATGCAAAGTGTGAGAGAAAATCTTCCCTTTCTCCCCCAGGAACATCCAAAGCAACAAAAAATTTTCTTCCTCCCCATACCTCCATCATACAAATCATGTGGTGAAAACATGGTGATTGATACGAAGAATGTCATATCAACACAATGTGTCCATACTCCTTGCTGCCCAATGATGCAAGCATCCTACCACACATTCTTTCCCCACATACATGCCTCTTCAACTGGTGGTGAGGGCTTCTCCTCCTCTAATATTTCTTTGTCAAATTTCCTGATCAGCTTTTGAGAAAACTTAGAAAGAGTAGACACTCTTGCATGGCTCAAATGGCTGAACCACAAAGCATTAGCTTCACCTTCAAGGTGCAGCACTGCAATTTCTACAACCTCTCTCTCTACTACTGGATGTAGTAGGAATAAAGCCTCTAGTTTCATCACCCAAGCCTTTGCTACACATGTGAGTGATCCATCAAAAGTGGACAATAGAAATCTATTGCCTCTCCTCATCCCATAGCTGTAGGGTCTTCTTTCTTCCTCCGGCTGAATGAACTGTGGTAAAGCTAGAGTCTCCTTGAAGGCTCTATAATTAGCTTTGTATTCAGCAAGGTATTCACTTATAATTTCAGATTCCAATTGTTCTTCATGCTTCATTTCTTCTCCTCTTTGAGAATAGGAAGTGCATGGCCCTTCCACTTCTTGAAACCTTCTAGGAGTTTCGTTGCATTTCTTCTGCTTAACCTCCCTAGAGAGGTTCTTTCTAGATCTGAAAAGTGATGAGACAATGCTCATTCTCTCCATCATTCTGATCTACTTATTTTCTTTGTCTTCTTATATCATAATGGCTGAAACTCAGAGGCTGAGCCAAAGATCATGCTCTGATACCACTGTAATATCCCAAAATGGGAATGCAACAATGCATAAGCACAATACTAGAGTAGCCGTGAGAAATTATCTCATAAAATGTGTTGTGAAACACATGGCCATCAAATGAATGTAACAACAGTAAAAAGGAGCTCCTTTACATCATTCCAAGTGGGGAAAATGTAGCATTTAGAGCATAAAAACATTATTCCTAGAGAATTCCGTTACAACAGAGAGAAATAATGCTAGGATCCCTTATATTATGTAATATGGGACTCACAAATAGAAAATATTCATAAAAAAATCTCCTTTTCTTTTTTAAACAGATCTCTCGGCCCTGATATGGCTCAAAAATGCCCAAACCCCATGACTTATGTAATGTAGAAATTACTGAATCATGCACAACATGAGTTTTAGATGGTTTTTGCTATAATGCAATGGAAATAACATATCTGGAGTTTATTTACTGAAATCATGAAGGAAAATGGGGATCTAGCCCCTTTTACATATTCTGGAAATAACCCGGCAAGGGTTTCATGAAAGCACAATGTAAAAAATGTTAGATCTGTGGATATAGATCTGAAAAATATATTATAATTGAATATTTGCATACATACAACTGAATAATACAATAATTGAAGGAGGATCCTTCTTACAAATTTTTCGGGTGAAGGGTTCGCCCTTTCCCTAAGAAACAAGCTCAAGATTGAGGGGATTGACCCTCACACTGAAACTCTGGAAGAAATGACACAATTCCTGCAAGGGATTGTGCTGTAGCTCATGGAAGTCCTTTGGAAAAGTGCCAATATATGAAAATCTGCTCCCGAGCCTTCCTTACTAATCTCCCAAAGGAAAGGAGGCTCCCTCCTTTGAAAAATGAGTGCAGGAAGTGGGGTTGTGAACCCTCACTGAAACACTCTACAACACAACGTTATACTACTGCAAAAATAAAGTTGTAGCTGAAGGAGGATGCTTTGCCTTAATCCTAGATGTGGGGAAAATCAATACAATCTCCTTCAAGAGGCCTCTCAAGAAAGAAGAAGGATTCCTAAATAGGAAATCCTTGTGCTAAGCAGCACAACATCTCTGCTAAACAGCAAGAGGATGCAGAAAATTCTAAACAAACAAATCAAATATCATTCCAAAGATGTCTTGCTATGGCTACCTTACCCTCATTTTATACATGTGTGAGCCTTCTTGCCTTGGGCCCCACTCAATTAGGGTTTCCTCCACCAAGGAATCTTCCTCCCACTATCTCTAAGCTGTCTCACAAGATGCTCTCCACCTCCTATTCCGGTGATGTTGACTTGGTCAAACTAGACCTTGTCCACATGTAAAAGTTTCTTTTCACACATGAAGGTGTGAAATTGAACCTTTATGTTAATCCCTTTTCACATTATGAGGGATTTTATTTAGATTTTTATTATGCATGGGCCTCCTTACCCATTTATTTATCTCCTAAGTGAAATCATCAAAATTTAATATTCCAATTTGCTGCATGCAAATTTTGGAATATCATACACATATCTAAACATATTATGCACCTTGATCTGAAATTTTTACAAGAGCTTCCTCAGGGTTTCAGCTTTTCCTCATAAAAATTTCAGCTTCTGAACCGTTGTAAAAAAAATGTTAGAGCAAAAATTCCACGATGACCTATTTCAAGTAGCGAAATCACTACATAAGGAGGATAAAGGATCACAATTTATATAAATGCTTAGGTTAAGAGGGGCTTCAACAAGTGAAAATGGGAGATATTTTAGGAGCTTAAAAATTATTAATTATTGAATTTTCAATGACCCATGCCACAACCCCATGGGTTTTAGCCTACTAACTGGGGTTACAAACTTCAAACATGAATATCTCTGAAACCGTGATGAATTACATGGCATGCCATATATCAATAGAAACATCTCGACAAGTAGAAGCCATCAAAAATATTCTTGACCCAGAATATAGTAATTTTGTAGGTCAAAATTACCATGGAAGATTGGGGTAGCCCCTGGTGCTGCTTGGGTTGACATCAATGAAAACCAGTGATCAAAATTATTGTGGACATATTTTATTTTTTAATTTAATAAATGTGGAATTTGAATTATTGTGCAAATACTAGAGTATAAATGGAGACAGGGATTTCAAATTCATGAGGATGGATTAGATTCTAAAGACTTTCCCAGATTCTCCAAAAATCCTTGGAGAAAATAAGTTAAATTTAAAATATTAGATTGGAGATCAAAATCTAAAAAGATACCTCAGTAATGTGGAAAGTTACTGGGAAGAGGTCAAATAAAAATATAAAGAGGAAAAGTCTAATTTTAAAGTAGTTTTATGGAAAAAACAAAAGGAAATCCTAGGCAAAAGGGAAAACAACATCCTAATTAACTCGACATAGCTATGGAAACATGTTGAAGGGAAATAAAGCTTAAATAAGCCACTCTTGGGTAGACAAGAGGTTTTCTACACCTTGGAGGAATTGGTCTTTGCTCGGGGGGATCTGTGGAGAGAAAGCTCAATGTTGGGTGGAAAATAGTCTTACCAAAATTGGTATGCACAAGTAATTCAATTCTGTATTATGAATTTTAGTATTACAGAAAGTTTGAAATTATATATTGGTATGGAATTATGAGTTAATTATAGTAGATGGAAGTGTGTAAGAGAGTTAATTTTTTGCATGATTATTTTTTGTAAAAAAATTATTTAGACTCTCTCATGTATTTAACAGACAAGAACTATAGAAATTATAGTTGATCTCTGTGGTTACATAGACAATTAGAAATTAATAAACTAGCTCTGAGAATGTCTAAAGCCCAGTAATAGGCTTAAATGTGAGGTTAGGTCGTAAACCTTAATACTAAATACACAGAAAACATAGATAAATACATGGGAAAGAAGTTAAACTTAGTGTATTTATGAGTTGTAACATTAAATAGGAATTTTATACATAAATAGGAAAACTCGTTTCTCTTGGTAAACATGAATATGCATATTCAAATTAAGATCTACTACTGTAACATAACTAGAAGATTTTGGATATATAGACATTATTGCATTATCTCAGAAATGCCATAAAGGTTATATAATTTAAAGTGCATACAATAAAGGAAAATAACTCAAAGTTCTGAGAATGAGTACAATGTATGATAATGTAATAATTCAAGTCACGATATTGTTCTGTATATAAATTAAAATTTAATTATGTCATAAAATATAGACAAAGTCCATGGTCAAACTAAACAATTACAACAAAAGTGTCAATTTGACTATAGTTAAGAATTTAAGAGGACAAATTCGTCAAAGTAATATGGACCAACCTGAATGGAAGAAACCAAAAATTTACTATCAATGAATGACATATTGAACTACCCAAAACTTACAGAAATATAAATTAAACCGTAATAATGTGCATTGGGGTAAATGGATTACATGCATATACAATTATACATATGAATTAAAAAGTGTACAATTGTTTTTAAATTACGTAAAGAAATGGATACATAAGTAAGTGACAATAGTAATTAAATATGGAAAAATTACCTTATTGTTCTTTAATAGACAATGATAGTAAATATACATATAAATATGAGGAAAATGATTTAGTGCAAGAATTAGACAAAACATAAGAGAAAAAGGAAATTAATACGACGAGAGGGAAATTGATTACCTACAATCTCATCAACAGAGTATTGCCAAACACTAAGGAACTGTGTATAGTTGAATCATATTTCCTGTACAAATTAAGATTTTATTAATTTTAGGAAATTAATGAAATCTTAACAATTATTTCATATTATTCTTAATTTGGCATATAAGTGTAATATGAGAAATTCATACAAAAAATAAAACTGTAACACAATAGTGTTAATTCCATACAAAATAAATCAACAAAAAGGTTAAATTCATTAATATGAGAATGGTATGAAGATGATAAAAAAAGAAAACTAACTCGAAATTCCTCGTGAGGAAACGAGGAGTTTTGAGTCAAATAAAAAACTGAATTTCTGAAGATAAATCGAGCATCCTAGAGATATGGTAATGAATGCCAATTTAACTTGGTTCAGTAACAAATAAAGAAATTATATCAATTTAATATAGAGATTCCAAGTGTAAAATATGACTATAAGGACAAAGAAGACCGAAACTAAATGTCCCTAATTCTAGTATGAAAATTGTAAAATCTCACTCTCATTAATAATTACATGGGATTGGAATTGAAATAGATTTGAATTAAAATACTGCAATCCATTTAAAAATGAAATCAAACAATAAAAAAACAGAGACTTACTTGAAAGTTGAAGAAAATCAATTATGAATATTGTGGAATATTAAAACAACCAAGCTCAACGTTGGTTCCTCAAATTAAATTGGGGAAAAATTTAAGTTGAATAAATGAAATTCTCATTCAACAAAAAAACCCAGAAATTAATTCAAATAAAACATGTAAATCAATATTCATTGAGAGCTCAGATATATTTAAAACTACACTGGTAAAAACAACCAAATTTACTTATCAGAGGAAAATGAGAGTAACTACCATCGTAGCTTGCAAAACATTGAGGAAAATATAAATTAACTGTTGGATTAAACCCTCAGCTACATCCTTATCCAAATGAGGATGTCATATGGTAATAACGAATTAAACAAAGAACTCAGGGAGAAATGATATATTACATACAAAATCTAATTTCCTACTAAGTCTACAAGTAAACAAGAGGAAATAGATAAATAGGAATAACAATGTTTCAGTTGTTACCATAAAAAAATTTCGAAAACAGTATCCCAACAAGGACTGTGTTAAAGGTTTACGATTCTTACTTATTCCTGGAAATAGAAGAGATTACCTCATAACCTCAAGATTCGTGGAGGGAATACAGGTTAAAACCTCGAATGGAAGAGAACCGTGCAAAACAAAAAATGAAGATTAGTTACAAATAAAACCATAATGTAACAAAACAAAAACTACAGAGGCACAACTATCTTACAATGGCAACCCATTAAAAATAATGTATACATTTTACCTGAAGGGTAGGTCTGCCTGTGAAAGTTACAAAAAATTGTCAAAGAAGGAGGTGAAATATGTGATAAGATCCTTGACACCAACGTGGACTGAGAGGAAACATTAACAAATTTTGGGCCTACATGGTAAAGCAGCAATGAGGGTTGCCGAAAAAACCAGAGCCGAACAACTGAATGCCCAAATGAAAAATGAAAATTCAGTATAGGGTTAGGTTTTCATAGATTCTATGGTATAGATACGAAACAATCCAGACTACGCACATGGGAGTGATCTAGGGCAACAGTTGATAGAAAAATATATGCAGCCATGTGATTACATTGATCACCGAAGTACAATCATAAGTGTTAAATTCTTGAAAGGATAAACTATTAAATACTTATGACCTATAGATGTACGAATAGTAAATCCAAATCACCAAACATATTTATGCATATCTTTCCATTAAATTAGGATGGGTGTATTAAGATATTGTATAGTTAATGTAATAAGTTTATCTTGTCGTAAGTCAAAGCTACTAGAGTAATACATTACCATGTGTTAATAATGTATACTTTAAATCATATCAATAAAGTACCAAACGATTGATATAACATAAAAATATGAAGAAGGCTCAATGGATAGTAATGGTGGAAGGGTAAAATTTTATAAAACTTATATATTATGATTCTCCTTCCAATGTCGTAATTAGTAATATTGGAATAGTATGACAGATATTCCAATTATACAATGAGTGAAGTATAGAAAGGATCTTTGTATGAAGGTTATATGGTATATTATATACATTATTCTATCTTTTGAAATGGGTTTTGTAAACCCCTTGACTTTAACAAAAAAAAAGGTATACGAACCTGCTTACTGCTTTGACAGCAGCAGAAAGAGACTTGCTGAAATAGGAATAAGGACTCCAAAGCCCTCTTCTTTATCTTCCAAGCAGTTCATGAGATTATTTTTCCAAGGATTGTAGAAGAAAAAACTCTAAGGAGGCGAGGGATATTCTCAAGGCATGGAGAAGGTAAAGACAACAAAATTACAAATGTTGATGAGAGATTTTGAAACTCTCTGTATGAAAGAGTCTGATAACATAGACTCATTATTCACACATCTTATTGGGTTGGTTACCTAGACAAAGTCTCATGGAGAGACACTTGAGGAAAGAAGAATAGCGGGGAAAATCCTAAGAAGCCTACCAACAAGATTTGATGCCATAGTAGTGGCCATAGAAGAGACAAAGGATCTCTCACAATTTTCAGTGGATGAAATTCATGCATCCATGATGTCTCATGAACATAGAATGAACAGAACAACGAACTCCTCATTGGAGCATGATTTCAAGACACAAATGTCTTTTGGCCGAGGTAGAGGTCCAGGAAGATCAAACTACCGAGGAAGAGGAAGAAGCCTACACATAGGTGGAAGAAGCATCTCTCCAAGCACAAGTGGAAGGGGCAGAAACCAGAATCAAAGTGAAGGCTCAAGAAAAAATAAAACACAAGGACAAAGGTATGGTAAATCTCAAGTCTAATGTCATTATTGTAAAAGGTATGGCCATTATTCCAATGAATGTAGGAAGAAACAAAATGATATGGGTAATAGACCTAGTGTAAATTTTACAAGAGAAAATCAAAACCAAAGTAATATGCTTTTAACTTGTAATGTAGCACAAGAAAAATAAGAAGATGTATGGTTCTTAGACTGAGTTTGTAGTAACCACATGACTAGAAACATTAAAATGTTTTCCAATCTGGATGAGAGTGTGAAATCTGAAGTGACAACGGGGACTAATAGTAAAGTCTTTGTCATGGGGAAAGGAAGAGTTTCAATACTTACAAGGAAGGGAGAGAAGAAGTATGTGACAGTTTTCTATTATGTACCTGGCCTAAAATGTAACCTTCTAAGCATTTGACAGCTCCTGAATAAGGGCTACAATGTGTTTTTTAAGAATTATTTGTGTACAATCATGGACATGCCTCCAAGTAAAAATGTCATTGTATAAGTGAATATGACATGCAATATGATGTTTTCTCTCAAGCTCAGAAAAAAATTGAAGGAAGGAGGTGTTGTAGCAGCAGTCACACAAGAGTTCTTTCAAGAATAAGTGAAAGATTAAAACTGGTTATGGAATTTGAGATTTGGACATCTCAATTTTGGAGGTTTGAATATCTTGCATATAGAAGGGATGGTAAAGGGATTACCACTCATAGAGAAACCAGATAGCCTATGTCAATGCTGCATATTGGGCAAAAAAAAGTGAGAATCATTTCCAGCAGGAAAGAGTATAAGGGAAAAGGAACCCTTAGAGATTGTCCACTCAGATCTATTTGGACCAATGCAAACGCCATCTTTAGCTGGAAGTCATTATGTTTTGACATTTATAGATGATTATACAAGAAAGACATGGGTGTACTTTCTAAAACAAAAAAGTGAAGTGTTTGAATAGTTCTACCACTTCAAAGCTCTTCTTGAGAAGAAAAGTGGACACTACATAAAAGTGTTAAGAACTGACAGAAGTGGAGAATACATCTCCAAAGTCTTCCTACATTTCTGCAAGGAGCATGGAATACACAAGAAATTTACCACAAGGTATACACTACTGAAAAATGGTGTACCAGAAAGAAATAATAGAACCATCATCGACATGGTAAGAATTATTTTGAAGCCAAACCACTTGCAAAATGAGTATTGGGCAGAAGTTGCCAATTGTGCAGCATATATTTTAAATAGATGTCCAACCAAAGTTGTTATGAACAGAGTTCTAGAAGAATCATGGAGTGGAACAAAGCAGTTTGTCACTCACATGAGAGTATTTGGATGTGTGGCATATGCACATGTCCCAGATTAGCTAAGGAAGAAGTTTGACAACAAGGGGGAGAAGTGTATATTTGTTAGATATCGTGATGAATCCAAGGCCTACAAGCTCTATAATCCATCAACCAAGAAGGTAATAATCAGAATAAATGTTCAATTTATTGAAAAGAAGCTTGGGATGTAAGTTTAGAGAAAAATGTAAATGTGAAGACATGTATTTCACATGACGATAGAAAGGAATTGATTGCAGAAAATAATCCCTTAACGGTGGCTCCTCCTCCACCTACACTAGCTGAGAAGAGAACACCAAAAGCAAGCAATAGAGCAGCATTGCAAAATCAAGGAAGTGCTTCTCCAAGCACACCACAGGGATCTGCAACTCCCTCGAGTTCAAGTGGAACTCCAAGCACACCACAGAGATCTGAAATTCCCTCGAGTTCAAGTGGAACTCCAAGCACACTAGGAAGACCAAGTTTCTGAAATTTGAGTGAAATTTATGAGGAAGAAGAAGTAAATAATAATATTGGTCTGAATTCTTTATTTTCTTTATTTTTTCATGTTGATGACCCAATCCATTTTGAAGATGCAGTAAAAGAAGAAAAATGGATTGAAGCAATGAATGAAGAGATTGGAGCAATAGAAAAGAATGATACATGGGAGTTAGTTGACCTCCCACAAGGTAAATAATTCAATGGAGTGAAATGGGTCTATAATACCAAAAGAAACAGTGAAGGAAAAATAGAAAGACATAAGGCAGGACTTTTTGTCAAAGACTACAAGCAGTAGCAAGGAATAGATTGTGAAGAAACCTTTGCACCAGTTGCAAGCATGGAGACAGTGAGGACAGTGTTGTCCATAGCAGCACAGAAAAAGTGGAAGGACTATCAAATGGATGTAAAGTCAGCATTCTTGAATGGAGCATTGAAAGAAAAGGTATATGTTGAAGAAACTCCTGGCTATGAGATAAAAGGCCAAGAGCACAAAGTATGTAAGTTGAAGAAAGCTCTTTATGGGATGAAGAAAGCACCAAGAGCATGGTATAACATGATTGATGCTTACCTGATGGATAATGGGTTTCAAAAATGTGATGGTGAACCCACACTCTACATTAAAGAAAATGATGGTAAGATCCTTATTGTTTTTTTATATGTAGATGATTTGATTTTCACATGCAATGAAGTTTCTCTCATTGTTGATTTTAAATCAGTCATGCAGAGTGAATTTGAAATGACTGATTGGGTTTATTGAGATATTTTTTGGGAATAGAAGTAATGAAAAATGAAAAGGGAAGTTTTATTTCCCAAGAAAAATATGTTTCAAAATTTTTAAAGAGGTTTAACATGCAGAACAACAAAGCAGCATCAACTCCAATTGTCATGGGGTTGAAATTAATCAAAGAAGATTGCAACAAAAATGTTGATCCGACATTGTACAAGGGCATAGTTGGCAGTCTAATGTATTTGACTGTGAATATGCCTAACATTATGTATGTTGTAAGTTTAATTTCCATATTCATGGAGACACCAAAGGAGACACATTGGCAAGCTTCCAAGAGAATATTGAGGTATGTAAATGGAACAAAAGAGTATGGTGTTCTATACTCCTCAACTGATAATTCTAAATTGATTGGTTACACTAACAGTGATTGGGCTAGAAGTGTAGATGATAGAAAGAGCACATCTGGATATGTGTTTCATTATGGATCGGGAGCCATTTCATGGGCTTCCAAGAAGCATGCAATAGTTGCATTATCAACAACAAAAGCAGAATATGCGGTAGCAACAACAGCAGCATGCCAAGCAGTATGGATGAGAAGGATGCTGAGACATTTGTGTCATGAGAAAGACAAAGGAACAAAAATTTATTGTGATAATAGCTCAAGAATTTCATTATCAAAGAATTATGTTTTCCATAAGAGAAAAAAGAACATAGATTCCAAACATCATTTTATAAGAGAATTGGTTAACAATGGTGAGATTGTTTTGCAACATTGTAGGACAGAGGAACAATTTGCTAATATCCTCACAAATCCATTATGACAAAGGAGTTCTTCTTATCTCAAAAAGTGTCTGGGAATGACTGATGGTGGTAGTTGTGATTAAGGGGGAGTGTTGGAATTATACTCCCAACCACTGCCATGAATAAGCAGTGGAAGCAGCCCACACTTCATCAATTTTGTAGCAGAGAAGGCCAAGCACAAATCCATAGAGCCGAAGGCATTTTCATGTAACCACAGCAAACAGAGTACCAGGCCATACTCTGTGTTTATTTCTTCAACCATCGCTTTGACTTATCGTTTCCCTGTAGGCGCAACCAATTTTTTTTTAACTTTCTAAGCCCTTTGCCATATCTTAATTCCTTGTCGATACGATATCTGGTAAGACCGACACTTTGCAATCTGCCACAATTCTTTTTATTCCTCAAATTCCTTTGTTTTTCCATTACCAACATTTAGCCGCATTGTAGAGCTCACTTTGCTGAATTTACCACTTACCAATTGCCCAACTGCAACCTATGTTAATTGTTGTGTGAATTTAACACTTACCAACCTACCAAACATCACAAATCTCAAACTTTTGTGTTTAACGTAAAAGTTCCTGCAATTTTATTTGTTTTGCGATGCGATAATGTCGTAGCGTATCGCAATCACCGAAGTTCAAGTTTTCCGGTAAGCGCCCGCAGATATTTTTTTTTGGGTGCGATGCGATAAGTGCCATGTCACTATTGCACATCACAGCCTGCAATGTTTAATGGATAGTGCTACGAGTTGAAGTTTAATATCGCCGATTTTTACGCATGCGATGTGAACTCAGAACCACATTGCATAATATTTGAGATCAACCCTTTTTTGTTTTTTAACATGTTTTGTATGTGTTTCGTGTGTAAGCTGAATTGCAGGTTTGTGCGTCGTTTTAATGAAAGAATGGGTATTTTGATAGTAGAAGGACGAGAATTTATTGAATGTCCATTCAACATTAAATTTCTTTGAATAGAATTAGGTTTTTCAGGCTTCGGCCATTTTTTGTAACTAATGTAATTTCCATAAATTTAGAGAGTTGAATAGAAACATAATTTTTGTTCCTCTCCTATTTTAGGTTGTCTATTTGAGTATTTTTTATTTCCGCATTATTGTGCATACTCTCTGTTGTGGGGGAAGCATCCCTCTGTATATTGATTTCATTCAATATTTCCAACAATCCTTGTACCATCAGTGATCAACAACGTTAATATATTTATCATTGATTAAAAAAAAAGTAGACATAGAATAACCATTATCACTTGAATTACTTGGCTGTGGATATTGCGCTAGATGCAAGGCCAAGTCACAACCCTTTGTAGTCTTCATAGCCGTAATTATTAAGTAATTTTCTTGTATTTTGAAAATCCAAGGTGGGAGTTTCCCTAAAAGTAAAGGTTGAGATAACATAAAATTGACTACAGGAAAATAGACTTCCAGTTCTGTATGCTTACCAAGAATATAATGTATAAAATTCTTAATCACTTTTAGTAAGGTAAACATATGTTTTTCACTCAAGGTGTATTTTAATGTTTCATTTGAAAGACTTGGACTCATCTAATTTTTTCCCTTAATCATATTTTTGCATAAGAATGGCCCAAATAGTCTGGTTAGTTGCGGTAATGTAAATGGTAAAATCTGTAGCAAGCTATGGTTTAAACAAAACCATCACAAAGAAAATTTCCTACTCGATTGTAATGAAGGTTTGTTGGGCAGAATCGTTCCACTTAAGTACATGGTCTTGTTTTTTTAGATTATGAATAGGTTTTAAAATTTGAGTAAAATAATTTATAAATTTTCAAGCGAAATTGATTTTTCCCATAAGGGATTGAATTTACATTCTAGAATTGGGTGGTGGAAGATTCTTGGTTGTGAAAACTCTATCAGGGTCAATGCTAATGCCTACTTATGAAACAATGTATCCCAATAGTTTACCAATCGTGACAACAAAAACAGATTTGTTGGGATTGAGAGAAATTTTGATGAAAGAGATATGCACGACACTTAGATTAAACATTCATATAATCAAGATAGATATCAATGATCTTCCAAAGGAGATAGTCAGAATCCAACTACATGGCTCTCTGAAAGGTATAACCTTCTTTAATTAGGCCAAAGGTTGTGAGTTTATAAGAAAGGTGCCCCAACAGGTGGTGAAACTCGTTTATACTTGTCAACTTTCTTCAAGCATATATGATTGTAACTAGAGAAACCATCTAAAAGTGACATCATTTGTGACCCTACAACCCGTTGCAAAATATGAGCCATATTAGGCAAGATAATATTGTCTTTAACACTATATTTATTAAAATTTGATAATCGACAGAGAAGTGAATAGTCCCATTTTTCTTTCTAACTAGGAACACGTTTACTACCCATTCTAAATACTTTATGGGAAAAATGATGTGAGCATTGAACATCCTTTTATCTATTTTAGAATGGTGGCCTCAAGTGGAGGGTTCACAGGTATTTTCCTTTTCCTAACAAGCTTGTCATATTTTTTAATTAGAATAACATGTTTTATAATGTCCGGATCAAAACCACGAAGATACTTATTTTACCAGGCAAAGACCTTAGGGAATTCCTTGAAAAGGGAAATTAAATTTTCCTTTTCTTGATTAAGAGTCTAATGTACTGAAGAATCAAGATAAAGGGATGAGTTGTTGCTGGTCTAGAAGACTGAATAATCATTTAATGTGTGGAATAATATTTCTGAGTGAAGGGCTTGATTTCTTAGCCATTATGGGGAGGTACCTCTTGGAGATTATACTGTTGCGTCATTCATTCTTGTCATTGATGTATTGAGGTTCCTATAGATGAGATGAATGACAAGTTCCTCTTATTATATTCACTAAAGATAATGTCTTGTGAGTTTATATAGAATTCGTAGCCTAAATGCACATTGTGTATTTATGAGTTATTTTATAATGGGATAAGTTTTCATATGGTTGATATAGATGCTTACTGTAGGATTGCATAATTCCTTAGCACAATACAAGTCTATGCAATATCGATTTCAAATCGGTTCTTATTGTCTTTTCACACTATACATTTTTCTTGCAATAAAATATAAGTTAAAGAAATATGAAAACAAACACAACCATATACCTTCAATTTTTTAATGAAATGACACTGTGAAAGACCCAAAAAAAGTTAGAAAATCAGTGAAAAATATAAGATATTATAAGTGGGTATGTTACAAAATTACCTAGTGGCACTAACATCGCTGATAATAGGTCAATGATACCATGAAGGGAACATGTGTGGTTTTTTTGGCATCCTTATTTCCCATTAATGGTTAGAGGTTTGTTGTGTAACCAGCTCCAAAAATAGAAGGAATGAGATATCATCACCTTATAAATAATCCACTTCAAGGGGGAAACCTCCAATACATTACATGAATGAACAATTCTTGGATGATACAATTGACAAAACCTCCTTTCTATATATAGGAGTCCATGGGGGCACAAAGTAATCCTAGTGGGGCCACAATGTAATCCTAGCTGACCTAACAATAATAATGTAAGGGTAGAATAATAACAATATGGGGGTTACAGGGGTACAATAATAACATTAAGGGGGTTACACTAACAAAAATAAGGGAATATACTAGAAATATAGGGACCTAACATGCTCCTCTCCTTCAAAAAAATTTTGTCCTCAACGCTTGAGTAGCTCCGGGTGCTTTTGTATAAAATTATCATCCTCCCATGTAGAATCTTCATTGGGTAAGTTCTTCCATTTTATGAGATACTCTGAAATTGATCGATTTCGTAGCTGTCGATTTCTTGTTTCCGTGACTGCGTCAGGTTCCATTATGGTTTTTCCTTCCTCATCAAGTTATGGAAATATTGTTTGAACTGGAATTTTGTCCCCTATAACCTTTTTTAAGCATGAAACATGGAAAACTAGATGCACTCGCGAAGAATAAGGAAGCTCCAATTTGTATGCCATAGTACCAATATTTTGCAACACCTTGTAAGGAATATAGTACTTTGGCAATAATTTATTATCCTTCTTAGATTTCTTAAGGGACATTTGTTTGTATGGTTGTAGCCGTAAAAATACCCAGTCTCCCACATCAAAAATTCTCTCACTGCGATGTTGATCTACCTGTTGTTTCATTCGATTTTGTGCCAAATTTAGGTTATCCTCTAAGAGCTGGAGAACTTCTTGTTGATGCTCGATGTGATCCTCCACTGCTTGAACCTAGAATTTTCCCTTAAAGAAGATGTGATGGACAATGGATGATATTCATAAAGTGCCATAAATGGGGTCATTTTGCTGCGGTATGGACGGAAGTGTTATACCACCATTCAGCGAGAGGTAACCACTTGACCCATTGTGCTTGCTTATCGGATACAAAACAACGAAGATATCCTTCCAAACATTTATTCACTATATTTGTTTGACCATCATATTGAGGATTATAAGATGAGCTATGAGCTAGTTGAGTACCCAAACAAGAAAATAATTCCGTCCAAAAATTTCCTGTAAAAATGGGATCTATGTCACTTACAATAATCTTCGTGTTTCCATGTAGCTTTTGAATTGTTTCCATAAATGCCATAGCATCTGTACTTGCTTTTAATGGATGAGATAATGCACAAAAGTGTTCCTACTTGGTAAGTCTATTAACTACCACCATGATGACACTCCTTCCTTCGGACTTAGGTAAACCTATGATAAAATCCATTAAAATCTCCTCCCAATGTTGACTTGGAATGGATAAAGGTTGTAGAAGACCTGGGGTCTTAATTGTCTCAACTTTATTTTGTTGGAAAACCAAACATTCCACCACAAACTTTTGAATATCAGATTTACGGCCATCCCAAAAAAATTGTTTCTTCACCCTATGGTAAGTTTTTAAAAATCCTGAGTGTCCTCCTAAAGGAGAAGTGTGCAATTCCAAAAGAATCATTTGTTTTAGTTGGGAATTATTGAAAATATATAAGCAATCTTTGTACCATAAGGAATCATTTTTACAACTAAATGTATCAGATGTAATAGGATCTTGCTGCAACTTTTGGATGAGTGTCCACACTTCTTCGTCCTTCTTCCATTCATCCCTTGCTTCAGTTATCCAATCTGGTTGGATAATAGAAATGGCACAAAGCCATGCTTCCACCTCTTCATCCTTTCTTGATAATGCATCTGCAACAACATTTAGCTTCCCTTTTTTGTAGATGATTTCAAAGTCCTAACCCAACATCTTTGTGACCCATTTTTTCTTCTCTTCTGGAAGATAATCTTTGTTCCAAAAAGTGTTTAAGACTATCATGATCAGCTTTTACCTTGAAGTGTCTTCCCATTAGGTAAGGTCTCCATTTCTTGAGTACATGTAGTATTTCCAACATTCCCTTCTCTTAAATAGCCTTTTGTAAATACTTTCCTTTGATTGAACGACTTTCAAAAGAAATAGGTCTTCCTTCTTGCATTAAAACAGCACCAATTCCATTTCCTGAGGCACCACATTCCACGATAAAGGTTTTTGTGAAGTCTGGCGTAGCTAAGACTGGTACTAGGCACATTGCCTCCTTCAGATGTTCAAAGGCCTTAGTTGCTTCAAGAGTCCATGAAAATGCATCTTTCTTCAATAATGTTGTTAGAGGTGCTGCTAGTCTCCCATAATTCTTAACAAACTTGCGATAATACCCTGTTAACTCGAGAAATCAGTGCAATTGCTTTATGTTTGTGGGGACTTTCCATTCCTTAATGGCTTTAATTTTGTTACGGTCTACCTTAACACCCTCGTGAGATACAATATCACCCAGATATTCCACCTCTTGTACTCCAAAGAAAAATTTGGATGCTTTTGCATATAATTGTTTCTCCTCCAATAGTTTGAGCACCCTATCAACATGTTGAACATGATCCTTCCAAGGCCTATTGTAGATTAGTATATCATCAAAAAATACTAGCACAAATTTTCTAAAGAAGGGCTTGAAAATGGAATTCATCAACCATTGAAATGTAGAAGGTGCATTGGTAAGGCCAAAAGGCATGACCAAAAATTCATAATGACCCTCGTGAGTTCAAAATGTTGTTTTTGGAATATATTCATTCTTCATTCTAATTTGATGATATCCTGAATGAAGATCCAACTTGGTAAAATAAATTGCTCCATGTAATTCATCCAATAATTCATCAATCACAGGAATGGGAAATTTATCTTTAATAGTGAGATTATTGAGCTCTCTATAATTCGGACACATGCGCCATGATCCATGTTTCTTGTGCACCAATACTAATGGAGCAGAGAAAGAACTTTGACTAGGTTGAATTATACCAGCCTCTAACATTTCTACAATCATACGTTGAATTTCGCTCTTTTGGACATAAGGATATCTATAAGGCCTGATGTTTGGAGGAACACTTCCTGGAAGAAAATAATAGCATGATCATGATCATGAATAGGTGGGAGTCTTTTGGGAGTATCAAACACCTTGGAATTATTGTCCAAGACTTTTTGGAGATCTGGAGAAATAGATGATTTTGATGTTGGAACTTCTAGTGAGCATAATTGTGAAATTACGCCCCATTGTTCTTTCTTCAGAAGCTTTGTCACGACATTAGAGCTTATTATATTTCGCGACTTCCTTGCAATACCCTGTAATTCGATTTCCACTCTTTCTGAAAAAAAAATTCAAGAAAAGTTCTTGAAAATTAAAAGCTATCGTTCCCAAACATTGTAACCATTGTACTCCTAGTACAACATCAGCACCTCCCATTGGAATGGAAAGCATTGGACTATTCAATACATATTCCCCCATGGCTAACTTGATATTATGACATTTTCCAGAGCAATTTATAGCTCCTCCATTTGCAACCATCAGTTGACATTCTGGTGTTGGGTATAGGAAGCAATTCAATTCCTCGGCTACATTACAATAAATAAAATTATGGGTAGTACTCGAATTAATAAAATTGATTCTTCAAACAAAACTTATGCAATTCGGGAAAAAAATATATACCTTTTCCTTGCTTTTGAGGAGCTTGATATTGAAATTGAATTATCTCTGTGATTACAGAGCTTCAATATCTGAATTTTTTCCCTGTGGAAGCCCTCTGAATCCTCTTTCGAATGCCATAGGTCTGACCTAATTTGGATTCTTCAAGGCAATGTTATCTCCAATCTCCAACAATGACCTAATTATGGACTGGTTTAGTAGAGAAATCTTGTACGACTTGCCACGTGTCACTAATTGCTCCTTTGGCTCTGAAATTGATAGAAAAGAAACTACATTCCATGCACTTCCAGGAAATTTTTACAGAATTCCAATTTGATTCTCAGAGAGAGAGTTATGAAGTTTTTCACATGATCACCTCTTTGAGATAAAATTCAGGAGCCTGAAAAATACCTAACTTCCACAGATCATATCTCCGAAAATATTGCGAACCAAGCTCTGAAATTTTGCGATGATGTTCCTCAGGATCTCGGTTTCGTGCTCTACAATTTTCAGCTTCTGAACCTTCGTATAAAAAATGTTATAGCGAAAATTCCATGATGATCTATTTGGATTAAATTCAGGAGCCCTCAACAATCCCTAACTTACACAAATCGTATCTCTTAAAATAGTGCAAACCAATATCTGAAATTTTTTGAAGACCTTCCTCGGGATTTCAGCTTCTCCCTCTAAAAATTTCAGCTTCTGAACCTTCGTAGAAAAAACGTTATAGCGAAAATTCCACGATGACCTGTTTGGAGCAGCAAAACCCTAGAATCCAAAGCTTTGATACCAAATGTTGTGTAACCAACTCCAAAAATAGAAGGAATGATATATCAGCACCTTAGAAATAAGCCACTTTGAGGGTGAAACCTCCAATACATTACATGAATGAACAATTCTTGGATGATACAATTGAAAAAACTTCCTTTCTATATATAGGAGTCCATGGGGCCACAATGTAATCCTAGTGGGGCCACAATGTAATCCTAGCTGACCTAACAATAATAATTTAAGGGAAAAAAAATAAAAATATGGGGGTTACAGGGGTACAATAATAACATTAAGGAGGTTACACTCACAACAATAAGGGAATATACTAGTAATATAGGGACCTAACAAGGTTATTTTAGGGGATAAATTTCATGTTTCATTACCTGACTATGCAGGATGTTCTCATTAGGTTATTGTGGTAGTTCAGGATGTTATTAACCCCATAATAATATAACCTTCCTTTAGGGCCTACCTCTTGGGTTTTACCCCTAATGATATCTAGGTTGTAGGGACTCGTACTCAATGTTCAAAACTCATAATGCTAACTAGCCCCATCAAATGACTAAGGATACCTTGGAAAGCTCCTTTGTTGTGTTTCAACAGGTAGTTGGTGGAAATATATAATTCAATTTTCCCTTAGGCTTGTATTTCCTCTCTTAATTGTGGCCAATGACCCAATGCTCATGCCTATTTCTTGAAAATTTCTTAGCCATTCCCATATCCCCAATTGAAGGTTAAATAACCTTTCAAGAGGTCATATATGGTCATTTCATGTGTCATTCATGAAACTTAAGCCCTACAAGCTACCTAAAACCCTGAGAGGTAAAACATGGGGATTAGAGGTGTTTTTTTTTGCCCTAGATGCCTACAATATTTATACTTCAACTAGGAAATGGGGTTTTAAGTTGACCATATTAAGGAACTTCACCTTTGTTGGTGTTGTTCACAACACTTCAACCTAAGAAGTTATGTTTTGGGCTGAATTCTATTATTCTCTCCCCCCTCCCCCCCAACGAATGTCAAGTGCCTTAGTATGTTATTTTACCATCTTAGAGGTAAAAAAATTGGGTTTTGAGTTGTTCTATTTGGCCCTATATGCCTATAAGCTTTGTACTTCAACTAGGAAATGGGGTTTTAGGTTAACCATATCAAGGCACTTCACCTTTGTTGGTGTTTCTCATAAAAATTCAACCTAAGAAACTATGTTTTAGTCTGAAGGTTATTATTTTCCTCCCCCAACTAGTGTCAAGGTCCTTAATATGTTACTTTACCATCATGGTTATGGTTAAGGCCCTCATATTTATCTATGTTTATTGAGACATATCAATAGAAACCATATATAACTATAATGACAAAGACCCCATAACAAGGGCTCACAACACTATGTATAGGTTTTATTCCTAGTACTTAAGCTCAAGAAGGCTCAACTATCACTTAAATTCCTTATTTACCCCTTTGAAAATGATTAAATTTGTGAATTCATGCACCAAATATACTCACCACACTCATATCCCACTCAAATGCCTATACTAAAAAGCCATAAAAAGGGATCATTTGTTGCTTCAATAATTTGATTAAGGCTCTTTAACCTAAGAATATTTAACAATATCCTAAGGTTATTTTCCCTTCCTTGACCATGTTTGAAGCCCATTTACCCATCATTGTTGTGAAAAATATCCTAATGGAATCCATATACAACTTAAATGCCAACAACCCAATAATGGGGGTTTATGTTGTTGTTTGAGGTGTTTTCGTGGTGATTGAGCCTAAGAAGAAATGTGTAGGGACTCAGACCCAAGTCTTTTACTCTCATAACCATATATCCTAAGCTCCAAAATTATTATTTAGGGATTAAGCTACTTATTCCCCTTCGTAGCATGTTTGTATTTTGAATATGATTTCTAGTGTACAAAACCTAATCATGAAATTTTTTTACCACTTGAATGCTCAATAAAATTAACCATGGCCACAAGGATAATTCCTATGGTGGCCTTGGGATACATTCTCATTTAGGTCATGTGTTTTTTCTTATTCATGGTGCATCTATCACTCTCATGGGCCAAATATATCCTAAAAAATTCCTGTATGGTCATTTGAGGATGTGTTTTACATTATATCTATAGAATATTTGTGGGTAGTAGGTGTTGGTCATGGATACTGAGCTTGGGAAGCATCATTTATGGAACAACACCCATTATATTCCTCACATGACCAAAGTTACACCTTCCTTATGCACAAGTAAGCTTAGTCACAATAGTGTGTGCATGTTATAGGAGTATGCACGCACACACACAAGGACACAATCACACTCTAGATTTCATGCATATTTCTTTTAGTTTTTGGGAAAGATTGACAAATTTAACATACATGTTTGCCAACTTGGTTATTTAAGATTTGTGTTTAGAATAACAAACCTAGTGGTTTGGGTTAACAATACATCAAAACCTTTGTTTTCTCCAATTGGCTCTCAATATATGTATTTTCACGTTATTTTTGTATAGACTACATAAATCTATCATAAATGAAACTACACACATAAAGTCGACTATACAAATTTTAAATATATAGTTAAAAATTTAATATTGTTTATTATTTTTAATATATTTTTGTTTTGACGAGGTGTATATTATATGGTGGTAGGGTGCATTATTAGTTAAGGCACTCCTTATGTTAAGGTCCCAGGATCAAATCCCATGGGTAGAAATCTAATTGTGCTAAGGCTTAATGTGGTGCATGTTGGGTGGAATTTCTAAGTGATTTTGATGACTTAGATACCTATGGGTCACAAATTCTTAGTCATACGATAGTCTTGTAGGCCACAAACTAACTAGAAAAAAAAAATTATATATATATATATATATATATATATATATATATATATATATATATATATATATATATATATATATATATATATATATATATATATATATTGTTTTGACATATATAAAAATGTTAAAACACACAATATTTTATTCCTACTAGGTAAACCCATGAAGGTGGGTTACACTTTTGTGAGAATCAGGGGCGGAAAAGTCATTTTCCCAACAGTTCGACCGAACATTTTTAAAAGTTCAACTGAATTATTTTAGAGTTCTGCTGAACTTTCGAAATTATTTCATCCAAACTAATTTTGTCGTTTACATTGATGGCGTATTGACGACATGGGCAAACAGGTTTTTGGTCGGAGATGGGAAAACTGAAAACAAAAGTTCGGAAGAAATAATAGTCTGGCCAAACTATTAGTTCGGCCGAAATTTTAAAATAGTTCGACCGAACTTTTAAAATAGTTCGGTCAAACTTGTTCTTATAAATATATAGGCTTGCAAACCTTAATAGGTTTCATACGTATTACTGTTGCTTGTTTTTTGTCTCGCGTCTGTCCGTCTCACATCTGTCTGTCTCACGTCTGTGTGTTTGCAGGGGCGATGAGGTGAGGTGAGGTGTTGCTCTGTTGCGCCGCGGCGACGATTTGAAGTGTTTCTCTATTTTTTTTGTTGATTTTTTTGTTTGATTTTAATTTTAATTTTTTTTGTTCGCAGGGAGTTCAGTCTACATCCTCCATAACGTCTTCGGTGATCTCCAGAGTCGTCTTCTCATTGTGGCTTCTTCCTCTTGTCTTCTGCAAATTTACAGGTATTCTATCCTTCTCCTCTGTCATTGAATTTATAGTTTTATGAAGGTTTTGTTTCAGGACCCAGCCTTTGTAGTTCCTATATATATCTCTCTCTATGTATAGTTCCTCTATCTCTTTGTCCATGTTTGGCTTCTCTATCACTGTGTATGTATCCATATCCATATCTATTTTCATTTCTTGCACTAAAAAACATATTCTTGCAAGTAGAGAAAAAATATCTTCCTGTCAAATACAAATTGAGAAATGACTATTTAGAGCCATAAGTGTAATAAAATCCAAAACCCAAATGGTTTTATTATACGAAAGGCAAGTGAAGCGAAAACTATTGTATGAATTGTTCATATGTGGCTTTTACTTCGTCAACATTGGCGCAATCCATCATGTATTCATTCTCATACTCTACTGCATGAAATATTAAAATTTTCCCCTCACATGCAAATGTATATGACTCGTTTTATGTTTTCTCTGATTTTTGTCGAAGGGACAATGCTCCAATATATGTATCTCATGCTAGACTGCTTTAGTACTCATCCCGTATTTATGTTTTGGATTGTGGGGATCTACCATTCATTTCGATCTGGCACGGTTCCAGATTAGCAGCGTTATGTTAGATGTGTATGGTTTTTCATTTTTTTCAGCATGAAAAACATCTGGTTTATATTTATGTACTAGTACAATATTCAAAATTATAACTTAAAGATCATACATTTTCAAAAAAAACCATCATATACAAAAAATTGTTTCCTTTGAGTCAAGGTTCGGTTTTCTAAGTTCTAGATAAACATTCTGATATTACTGAGTTGTTATACCCTTTTCTTTCCTTGTCATACATCTTTTACATTTCTACAAAAAAACTGTCGATTCTTATTTTCTCTCTATATTTTGCATGGCTAGTTGCGCCTCCACATGGTTCCTTTTCATTACCTGTTGAATACTTTTCCTTATAATGTGTACTTGTTCTCTCCTCCACATACCATCAGTTCGCCTCCATCTAAGTAGATTTTTCTTGAGTTAACTTATTTAAATTACAAAATACCAACAACCTGTTCATTGGCCCTTTTTTTTTAATTTAGAAATTTTCCATGGCCAGTTGAGCCTCCATATGGATCCTTTTCATTACCTTTTGAGTAATTTTCCTTATAATATGTACCTATTCTCTCCTCCACATAACATTGGTCTGTCGCCATCTGAGTAGATTTTTCTCGAGTTAACTTATTTCAATTACAAAATACCAACAACGTGTTCATTGGCCTTTTATTATTGTTATTATTATTATTATTATTTTAATTTAGAAAAATTGGACTGTGCTCCTGGCCCCAGTACCCGTTTCCTTATATGGGTTTTCATACTTTATAGTCATATGAAATTTGATCATCCGCTCATAGCTCTATCCTATTAAAGGATGATGGTTTTGATTTTCTTTGTTTCCTTCTTGCTATCATTTGATAGACAGGATGAATGTATTGCTCGTGTAGTGAATTTTATGGACAGGATGAATGTATTTCTCCTGTACTAATATAATAGAATCAACGTTTTTTCTTTCTGGAAAAAACCTGCTATTTCTCAATACAGTACCCTCGTACTGATCGTTAATGGAAATTACGATATTCTGTATGAAATTTTGAATTCTAATAATAATGCAAGAGAAGACTTACTTTACCTCATTATTAATGAAATTCGATTTCAATTTCACTCTTGTGTATTTCCGATTTTTTTATTTTTAATTTCTTTCTTTTTTTCATTGATTTTTTGTTTCCATTGTTGCTATCCTTCATGTCACTCTTGGAAACTATAACAAAGATCTAGAATTTCTTTCTTTTCAAGCTTCAGTTGCAAAAATCAACAATTTATATCCAACTCCAGATTTGATAACAAAGGTATATGATACAAGTCCAACCCTGCAATACCCCAGAATATTTAAATCCATGCATATGAACATGCATCTCAGCTTTTACACCTAATTGACATCTTAAGTCCGGGAAATTTCATTCACTGTCATTTGCGGAAGCTTTTTCTTTCAATCATTCCACTATGATTGTCAAATTTACGACCAATTCTCATTGCCTTTTTATGATCTACAGAACCTTTCTCACTTTAAAATTAATTTAAAAATTCATGCCAAGTTTATCAAACACCACTCAAATTCGATATATCAAGTGTTTATGTAAGACAAATAACTCGCATCCTCAATTTCCATTATAAATCCCAACAAGGCCATTTCACAAATAAAAGCTTTTTCCAAAAGAATTTAATTATCCAACCACTTGTCTCAATTTAAAAGAACCCCCCATTTAACAAATGCGCCTTCTTACCATTATACATATGTATCATTGGTTTTAAAACGAACTTGCATTGTTTTAATCCATCTAACTCCATAACAAATTTCTCATTCCCATCAATCTCTACGCAACCCATTTGAATAACATTACCCACAGGAATTTACAAGAACGTGCTTACCTTTATAAACACCCTGACAATTTCAACTGCGTCTTCAACGCTTCCATCCACGCTGTTTAAGTCTGACTAATGCCTTTACACGTCGACTATCGTTGTGGCAATTGCATAAATTGACATTAACATTACAGCCCAACCTTATATAAAATTGACACAATTACTCTGCATCAAATCATTACTCCTCTGTATTTCGTTTTATTCAACATTGCCCAGCAACTGTTCGTCGAACACTATGCTCACGTTAGTTCAATTCCAGATTGAACCGAATCTCATCTTATTGCGTGGCTCCTCTACAATGGCATCAATCTGTTAACGCTTCTATATAAAGATATTAACCCAGTGTTTCACATAAATCATTTTACAATGCATTTGAATAAACTGGCATTTATCTTACCTGCTCCATCCATCAAAGTTCCTGCAATGAATGTCCAACACAGCAATTTACGCTGCCATACATCGACTTCCTCCATCACTAGTTAACATTTCAGTTAAATCCATTATTCCAGTCTTAAAAAGCTCTCCACGCACCGAAATTTCTCGAGTTTGAATCGACCTTTTCCAATTTCAACATACATTTGATTTTCAGCCACATACTAATGTTAACCATACGTCTGGCCCAACGCATATCCACTCCAATCTCACATACTTTGTGAGCATCGATTCATTTTAAACTTAGTTGCAGTCCGACTATTTAAAATACCTGTAATACCACAGATCAACTTCAAAATTCACTTCCAATTAATTTCAAACACAATTTCTTCAACACCGCATCTCAATCGATCATTGTTTCGTTTGCCAATTGACAGAATGTCCGGTCATTTAAAAATATGTTACAATTGATAGAACTCTGCGTTTAATATCAAAACAGAACTCTGCTCCTTGATTAACTTCGATTATATCATGTTTCATACAATGTATATTTAATTATGCATTTGATTTTCAATCAATTTCAACCAACAGCTTTCCTCCAACGTAATTTCGTTCAGCTCTATGATCACAATTTCACAGTGCGCCCTTACTACAAATCGACATAAAAGCATCCAGATTCATCGTTACAAATAAGAACTATAATACTGATAACATCGATTCTTAACTTATGTGCAGAGCTTGTCTACAAAGCTTATCATATGACTGAATTTAAGAACTCTACCTTCATTCTACCAATTCGACCAGAAATATAATACACACACAAAATTCCAGAACAAATTCCTCATTGTATAAACAAATGCAATCAATTTCAAAACCCTTTGTACATGGCCAGATTTTCAAAATCCATAGCCCTTTCAATTGTACATAGATGTATAGGAAAAAACCTCTGTCCCCTACTTCTTTCCCTATTCTATTTTTCCTGCCCAATTGCCTTTGAGGCCTACTAATTTATACAAATTAAAAATGTACTAATTTGAGTTCAACCCCTTTAAAATCTCAACAAATCCCCAAATCTCTCACCATCCCTAAAAAATAGATTTTTATCCCTAAAACTTTGAAACTAATTCCAACTTAGGCTCCATCATTAATTCTAAATTATCTTGAAGCTAATTTCTCTCATGTTTCCAGTTGTTTGGAAACATTTACAAATTCTCACAAATAATTAATTAAAAATACAATTAATCACTCAAAACTAATATTAATATTTACATGAATTTAATAAATTCTCAAAAACATGAGACCCCTAGGTTTTTAAAAATACAAAGTATTTTCCCGAGTCTATGCTCCTACATTAGTATATAATTTCATTTATTTCATTTCATTTTCCTTTGATTCTTATATATATTTACATCCTAAAATTCCAAGATTTTTAGAATCACTACTTTGACTTTCTTAACTCAGTTCAAAATATAATTAGATTTATATTTCCTTACACAAATCTATTATTTTATAATTCAAGAAAAACCCTCTTGTACAAATATCCTTAGTCTCTTATACTCTGTGTTTGCCCTCCACACATGTATTGTACATATGTAATTTTTTATAATTACATTAGAAATATTTCTATGTACATCTCAATTATGATAATTCAATTAATTCAGGTATTTTGTGCAATGTTTTTCCAGAACACATTTTTTTGAGTTAATTGCAACATAATGAACATAATTATGAAATTCACATAGAATTCAGCAACAAAATGAACATAAATTCACACAGAATTCATCAACAGAATGAACAGAAATTCACAAGGAATGAACAAAATTAAACACTGTAAATAAATTCACACATAGAAATCAACAACTCAGAATTCTTGTAATATTTAAATCAGCCCAATGTATTTCATTAATGTGCCTAAATTTACACCTTCCATGATGCTTGTAATCTTGTAAAATTTTAAAAGTGGAGTGTTTTATGATGTAATGGATATTAATAATCTAGATTATGTACACTGATATTATGATAGTGTAGGTTGATGTTCAAGTTGTAAAATTATTGTACATATCAAGGATGAATGATAGTACAAGCCAAAAATGACATTATTATAAATTATTAAACAATCTATTATGTGCTAAATCATAGTTCTTATTAAGGACATAACTAATTCAAGTTGAAAATTCTTTTTAATGTTCTTAGCCTATTTATATATGTCAAAGTAAAGGTTTCTAGATGTGATTTCTCCCATAAACCTCAAGGCAAACTAAACTTTAAGGCAAACCATGTACATGTCATTTCTCCCACAAACTCAACAAGGTTTGAATTTTGACATAACTTCATCAACCACTACCACTAGTTTTTTTAGTAATTGCATAAAATAATTTTGCAAACCATGTACATGTCATTTCTCCCACAAACCCATCAAGGTGTGATTTTTTACATAACTTAATCAACCACTACCACTTTAAGGCAAACAGTGTACATGTGTCATTTCTCCTATACACGTGTTATTTCTCCCATAAATTTTTAGGAAAACTTTAAGGCATGTGTCATTTCTATGTCATTTCTATATTAAACTCTAGGCACTTAGGAAAACTTTAAGGCATGTCATTTCTAGATGTGATTTCTCTTTCTATGCCATTTCTATCTTATTCTCGAGGCACTTGGGAAAAATTTAAGGTGTGTCATTTCTAGATGTGATTTCTCCCATAAAATTTAAGGCAAACCATGCACATGCCATCTCTCCCACAAACTAAAGTATTTATCTCATTAATTCAAGGAAAACTTTAAGGCTTAAAAATTGAACCTAAAGTGGCTGAACTCTCATAGGATTTTGAACTTCCATAGGATTTTAGTCTGTCTGTTGAGTGTTAACTTCCACAAGTTCTAAAGGCAGTCTGTAAAGGGCTAGGTAGCCTCTGGATCTCATCTTTTCTCAAAGGCAACATATCCAGTAAATGCCCCTACAGTCAATCTCTGGAGCAGAAATATAAGTTATTCATTTAATATCCATAAACCACTACCACTTTAAGGAAAACCTTGTACATGTGTCATTTCTCCCTTCTCCCATAAAATTTTAGGCAAAATTTAATGCATGTGTCATTTCTATTTCATTTCTCCCATAAACTGTAAGTCAATTTGTTATTTCTCCCAGAAACTCATAAAGGTATGACTTTTGACATAACTTCATCAACCACTACTACTAGTTGTTTTAGTAAGTGCATAAAATAATTTTTCAAACCATGTAAATGTCATTTCTCCCACAAACTAAATGTGTTTTCCCATTAATTCAAGGCAACCTTTAAGGCCTAAAAACTGAACCTAAAGTGGCCAAACTCTCATAAGTTTTTGAAATTCCACAGGATTTTAGTCTGTCTGTTGAGTGTTAACTTCTACAAGTTCTAAAGGCAGAGCATGTAAAGGACCAGGTAGCCTCTGGATCTCATATTTTCTCAAAGGTGACATATCCAGTAAATTCCCCTATAGTCAATCTTTGGAACAGAAATAGAAGTTGTTCATTTTAATATCCATAAACCACTACCACTTTAAGGCAAACCTTTTACATGTGTCACTTCTCCCTTCTCCCATAAACTTTTAGGAAAAATTTAAGGCATGTGTCATTTCTATTTCATTTCTCACATTAAATATAAGGCAATTTATCAATTCTCCCACAAACTTATAAAGGTGTTACTTTTAACATAACTTCATCAACCACTACCACTAGTTGTTTTAGTAAGTGCATAAAATAATTTTGCAAACCATGTAAATGTGATGCAGGGGCATTAGGCTCAAGAAATACTTTGTATTTTTATAAGATGTAGGGGGGTCTTATGTTTCTAAATTCTCATGTAATTATTAGCGATTTGAATAAAATAGTGAGGAATTGTAAATGTTCTCGAACCATTAGAGAACATGAGGGGAAGGTGATTAGTTAGGAATGTGAAGGGACAGTCGAATTAGGATCAGTTTCAGTTATTTTAGGGATTGAGTCTAAATTTAGGATGTTGAGAATTCCAAGAGTATTGGGTGAGCTGTTATGGAAAATGAATTGATTCCTTAGCATTTTGTATAAATGTAAGCCTATGGGCAGATAGGAGGGAGAGCTATTCAAGAGGCAGAGTAGCGAGGATAGAAGGCCATCAAATTGAAGATCATGCCATAGAGGAAGTAAGTTTTGTAATTAAATTAGTTTTATTTATACGGAGGAATTCAGAGTCAGATTGATTTGTGTCTGATGTTGTGTGTAATTCAATTTGACTTTCAAATTGGATGAATCGATCACTGAAAGGATCGATTCCCGTAGAGCATTTAATGGCATGCCTCAATTTATATATGACAAGTTGGATGCATTCTGGAATGAATCAAAATTATGAACCCACTGTAGGTTGAGAGAGGGTTTGATTCCTTTTAATTTTTGAGTTATTGTATTTTAGGGGATTTTGAATTATTAGCCTCTATGTGGAAAGGATTTAATTTTTTGGGGAATTCATTGCCATTGATGAAATCTGTGTAATTTTTCCAAGTGGGAATCGAGAAGAGACATCGATTCGAATAAATCGATATCGATTAATTATGTTGAAGCCACAACACAGAAAATCCGTGGAAGAATTTGACTCTGCAGAAAAGAGTTGGAGGAATCAGTGAATGTTAGGTTTCTTTGTTAAGATAAATATCAAATTTATATTTAAATTCTGTGAATTGATTCATGCTTTTGAAAAGAATGGTTATGAGTTAATGGATCTATGCTATCTAATTGTTGAAGATTGATTTTTTGTTTAAATCGATCACTATATGAAGGAATATTTCATTCTAACATAGTAAAATGTTTGTGATTTAAAACTTCATTACACAGAGTTTCCATTTGAGTGGTTTTGTAGAGTCCAACTCAATACAGTTAGGGTTTTCATTTGCAATTGGGTGTGGTTAAAATGACATCGAACTCTGTTTGGTTGAACTGAATCGTTGAGGTCGATTTGCATCGGTAGGAAGGAGATGAATGGTTTCATTCAAATGCAGTGTGAAAGTTTATGGTTTTAAGATCTTTTTGTGGCGTTTTGAAGTAAGCGGTTTTGTGAGAAATACCACTGGTTTCACGTGGAATTTTGCTTGAGGAGTGGTTTCTCAATTTGGGACGCGATCCAATAAATTTTGGACACGTCATATACACAAAACCATTAATCTCGTGTTGCCTTTGTGTGTTAAAGTCCTGTGGTGAAAATAACGTGATTCTCGTCTGATCTTGTAAGCAACAGATCCAAAGGCAATCGCACTTGAAGCTGCATGGTTGTTAAACACAAGGTACGATCAGTGTTACTTTGAGTTGATAATTGGTTATTGAATGTTGGGTGTGTGGGACCCGAGGACATTCACATATGTTATCGCTTGGGTTTAAATCTAGGTCGAGGCTTTATATTAATGTTTATAACATTTGATTTGCGGAATGTTCATATATATTATGGCAAGCCGTGGGCATATATATTTGATGGGGGTGAGCACCATTGAGTTATTCGAATGTTAATTCGAATGGGCAATAGGCAATAGTTTTGACCTTGGAGTTTTATGTTGAAATATTAATGAATGTTAATTCGAATATAATGAATGGGTTCTTATTATATGGTCAAAAGTGAAGCTTCCGTAAATACATGAGAAAATCTGGGTTGGTTGATTTTATGACCAATGAATGAAAAAAATTTTCTTCTGCATAAATGTTGTGAAATTGCCCATATTTAAAATTATTTGGGGGAAGAAATTTTGGAATTTAGTTTTATACGCACAAGAGAGTGGAGATTGTGGGTTAGCGGGCTTAAGCTTTCCATCAAGTGGTATTAGAGCAGGATATCTCTGTTGAGAATTGAAGAAATTTTTTAATTAAATCTGAAGCTATTCAGATTTTCAGAATCTCAAGTCGAAGGAAATTTTTTTTTAAGATTGCCAGGATATGTTCTGAAGATGATAACACAGGTGTGATGGTCTAAATCTGACAGGATAGAATTGCAGTGAATAGAGATTTGCAGAACTGAATGAGTGAAGAACAAGATCATGCAAGGATGTTGCTGGTAAAATAATTTTAAATATGATTTGAAATTTATGATTGCAGAGTTATGGTTGCAGAAATTGAAGACAGAGTTTTGATGATGATGGCAGTGAACCTGATATTCAACTAAAGGTTGGATAGAGAGAGCAATTGCAGTGTTCTCAAGAGAAGGTGAGTTTATGAGCAATGTTTAACTCTGGTTTGAGGAATTGTTTGCAGAAATCAGATTGCAGGAAATTGGAGAAATCTCAGCAAAAGAAAATCACAGCTTTGAGAACAGTGATGAAAGAGTCCAGCAAAGGATTCTAAATTGAAGAAGAAATTGTGGCAGAACCTAAAGAAATTCAATAGAGGTTGAATGAATAGGACAATTTTGTTCTAAAAAGTTGCAGAGTGAAGCCTAGAGAGAGCAGAAGAGGGTGCTCAAAAGGTTCCAGCAGAAGGAGAACCAGCACTTGCCAAAAGCCCAGATCCAGAGGAAAGGATTGGTGAGGTAAGTGTCAGCAGGAGAGCTTGCTGTTGCAGAGGCTTAATGCAGCTGATAAGTGAGGAAATCATGATGGAAGAAAGGATGACTACTGATAGTCATAGAAGAGATAGCAGAGGTTCAGAGAGAGGCCACAATAGAAAAGAGGAAGAAGATGCTAGGACAAATGGCACGAGGAAGAAATTGACTGATGCAGAATATGAGAAAGAGGTAGTTGAGCTCAGAGAACAGTTTAACAAACTGAAGATGATTATAGAGGAAAGCCAGAGAATCGGTTGGCCCATGAAGAAGAGAGTAAAGTGGCCAAGGCTACAATAGAGAAGAGAACAGTAAGAGAAAATGCAGTTAGCAGATAAGATGAGAAGGCTTGAACAGAGGAGTAGTGTATAATTGGAATGTGCAGAACTCATAGCAGCTGAGTTGAGAAAAGAAGTTTATGTTTGTGAAGCATAATAGAGTACAAGTGAAGAATACAGATATATGAAGGATCTTATGAACCATGATGTAGACTTAAGGCAACAAGAAGTTTATCTTGCTAAAGAGAAATCTTTGATGATTTCCTGAGTTCTTGGACAAGTCCAGATCAGCTGGATGATGTAAAGTCTTGTATTTTTTAATCTGAAAATTGTGAGGTGATTACAGGTTCTACAAAAGAAGAGGATCAATCTGAGGCACTGATAAATGAAGCTACCGAGACTGAAAAGTCTTGTGGTTTTAAAACTGAAGAGTTTTGTATGTTTGCAGGTACATCAAAAGGAGATGAACAAGCTTTAAAGTTTGTTGAGGAAGAGAAATTGAGTCTGAAATCTGTTCAGATCAATGTTGAGATAGAAATATCTCAGGAGGAATTAAAGACAGAGGGATCTCATGATAATATTCAGCAGATTATTGAGGCAAGAGATCAAGGACGATCTGATGATTGGTCAAGAACAAGTGGAGGTATAAAAGGTTGTGTGAGGTTCCCAAAATCTACTCCAATTGAAGTTGTTGAATTGTATAGAAGGTTGGATTTTCAAAGAAGAGAATTGGAGAGGTAGAGGACCTATGCACAGGATAATTTTCTGAGGAATCAGGGCAGGAAGGTCTTCATGAATAGTGTTCATGAAGCAGATGATGGAAAGAAGGAGAGACTAACTGCTAGTCTCATGGAGGATGCAAATCAACATACTGATGTGCTGATAAAGGAATTGGGAGGAAACTCATAGCAACATACTGATGTGTTGTCAAGGGAGGAAGAGGTATTGAGACCTTGTAATTTTAGTACTGAAGGTTCATGTGTTAATTATGCAGGCAAAGAAGAACAGCAAATGGAAATTGTCAGGAAATTTAATAAGAAGGAAACTATGTTAGCTAAAAACATAGTGAAGGATCATCGTTTTAACATGGTGATTGGAACAATGGGGATAACTCTAGAAGCTGAGGAGAAAGATAGTGAAGATTTTCTGAGTCCTGAAGAAGACTTAGAACTGCAGAGAAAAAACTTGGTGACTGAATCAGCAAGTGATACCATTGTGTCCTGTGATTTTGACACTGACAGTTTGATTTTGTTTACAGGTGATGCAGAAGACAATCCATCATTTGAAATTGTCTTGAGAGAAGAAGAATTTTTGCATAAAGAAGGTGAGACAGTAATGCCTCATATGCAGAAACTTGTTATTGCAGTGACAGGGAGGAATTGGCTTGTCTGATGGGCCAAGAGTAGACTGTGGGGCATATTTTTAAAACTGACACAGTGATGAAGAATCAAAATTCTATTCTGATAGAACATGAAAAGGCATAATTTGAAGAACTTGAATTGATTGCCAGAATCAATCAAGAAGGTGCAAGACAATTACTGAATATTGTCAAGGAAGAATAGGGATATGCTGAAACTAAATTACAGCATATTGATGATGTAGTTGTACAAAGGAGATGGCTGAAATGTTTGTTGAGGACATTTGAACAAGAGGAAGAAGTTTCATGCACTGGAGTAAAGATGTATGAAGTCGTGAAAGGAGCAGATACTAGTTTGTTAAAATTAATTTTACTTACTAGTATGCAAACAGAGATAAATGAATATGTTACTGCAGGAAGAGAATTAAATAAAAGTTTATTTTTTTTTAGTAAATTTGCAGGTGATGAGAAAAAAGAATTGTTGCAGAGGGAGATATCCTGAGAGATATTCAGGAAGTTTGGGAGGCAGCCACAGATGCAGCAACATGTGGGGTGACATCTACAGGAGTAAAAACAATGTTAGCAACAATTGGTGAGGCAACATTGACAGTAGCAACATCATTGTTGGCAGCAAAAAAAATCGAAAAAAGCAGCAGTAGGCAAAGGAATTTCCAGACAGAAGAAAGGCTGAGCATAGAAATTGAAAAAATCAGAGAATTGATGATGAAGGTGTCTCAGAAGTAGCAAACAGCAGCAAGAAAGTAGAGGAATTCTAACAAAGGAAAGACACGAGCAGAATTTGAAAGTACAGCTGGTGGTAAATTGCAGAACATGATATGGAGACCTGGAGGAGTGCAGTTGGAGAATAATGCAGCTATTGGACAGTAGCAAAGAAAAGTATGGGATCCAGGAAGACAAGGACTGAAGGCACATGATTAGGAGATCATGATCAATTTTAACCTTGGGTGTCTGATGCAGGGGCATTAGGTTCAATAAATACTTTGTATTTTTATAAGACATAGGGGGGTCTTATGTTTCTAAATTCTCATGTAATTATTAGTGATTTGAATAAAATAGTAAGGAATTGTAAATGTTCTTGAACCATTAGAGAACATGAGGGGAAGGTGATTAGTTAGGAATGTGAAGGGATAGTCGAATTAGGATTAGTTTCAGTTATTTTAGGGATCGAGTCTAAATTTAGGATGTTGAGAATTCCAAGAGTCTTGGGTGAGCGGTTAGGGAAACTGAATTGATTCCTTAGCATTTTGTATAAATGTAAGCCTACAGGAAGATAGGAGGGAGAGCTATTCAAGAGGCAGAGTAGTGAGGATAGAAGGCCATCGAATTGAAGATCAGGCCAAAGAGGAAGTAATTTTTGTAATTAACTTAGTTTTATTTATACGGAGGAATTCAGAGTCAGATTGATTTGTGTATGATGCTGTGTGTAATTCAATTTGACTTGCATATTGGATGAATCTGTGTAATTTTTCTGAGTGGGAATCGAGAAGATATATCGATTCGAATAAATCAATATCGATTAATTTTTTTGAAGCCACAACAGAGAAAATCCATGGAAGAATTTGACTCTGCAGAAAAGAGTTGGAGGAATTAGTGAAAGTTGGGTTTCTTTGTTAAGATCAGTATCAAATTTATATTTAAATTTTGTGAATCGATTCATGCTTAGTGAAAATAATGGTTATGATTTAACGGATCTCTGCTATCTAATTGTTGAAGATCAATTGTGTGTTTAAATCAATCACTATATGAAGGAAGATTTCAATCGAACACGGTAAACTGTTCATGGTTTAAAACTTCATTACACAGAGTTTTCATTTGAGTGGTTTTGTAGATTCCAACTCAATACAGTCAGGGTTTTCATTTGCAATTGAGTGTGGTTAAACTGACATCGAACTCTGTTTGGTTGAACTGAATCGGTGAGTTCGATTTGCATCGATAAGATGGAGATGAATGGTTTCATTCGAATGCAGTGTGAAAGTTTATGGTTTTAAGCTCTTTTGGCAGTGTTTTGAAGTAAGCAGTTTTGTGAGAAATACCACTAGTTTTGCATGGCATTTGGCTTGAGGAGTGGTTTCTCAATTTGGGACGCGATCCAATAAATTTAGAACACGTCATATACACAAAACCATTAATCTTGTGTTTCCTTTGCGTGTTAAAGTCTTGTGGTGAAAATAACGCGATTCTCGTCCAATATTGTAAGCAACAGATCCAAAGGAAATCGCACTTGAAGCTGTGTGGTTGTTAAACACAAGGTACGGTCAGCGTTTATTTGAGTTGATAATTGGTTATTGAATCTTGGGTGTGTGGGACTCGAGGACATTCACATATGTTATTGCTTGGGTTTAAATCTAGGTCAAGGCTTTATATTAATGTTTATAACATTTGATTTAGGGAATGTTGATATATATTATGGCAAGCCATGGGCATATATATTTGATGGGGGTGAGCACCATTGAGTTATTCAAATTTTAATTCGAATGGGCAATAGGCAATAGTTTTGACCTTGGAGTTTTAAGTTGAAATATTATTGAATGTTAATTCGAATATAATGAATGGGTTATTATTAGATGGTCAAAAGTGAAGCTTCCAGAAATAGATGAGAAAATCCGGGTTGGTTGATTCTACGACCAGTGAATGAAGAAAATTGCTTCTGCATCAATGTTGTGAAATTGCCCAGATTTAAAATTATTTGGGGGAAGAAATTTTGGAATGCAGTTTTATACGCACAAGAGAGTGGAGATTGTGGGTTAACGGGCTTAAGCCCACCATCAAAATGTCATTTCTCCCACAAACTAAAGGCTTTCTCTCATTAATTCAAGGCAAACTTTAAGGCCTAAAAATGGAACCTAAGGTGGCTGAACTCTCATAGGATTTTGAACTTCCATAGGATTTTAGTCTGTCTGTTGAGTGTTAAATTCTACAAGTTCTAAAGGCAAAGTCTGTAAAGGGCCATGTAGCCTCTGGATCTCATCTTTTCTCAAAGGTGACATATTTAGTAAATTCCCCTACAGTCAATCTCTGGAACAGAAATAGAATTTCTTCATTTTAATATCCATAAACCACTACCACTTTAAGGCAAACCTTGTACATGCGTCATTTCTCCCTTCTCCCCTAGAATTTTAGGCAAACTTTAAGGCATGTGTCATTTCTATTTCATTTCTCCCATAAACTATAAGGCAAATTGTCATTTCTCCCACAAACTCATAAAGGTGTGACTTTTGACATAACTTCATCAACCACTTGCATTAGTTGTTTTAGTAAGTGCATAAAATAATTTTTCAAACCATGTAAATGTCATTTATCCCACAAACGAAAGGCTTTCTCTCATTAATTCAAGGCAAACTTTAATGCCTAAAAATTGAACCTAAAGTTGTTGAACTCTCATGGGATTTGAAACTTCCATAGGATTTTAGTCTATTTGTTGAGTGTTAACTTCTACAAGTTCTAAAGGCAGAGTCTGTAAAGGGTCAGGTAGCCTCTGGATCTCATATTTTCTCAAAGGTGACATATTCAGTAAATGCCCCTACAGTCAATCTCTGGAACAGAAATAGAATTTCTTCATTTTAATACCCATAAACCACTACCACTTTAAGGCAAACCTTGTACATGTGCCATTTCTCCCTTCTCCCATAAAATTTTAGGCAAACATTAAGGCATGTGTCATTTCTATTTCATTTCTCCCATAAAGTCATAAAGGTGTAACTTTTGACATGACTTCATCAACCACCACCACTAGTTGTTTTAGTAAGTGCATAAAATAATTTTGCAAATCATGTGAATGTCATTTCTCCCACAAACTAAAGGCTTTCTCCAATTATTTCAAGTAAAACTTTAAGGCCTAAAAACTGAAGCTAAAGTGGTTGGACTTCCATAGGATAGGATCCCCAAAACTCAAGGCTTTCCCCCATTAATTCAAGGAAAACTTTAAGGCCTAAAAAGTAAACCTAAAGTGGTTTAACTTCCATAGGATTTTAGCATGTTTGTTGAGTCTTAACTTTTACAAGTTCTAAAGGAGTCTCTAAAGGGCCAGGTAGCCTCTAGATCTCATCCTTCCTTAAGGCGTGTAAAGGGCCAGATAATCTCTGGATCTCATCCTTTCTTAAGGAATGTCATTTCTAGATGTGATTTCTGCCATAAATTTCCAAGCAAACTTTCATGCAAACCATGCATGAACCATGTATATGTTTCATAAATATCCCTTAAACTCTAGGCAATGCAATATTTAACACATCTCATTTCTAGATGTGAATTCTACTATAAACATTAAGTCAAACTTTAAGATAAACCATGCACATGTCATTTATCTCATGCACATGTGTCATTTCTCCCATGCATTTGCAATAAATGTTAATTTAATATATTTTATTGAATTTGTTTTTTTCAGAGATAGAAAAACCCACTAAATATGGTTGAAAATTTGAGATTATGCATAGATGTTTCTTGCTATCCCAATCCATGGAAAGCAATGATTACATATGTGCTTTCCAATATTGCGACTAGAAAGTTCATCTAAAGGAAAATGAATATATCGAGAAGAACAACAAACAATGAAGCATATTATATTGCATTGATAGAAGGCTTGGGAACAACTAGGAAGTATGGATCAAATGGAATTGTAGTTTTCACCAATTCCGAACTTGTGTGCAACCAGATGAAAGGTGTGTACCAAGTTAAGAATGAGAGGCTAAAACAACTACATGGAAAAAGAAACAATATTGTTAGCCAATTTCAATATTTTAGTATAAGACATTGTATAAATATTAATAACATACCTACTGATCTATTGCGTGGGGAAATTCCAATTTAGGATTCATCTATCAAATATGAATTAATAGATGAATTAGAATTATATGAACACTGCCAATGCAAGATTCATCTCTCAAATATGAATTAGTTTTGACGTGTTCTTCTTCAAAAATTCAAGATTCATCTCTCAAAGATAAATTAGTGTTGAGACACTCTCCTTCGAAATTTATTGACGGACATTGTAACATATCTTGGATATGTGTGTGTGTTGTAGTTATAAATACGTATTTTTTAATGACCATGTGTTTTTTTCATTTATATAACAAGTGCACTCCCACCACACCATGTAAAGTGCAACTTGGTGAACTTCACATTTTTATAAAATTAAATTGTGAGGACTTCAACAAATTTTTGTTTAAATAGAGTTTCACGTTTCTTTTTTAATGACCGTGTGCTTTTTTCAATTTTATACCAAGTGTGCTTCCACCATGTTTTCAATTATATACCAAGGGTTCTCCCACCATGTAAAGCGCAATTTGGTGAACTTTACATTTTATTAATTTTTTGTTTAAATTGAGTTTCACACATCAATTAGTGCTTTGAAAGTTGTGTTTTACATAATTTGTGTACACTAAATTACATTAATATTTTGAAATTTATTTTGAATTTATAAATGATAATTTTAAAAAATAATTGTAAATATGCACTATATATATATATATATATATATATATATATATATATATATATATATATATATATCGTGGACGATGAATGATGAAGATCAACAAAATTCCATATCTCTACGAGAGAGGGAGATCAGGGATCGAGGAATGTTCATGGTATTTAAATATAATATTAAATATCCATACATATACATACATGTGTGTACATATGGAATTGATTTTTTATCAATTTTGTGAGTTAAATTGGTTGATAATAAGTTTCATTTTTTATTTTTTAGGAGCTAGGAGGACAAGGGTGTCTACTCCATCAATGGAGCATGCCCATGGTTCACGCAATTGTGGTATGGTTCATGAAATTTAATCAATTAATATGCAAATGTATTTATATGTATGGATGTATTTTTGAATTAATTATAAATTCATATTTTTTTATGAAGCTTCTCTCTCATCTCGTGAGGTTGGTGGTGGTTCACATTCCCTTCGAGGGCCATCAATAAGTGATAGTGGATTGCGTGAAGGTTGTGATATGTATTCCCCTAGATGCCAATCAACGGATGGTCATGTTGGTTCTCAATCAATAAGTGGTCATTCTAGTTCTCAACAGTCTCAGGGTGGGAAAGATGCTAGCCAACCACATCAAGGTGGACATCAATTTGAATAGTATTTTCATTCAATTTGTACAAATTTGTTTACATGTGTTTTTTAATATAAAAAATTGTATATATTGATGCAAAGGCTGAAAATTTTGCTCCAAATGTTGCTCAAAAAAGACGTAGGGTAGAACGCATCATTCAAGAAGAAGGTTGTACACCAACTACGACTTATCCATCTGACATTTCTAATATACCTTGGTAAACAAACATGCATCAATGCACCTTGCAAATGTGTCAAAATATTCATGCAAAATTGAAAAGAGATCTCATGGTTTTGACTCTACCTACCAAAAGTCGACAAAGCTTGGGAATAGTTACACACACTTTAATCGAACTAGTAGATGTGTACTTAAAGCTTAGGCCAACCACTAATATTTTTGCAGAAGTGATGAGAAAATGAAAGGAAACAGTGATGGATCCCGATACATGGGAGGTTGTTAAACAAAGAGTTACATCAGAAATGGCCAAGTCTATGATTAATTTCAAAGAAGGGTCGAAAAGAAAGATGTTGAATGTGCAATATTTCAAGCACCCTCATATAGCTCACTATTTTGAAAATTTATTTTATGCAGAATTATTTTTGAAAATAAAACCCAATTACAATGACCTTCCCTTTGAATGATTTGGTCCCGGGGAAGGTCAATTATGTGACCGTAGGGGCACTAGGCGTGATGTTGAGTTTCCTCACCCTGAGCCACCATTGGTTTGTCGACCTCTTTGTTTCAAAGCTTTGCGGTCAGAGATGGATGCCATTTCTCAAATTAGTCGAGAAGAAAGCGATGCCATCATTGACAATGTTCACAGTGGATTGGGTGGAGTTGATGTTTGTCTGAATCAACAAAGATCATGTGAGAATGCATGCGCTAATTTTGTGTATTATACATATGAAGAGATTGACAACATGAATGTTGAAGATCTCAGAACATATGCAAATAATTATCGCAATGGTTGGCAAGAACTAATTGTTCGTGAGCAAGAGAGCATGGGAACAGTATGTGTTAATGGTTAGGGTGATTATTTTAACACATGTTCAATTTGTAATAAATACATTTATTTGTATAAATTAATCTAACAAAAGTGTATCATTATATGTTGACACCATTTGCAGTTGTCACGCTTGATGAGTGAAGAAAATGTTAATATCACAGTTGGAGACTATGGTTCAAACAATCAAGAAGGGTCCCACCATCAATAATACAATCAAGATGGTTCTCACCATCAAGATATTTTGGCAAATGAGTTTTTTAAGTGAACACATGATAATGTACAATTATTTTTTATCTATTATTATATATATCGAAACACGATGAGATATTTTTAAAATAAATAATTGTGTACACATGTACATGTATATATATAATAAAATATTTTAACATATTCTGATTCCGTCCAATGTTTTTGGGATGCTGGTACCTTCTTCTTCCTTGGGAGATGTGCCAAATCCACTCACAAGTATTAACAACCTTTCACTTTTAAATATGTTTTTAAGTTATATATTCCACCTCAAAAAGTTCCATTAAAAAATTAGATATATCTAGATCTTGAGTTATTTTAAATTTTTTGAATTTTAGGTTCCTATAGAGGATTTCTTTTCTCCATGGAATCTAGCATAGATAGGAACATCCACACCATTTCAACCATTTGAACAAGTTGTCTAACATTTTTTTTAATATTATTGAAAATAAGTTTATATATTCATTTGAAATTTGAAATTTTTTAATATATATGTACATGTATATTGTACAGTTTACTGTTGAAGATGTTCCAGTGGGTGAAGTTTTAGTCGACGAGTAACAAATGGAGAGGGAACCTCATGAGGTATTGCATGATTTTTTTTTAGATTTTTTTTTTACATAAAGTTCTATATATTCTCATTAAATTTACAAACATTGAATTTTAATGTTTGTACAAAATGTGTACATGTTCCCCATGCTTCTGCTTTACAGGACATCTCGAGGATCATGACTTTGCTGGGAGAGACACTAAATCCATCTATATTTGATGGATGATGCACATACACGTGCAACATTATATTTTCAATAGATAAATAGTCTTAAATTTACTTTTCTATATATAGTGTTATCTAGATGCAGTCATATATAACTTGATACTTGATACTTGTGAGATACATATTTTGGACATATTTTATGTGAACTACATTTGGTACATGTTATTGTGATATAATTTTTTGTTTTTATTGGATAGTTGACCTGCATTTGGCATGTGAAGTAATGTTGTGATCTATAATGTTTTGTTTTTTGAAACCCAAGTTTTGGATGGTTGAACTACATTTGGCATGTGGAGTAATGTTGTGTTATAATTTGTAACTTAAGTTTTGGATGGTTGAACTACATTTGGAATGTGAAGTAATGTTGTGCTATAATTTGTTTTGTTCTTAAAACTCAAGTTTTGGATGGTTGAACTACATTTAGAATGTGATTGCACGATATAATGTTTTGTTTTTATTGGATAGTTAAACTACATTTGGCATGTGAAGTAATGTTGTGATATAATTTGTTTTGTTTTTTTAAACTCAAGTTTTGGATGGTTGAACTACATTTGGCATGTGATTGTGATATTTACACCGTAAGGCGTTATTATTTGAAAACAAACTCTCCTCCCATGCCACTTGTCTTTTTATATGCCTTTGATTTAGATGTTAGATGATACAAATAATTTAGGCCATCGGATTGAAAATCAGTATTAATCGGTTACAATTAATTCAGTTACAATTAGTTCGGTAGCTCTACGCCAGACTGATATATTTTCAAAGAAATAGAACGATATATTTTCACAGAAACTAAAACTCTGAGTTAATGAGCCTCTACGCCAGGCCGATACATTTTCACAATAATTTGAACTCTGAGTTAATCAGCCTTTGTGCGTGGATGCAATTTTCTTTTATCCTTTCTCTGCAGTTAAGCCTGTTCTGAAAATTCGATTTAGAAGAAACTGAGATGAGAGTTTGTGTGCACTAGCGAGCTAGGAGGTATCGCTGACCCTGGCACCTGACGGTGAGTAGATGTTGGCAGCACAAGGTGTCTGCAAGACAGAAATCAGGTGTAAGAAGATTGTGCAAGCTTTTGGGTTCCTGTGATAGTTCATCAAGCGAGCGGATGGAAGAAAGCGATTCAATGAATCATACCGCTTCCTTGATTTAACCGGTTTGACGGGATGGGACCAAAGGAGGTAGTTTAATGAATCCCAACCAATAACCAATTCATACAAACCGGTTTGGTATTTATATATTTTCTCAGCTTCTTAATGAGCATTTTAGTGATCTGGAAACGTCTTTAACCAGTGTATATTGTAATTTTCTCCATGCTTAAATTTTCACCACTTTTTTGTTTTAGTCATTTCAAGAGAAATCGGGTGTATTTATTCATAGTTTTGATAGCATAATATTGAAGTAATTTGGAGACTTCTTAACAATTTTTCACTGGCTCTCTCTATTGGAATTTTAAATACAACATCAGCCTTTTTCTTTAAAGCATAATCAACTATATTTGTCCAAAAAATCTTCGTTATTATTTTTTCGATAAAGATTTGGTTATTAAACGTCAACCTTTTTCTTTATAGCAGAATCAACTATATTTGTCCAAAAAAACTTCGCTATTATTTTTTCGGTAAAAATTTGGTTATTAAACGTCAACCTTTTTCTATAAAGCACAATCAACTATATTTGTCCAAAAAAATATTCGCTATTATTTTTTCGGTAAAGATTTGGTTATTGAAAATCCTATTATATTTTCGATAAAGATTTGGTTATTGAAAAGCTTCAAGTGCACAGAGATGAGTTGGAATACAACAGCTAAATATTGTGCACGACATGTCTGCCTGCTGACAGTGAAGAATAATAACATAAATCAGAATAATAACAGAAATCACTTTATTGTGTTGTTCTATTGGTTGTTGGACTATAATTTAAGCATTTTACATAGTTTAATGAGTTTGACTACTTTACTTTAACGGGAGTTGAAAAACAAAGTTCACAGAGGAGATGAATTTCTTGACGTTTTCAAAAAAACAAATCCTACGTTTCAAAAACCAATTTTTGTTGCTCGTTGAAACAATGTTAAAAGTTAGTGTGAGTTAGTAAGGTCATATTTTTTGCATGGTAAAACATCCGAATTATGAAATTTTGCATGTCGCATCATCTTGTTTTATGAATTTTTAATAAAATAAAATTGAGTTTTTAAAGTGGATAAACCAATTATATTTTTTCTCATTATATTGAAAAATCACTATTTTATAATCTCTTTTAAATAATACATATTTTAACATTACAAATAATAATAATATCACAAGTAACTATGATTATATTTCTTTTTTAAGTATAATCATTCATTATATACTCCAGTATTATCAGTTAATATATTTTTCAAAAATATAAATAATTTAAAAATATATATAAAGATGATATGATAATAACATTTTAAAAATATATCACAAATAATTATAATTATACAAAACATTATTAGAATAACATAAATAATAATGATCATGAACTTTTTGTAAACACCATAATTAAATATACATTTAAAAAAAGCACCATAATGAAATATACATTTAACAATCATAATTTGTCATGCTTGTTTTTAATTAATATTATTTTACTAATACAAATAATAATTACATTCATTTAATGTACATTTATAAATTACAAAGAAGACAAATATACATTTGATGATTAGTTACAAATTAATGTGTTATGACAATAAAATTTAGAAATAAAGGTAGTCTTTAAAGTGATTTGTAAATTATAATATTAGTTCGTAAATTATAATATTATTTTTAAATGTATATATGAGTAAAATTAATAATTCTTTTAAGGAATTAGGTTATGTTCCTAAATGCTAAATATGTTTTTTGTGATTGTGATTAGTTATGAGGTTGTATTATTATTATTATTATTTTGCTCTTTAAAAAAAATAATAGATATAATGTGTTATGAAATGTAGTAATAATTTTTATAATAATAATATATTTAAATAAAATGATATTGATTGTTATATTGTTAAATTATAATATTATTTTTTAAATGTATATATATGAGTAAAATTAATAATTCTTTTCAAGGAATTGGGTTATGTTCCTAAATGCTAAATATGTTCTTTGTGATTGTGATTAGTTATGAGGTTGTATTATTATTATTATTTTTCTCTTTAAAAAAAATAGATATAATGTGTTATGAAATGTAGTAATAATTGTTATAATAATAATAAATTTAAATAAAATGATATTGATTGTTAATAGTATTCACAAACGAAATATTGAAATTTAGCTGCTAAGTAATTATGACCTTTTTTTCTCTTTTAATTAAATTGGTTAACTAAAAATAATGTCTTAGGAAACTAGTAAATCATTTAAATAGAACATTTATTTTATATTTAATTGTTTAACATTTGTGTAAATGTTTAATAATATATTGATATATGAAATTATGTGATTTTTTTCTTAATTGGTTTTTAAGATAAAATTTGACATTTCTAATATTAAATAAATATACCACTGAGATTTATGATGAATATATTTGATGCAAACAAGTAGATTACTGTATAAAATATTATTAAAGTTATTGTTACTAATATTTAATGGGAATAATTTATGTGGAATCTCAACCACCTCTTTTATGCTACAACATGAGATAGGGAGTGGATGAAGAAAATAATTTTTTTTAAATCCAAAAAATAAATAAATAAAACAACATGCATGATTGTAACATGAAATATATTAAATCTATTGATACCTAAAACAAAGCATGATTGTAAGTTAAACATGAATTCAAAATAGAAAATGATTAGATCTTAATTTTTCTTTAGTTCTTCATAAATTATGGGGCCATTATTTTCAAACCAAGGTGAGGTGTGGTCTTTTGATGTAAAAAAATAGTGTTTTCATTGTAGTGTTTATGGACCACACTTGCTTTATTTTCAAGATAAACTGGTTTAAATGTTGTTAAATGATCTATACATTATTTTCAACTGCCCCACATGGGTTATATTTTCTAAAGAAGAATCTATTGTATTAAAACAAGAACATGCCAGATACCAAGGAGATTAGTGGTAAAGAAAAACATGATCTTTTGAATAGTTTCAAGGATCATGAAGGAAATAATACATAGTTGAGTCAACAATCAAAGGAGAAACACAAATAATTTTCTCAAGAAGAGTTATATTTTATGTGATTCTTTGGTTCAATTTCCTTATTGGAGATATGCGCAGTTTTAAGGGTAGATCTTAATTCACATAGAAATTAAAAATTTATTTAAAAATCTATTATAGTCCTTTATAGACACATGTTTCAAACTATAAAAAAATTATTTTGTACTAATTAAAATTTTCTATAGCGAGAGGAAGTGATCAAGAAGAAATATGGTGGTATTGTACTAAAACAACCTTCATTTGAAAGGTAGAAAATCACAATCTATTTATTTATTTACAAGACATTCATGTTGGCATAATCGGACAAGGTATTTAACTTCAACATAGGCCTAATGATTTGTAAGGATCAAGGAAGCACTATTTAACTTTAACATAGGCCTAATGATTTGTAAGGATCATGGAAGCAGTAATATTTCATTGTAACATGGTCCTTGCCTTTTGTTGATACTTTTTTGTCTTTCAAGCATTGTCAAAAAATCATTAATTAGTATTATAATTATCATTATATGTTATTTCCTTACGGTGTTTCCTTTGCAACATTTGGTGCAATTGCTAGTTAATTTTTATGTTCTAATTGGATAGTTGAACTACATTTGGCATGTTTGTGAAAATGTGAAGCTGGGTTACACTTTTTGCCCTTTTTTGAGAAAAAATTTCATTTTTTTCGGTTCTTCAACTTTATACAAACTATAACAATTTTTCTGTGTAGAATTTCATTTTGCGATAAAAATAAAGTTATGAGAATTTTTTTTAGCTTTCTATTACTTATTTTTTGAAATTTTTTTATGCAGATTTGATATGTCAACTTAGCGTTTCTTTGAGTGTGTGTTTCTTAACAATCAAAGGATTCATAAGAATTCATGTTATGACGCAATGTTGTATTCATTGAAAATTTGTGTTTTTGAAAAAACAAAATGTGTTACAACAATCTAGATAGAGTCTACTTTGTTTTCGTCATATTTATAAAGCCAATGGATGCATATCATAATTACTAGAATTTTTTGAACTGGTCCAATACGAAAAACTGTGTATTTTAGATATGTTTCGCGTCGCAAGAAATTTCTTAACATATAAGTTATAAACTAAAAATCTAAAAGCTACCCATTAGAGACGACGGACCAATGTAATGCCCCATAATTTTTTCAATTTTTTTTACAATGTATTTTGGGAGATACAAAATTTTGATTTCACTGAATCACAATGACCCTCAGAAATTGTTTACACCCATTTTATTAGAAAATTAATTAAAATTAATAAACGTTTATGAAATTCCATAAAAGTTATATTTTCTGAAAGTAGATTCAATTCTGAAAATTCTTGTCTTGGTTTCAACAGTTAATTAACAACCTTTCATGGAGTTTAATCAGTCCAAAGTTGCAGAACCGTATTCAGAGCCTGGTTTTTGTGTAATTGGTGACGCGTTAGTTCGGCTGAAATTTTAATCTAAGTTCGGCCAAACTATGTTTTCTCCCGTAGGCTCCTTAAATATAACATCTTAATAGTTCGGCTGAACCTTTAAGAAAAAGTTCGGCCGAACTATTTTATAACTCTCCGTCGGCCTGAAAGTTTTGCGGAGCCCCCTACTAAAACACATTTCGCGGCAATATAAATAGTCGCGAAATGATTCACAATTTTCGCACATTTCGCACATTTCATCTCATTTTACAAAGATCTTGGTTTGGGTTCAAAAACTTATCTTCAAATTTTGGGTAGCATTTCTTGGAAGCAAATTGATTTTATAAGAATTGTTTTGGATTTACAAAATTTTTTTGGAAGACATTTCTTGGAGGCGGCCTGATTTTGGCAAAAATTGTTTTGAGCTTAAAAAATTTCTTGGACGTACATTCAAAAGACATTTCTTGGAGGTATGTACATGTTTTGAGTTGAAATAAATATTTTGAGCTTCGTTTCATTTTTATAAGACATTTTTCTCTCGAATTTTTGTTGAAATAAATCTTTTGAGCTTCGTTCCATTTTTATAAGACATTTTTCTCTCGAATTTTTGTTGAAATAAATCTTTTGAGCTTCGTTCCATTTTTATAAGACATTTTTCTCTCGAATTTTTTAAAGTAAGTGTTTTAGATTGGAGTATGTATTTTTTGCAAAAAATTTACACTGAATTTTTTTAAATTAAATCTTTTGTGATATTTTTTGTAATTGAGTTATTGTCTAATTTTTTGAAGGAAATTTTTTGAACTTCATACCCTATTATCATGGGAAATCGAAGGACTTGTGCGAGAAAATATGATCGAAAAAGAGACCCTGAAGAACGTAGAGAAGAGACGAGACAATCTCGCAAAAGAAAGTTAGAAGCCCTCTCAAATATTGAAGAGGAAAATCAACCTCAAGCAGAAATTGAAGCAGGTATGTAAATGTAAATATTATGATCTATTGATATATTTAAAATTTTCCTAATGTAAAATGTGAAGCTTAATTTTTATTTGATGAACTAATTTGAAAAATATTTTTTTTAATGTAAACAGACAGAGATATTCCTCAAAATATTGAAGAAGAAAATCAACCTCAAGCAGAAATTGAAGCAGGTATGTAAATGTAAATATTATGATCTATTGATATATTTAAAATTTCCCTAATGTAAAATGTGAAGCTTAATTTTATTTGATGAACTAATTTGAAAAATATTTTGTTTAATGTAAACAGACAGAGATATTCCTCAAAATATTGAAGAATAAAATCAACCTCAAGCAGAAATTGAAGCACGTATGTAAATGTAAATATTACGATCTATTGATATATTTAAAATTTTCCTAATGTAAAATGTTAAGCTTAATTTTTATTTGATGAACTAATTTGAAAAATATTTAAAATTTTAGATATATTTATTAATTTAGTTATTTATTGAATATGTACTATTTTTTCGAATATGTATAGATGAAATCACTATCGATAATGAGATGTTAGAAAATGTTGACACTCACACATATGGAGATAAAAAACCTGACCATGTTATACGATATCGTGTTAACTGCATTTTTGAAAAGTATTTCTTAAATGAGCGGGTGACAGTTCAGGCTCAAATGTTGAAATGTCTCCTATCATTAAGGAAATTAAAAGAAGCTACGACACTATTGGGTATTCGAAAATCAACCAAAGATAAAAAAATGAAGGAAGAGGTGATAAAAAATATGAGTAGTGCTATAAAGTCAATTAAGAGATCTAGAGAGAAAGATGTTTCAATTGTACGTAGAGGAATACATATGGCAATGGTTTCCTCAAGTACTCAAGAGAATTGTTTGGTAACATCTATGGCACGAGCACTGGGAACCTCGCGAAAAAATTTGCACAAACATCAGAAATTTCGGTTGCAAATAGATGTAAATGATGAACTCGCTTGTTGGAGAGCTATTTGTAGGCAACCATACAAAGATAGACTTGGATAAAATGTTAAAAAAATAATATATGAATATTGGAAGAACAATTCGTGTGTTTCACCAACTACAAGACATGTGATGCGAAGAAGAATAGCACGAAATCAGTACGAAGAACATGAAAAACATCTCTTGGAAACCACTCAGATAGAGTTATTCAACAAGTTCAAAGAAGAGAATCATCAAATTCATGTTTCGCTCAATGCTTTTGTTCAACAAAAACCATGGTATGTAAAACCTATCACCGTACGCGACACTTGTTGTTGCCATTATCATGTGGAATTTGAGTTATATTATGACACATTCCTTGATTTTGGTAGAAAATTATGGAAGGATTCACCTCCTCCTTCCACTATCTGTGATTTCATATCTCAAATTCTATGTGAAAGAGAAAGCGATGAACTATTTTACAAAAAGAAATGTGTTGGTGGTAAAAAATGCGATGATTGTGGAAATTTGACTAAATTTCAAAACAAATATCGTATTGATATAAATGATAAATCATTGTCCAACATGAAAGTGAAATGGAAGAGATATGAATATATCGATACATCGATTCAAGGTGAAAATAGTGTTAAAAGAATTGAATTACTAGAAGATGAAATTTTTCTGATAGACTTTTTGAGAAAGTTTGAGGTAGAAATTTACAAATACACCAAGCATTCCCATAGAGCTCGATGGCAAGACTTGCAATTCAAAAAATCTCGTGAAGTTTTTCCACCAAGGACCATTTTGTCAGTGATTGATTTTGCAGAAAACTACACATTTGTTCCACAAAAAGAAATTCAGAGTGAATACTATCATTCTGACCAAGTCTCCATGCTCGTCCATATTCTATATAGACATGCTGAACAAAATTTCGATCATATAGAAAGAACGAGTGAAAATCGACATATCATTAAAGAATATCACTTTTATATCAGTGACGATCGTACACATGATACATGTTTTGTACAACATTGTTTTGGAAAAATTTATGATTCATTGAAAAATCGTGGAATAAAATTCAATGAACATTGGATATGGTCAGACAGATGCGCAGGTCAATTCAAATCTACACGATCATTCTTTTGGTTGTGTTGTCTTCATAAGAAAACCTGCATTAAACATTGTTGGAATTTCTTTGAGACTGGCCATGGAAAAGGAGAACATGACGGTGCAGGAGCATGCATAAAATGAGTACTTCGAAGATATCAAATGAACCACTCTACAAGCCGACTTGTGAACGTTGAAGAAGTTGTTCAATGGTGCATCACTACTCTAAGCCATGAGAGAAACCCATCAAGAGAAGTGCGAAGGTACATTCAATTTAATTTATATTGGAAATATAATTTTAAACATTGTACATTTATCATGCAATGATTATCTTTGATTGTATTTTTATATCATATTTACAAATTCTTCTTCTAATTTTCCATATAAAGGTTTTTCTGGCATATTGGAATCGAAGACGTAGATAGATCAATTGGAAATGACGTTGAAACAATAAAAGGGACTCAAAAATTGCATTCAATTCAAACAAAGTCGTCCAGAAATGTGTTTGCATTGGATAAAATAAAATATTCTTGTTTTTGTGATGTTTGCATAGACAACACAAAATCCAATGACGTTTGTGAAAACAAAATATATGTGAACGATTGGAAACATACAGAGCTAAATACAAAGGGAAAAATGTCTGCTGCAATGTTTGAAGAAATGAAATCAGAGGAAACTACAATATCATCCGATGGTGATCGAGTTTCTGATCTTGTTAGAGAAGGTAACATTTGAATTACTTTCTAATGATTTAAAGATCTAGAAATAAATTTAAATATGCATAATTTTGTTAAATTAATTTTATTGTGCAGGAGATGTTTTTGCTGTAATTGCACCTATTGACAACGATGAAAATGTGAAGTATTATTTGATGCGTTGCACTGAACGAAAAATGAAATTATTACAAAACTATAATGATCATGGATTTCAATATGACAGAGGGTCTATTATACTGAAAGGTTATTTTTCAGACAAACTCATCAAAGTGGAGACTTTGTTTACTTTGAAGACTATGAACCTAATTCCATAAGTTGTCAATATAGTCACTTGGTGTGTGCAGCACACATAAAGTTGATAGAAGTTCAATCAAAGAAAAAATCGAAAATTAAGAGATGGAAAATGTCAAAATCCGATCATGAACGAATTATTGAGGATGGAATTCCATTAGAATTTTTTTGAGTGAATTTTCCAACAATTTATTATCTTTGGATTAAATATGTTTTAGAACTTCCAGTACTCAACTAAAAATTGAGCTGCTTATGTTATTTGTGCAAGTGTTTGCACATGTACAAATTGTTTGGGTACAAGCAAGTGCTCTAGTATCAACTGAAAGTAGTTTTTCTATACATGTGCATTGATGAAAAATGTTGTATGTATTGGATATATATATATATATATATATATATATATTCTAGAATGAAATTAATTGTTCTAGTTTTACTATGTGCATTGATGAAAAATTATTTACGTACTCAATATATATGTTCTAGAATGCAATTAACTGGAATTAGTTTTTCTATGTGCATTGATGAAAAACTAGTTGGATTTTCTGGTAAAAAGTATGGACACAATGTAAATAAATCATCTGCAGTATAGTTTTGTACGAAAATTCCTTTCAGACAAGAGACTCGGAGCACTTCTCCGACTTTTGGTGGGATTTGATCCACATCTCTAATCCTGATTGAAAATCTAGTACAAAATTTGCTTGTCCAATGGTCGGATATGTTCAATGTGCATTGATGAAAAATGTTACTTGTCTTGGATAGATATGTTCTAGAATGCACAATTAATTGTTCCAAGTATTTTTTCTATGTGCATTGATGAAAAACTAGTTGGATTTTTTGGTAAAAAGTTTCAACAATGTAAATAAATCGACAAGGCTACCTATTTGAGTGCATTAATGACATTGTACAACATTAAAACATTAAACATTTAAAGTTCATTAAATATCACATGCAAAATGTAGATTGAAACCATCCAAAAATTGAGTTTTAAAAACTTCACATGCCATGCTAATTATAATTCAACTATCCAACAAAAACATTTAACATTAAATATCACATGCCAAATGTAGATTGAAACCATCCAAAACTTTTAACTTTTAATTTAACAAAAAAGTATAGATCACAACATTACTTCACATGCCAAATGTACTCTAAGCATCCAAAACTTAAATTAAAAAAAAAAAAACAAATTATAACACATGTATGTCATTACCTAACATGCCAAATGTAGTTCAGATGACAACATTACTTCACATTCACATGCCAAATGTACTAAAACCATCCAAAAATTAAATAAAACAAATTATATAATAACAATGTAATAAAATATGTCCAAAAATTGTAAATCTCACAAGTATCAAACTGTATCAAGTTTAACAAATTTTAAAACCATCTAAATTTTGAAATCAAATCTACTGTAAATCATGTCCATCAAATGGAGACGGATCTAGCGTCTTCCCTACTAGGGTCTCAGTCTGTGCCCTATCCTGTGAATGGGAAACCTACATACACAATGCACATGTACTTGAACATTAAAATTTGATGTTTTAAAAATGAATGAGAATATATATATCTAGAACTTCATGTAAAAAACAAAATATAACAAAAAAATCATGCAATAACTCATAAGGTTCCCTCTCCATTTGATGAACAGGTTCTCCCATAGGAACATCTGCAGTGGTAAACTGTACAATATACATGTACAGTTATATATATATATATATATTAAAAACTTTCAAATGAAAATGCACGTGTACATATATAAACTTATTTTCAATAATATTAAAAAAAGGAACTAAAGACAACTTGTTCAAATGTTGTGGATGTTCCTATCTCTATCGCTAGAGTCCCCAGATTAAAGAAATCTTCTATAGGAACCTAAATTCAAAAAAATTTAAATAACTCAAAATATAGATCTCTCTCTCTCTCTCTCTCTCTCTCTCTCTCTCTCTCTATATATATATATATATATATATAAATATATATATATATATATATATATATATATATATAACTTTTAAACATAAATTTTAAACTTGTGAAAAATTGTCCATACTTGTGGCTCATCTCCCAAGGAAGTAGAAGGTACATCTCCTAAGGAAGAAGAAGGTACCGCCATCCCAAAAACATCAGACGGAATCGGTACCTGTTAAAACATTTTATCAAACTATATATATACATACATGTACATGTGTGGCAACAATTATTTATTTTAGAGTCACTTAAAAAACACTAACATACATGTGCCAACATATCATGATGGTTAGACCCATCTGCATCGTTTGAACCGGAGGTCCCGAACGTAATATTAACATTTTCATCACGCATCATGCCTGAGAACTGCAAATGGTGTTTTAACATATAATCATACATTTTTGTTAGATTAATGTGCACATACAAATAAATGTATACATGTACATACACATGTATTTATTACAAATTGTACACATGTATATGTAAAAATAATTTCAAACCCTAAGGTCACTAACACATACCGTTTCGGTGCCCTCTTCCTCATGAAAAATTAGGTCTTGCAGACCATTGCGACAATTTATTGCATATGTTCGGAGATCTTCAACATTCATGTTGTAAATCTCCTCATCTGTACGATAAACAAAATTGACACGTGCATTTTCACGTGCTCTTTGTCGATTTAAACAAAGATCGACTCCACTCAATCCGCTATGAACATTGTCGATCATAACATCCCTTGCTTCTCGACTTATTTGAGAAGTCGCATCCATCTCTGATCGCAGAGTTTCGACTCGAAACGGTCGACTCACCAATGGCGACTCAGGGCGAGGCAACTCCACATCTCACTTAGCGCCCTTACGGTTATATAATCGACCTTTCCCCGGGCCAAAATATTCTGAAGGAAGGTCATTGTAGTTGGGTTTCATACCCAAAAAAAATTCTGCATAAAACATTTGTGCAAAATAAACGGGAACCTCATCGTTCCATGGAAGCCTTCCAAAGGCCGCAAGATGCCGATCATACAAATAACGAGCTTTGTTTGGGTGCTTGAAATACTGCACCTTCAACATTTTTCTTTTTGGCCCTTCCTTATAATTAAACATTGACTTGGCCACTTCTCTTGTAACTTTTTGTTTAATGTCCTCCCATTTATCGGGACCCATCACTATTTCTTTTCTCTTTCTCATCAGTTCTACAAATGAATCAGTCGTTGGCCCAAGATTTCTGTACACATTTACCATTTCACCCAATGAATGTGTAACTATTTCAAGGCTTTGTTGACTCTCAGCAGGTAGAGACAAAGCCATGAGATCTCTTTGCAATTTTGCATGAAGGCTTTCACACCTTTGTAAGGTGCATTCCGCCATGTTGGTTTCCCATGGTATATCGGTAATCTCAGCCGGATAAGTTGTGCTGGGTTGACAACCTTCTTCTTGAATGTAGCGAGCTGCCCTGCATCTATTTTTACCACTAGCTCGTAAATTTTCGGCCTCTGCATCAATATATATAAAATTTCGTATATTAGAAAAAACACGTGTAAAAAAAGTTGTACAAATTTAATGAAAAAATATTGAAATTGATGGCAACCTTGATGTTGTTGGTTAACATCTTCTCCAACATGACCCTGATGAGAACCAGCCCTAGAATGACGCTGCTGAGAACCAAACCCACAATGACCCTGTTGAGAACCAGCAGCAGTTGATTGGCCTTCGGGAGAATAAATATCACCCCTTCCCGCAACCTGCTACCACTCATACCTCGACCGGTTGAACCTTGGCCACGCTCCATGGATGGAGTTGAAACCCTTCTCCTCTTACCTCCTAAACATTAAAATATGAAACTTATTAACAACTAAATTAACTCAAAGTTAATAAAAAAATCAATTCCATATGTACACATGTATGGAGATTTAAGATTATATTTAAATATCGTGAACATTCCCCGATCCCTGAACCTCCATATGGGATTCGACTGATCTTCGTTGTTCATCCTCCATGATATATATCTATTGGTCAACATTTACACAAAATAGATTTCAAAAAATCAATTTGTAATTTAGTGTACACAAATTATGTAGAACACAACTTTCAAAGCAATAATTGATCATGTGTGAAATTAAATTTAATCGAAAAAGAAATTATAAAAATGATAAGTTCACCAAATTGCACTTTACATGGTGGGAGCACACTTGGTATAAAATTTACCACTTATACACTTTAGTTTGTGGGAGAAATGACACATGTACATAGTTTACCTTAAATTTGTCATGTTTTATGGATATTAAAATGAAGAACTTCTATTTAGATCCATTCCAGAGATTGACTGTAGGGGCATTTACTAGATATGTCACCTTTCATAAAAGATGAGATCTAGAGGCTACCTGGCCCTTTACAGACTCTGCCTATAGAACTTGTAGAAGTAAACACTAGAGGCATTAACAATATCAAAGAACGTTTTCATGCTCAGACATGGGAATGTGTCTCTTTGCCTACGCAAAAAAATAGTTCTTGAGGTAGTTAATCTTCATAGACATGTCATCAAGCAAGTCAATGTGATCATCAAATAAGTGGATGTATTTGAAAACCAAACCTCTAGTTTATTTTGGTTTAGAAAAGGTCTAGAATTTGAAAAGTGAATTCCCTCTTTCTTCCTCTTACAGTCCAATGATCGGAATTTGGATTGAGGGAAAAAATTTCCTAAATAAAAATTTTGCATTTTATTTGTACACATGAGTTTTTAAAAGCTAATTAACTCCTAAATTTCTCACAAAATACACTTAAAGCTTGACACAAACCCCTTCCCAATTGGCTAACTTTAGACGATCCTAAACACATTTTTATTTAACTAATGAGGGAGATAGCCCAATAAAACTAGTTTGTCCATATTCAAATCAAGTTGGCATCAAAGTACAATTTAGCTCATTTTAGTCAAGGTTAGTTAGAAGAATTAGCTATTGGTTTCTGTCTTCAATTTCCTCTCAAAATGAATGTGTACGTGCTTTTGAGAGACACGCTAGAGGAATAAGGTCCAAATTTTTGATGAAAATGTGCTATGAAAGTAAATGGTTAAAGGCAAACATGTACAAGGCATAGTTGAGTACAAGGCATAGTTGAGCCAAATTTTGTTGAGGAAGGGCCTAATTATTTGGGTCTTGGTTATGGAAAAAATGATGGAGAATGCTCCAAAGCCAAGGAGGCACATGAAGCTGTTCCAAGAAGGAATTTTATTTCGTGTTCATTACCTCAAGCTTGTGAAGTTTGTGTTCATGATGAATGGAAAAGTTTGACACCCACTTTGCAAGAAGATGTTAATAAACATGCGGCTAATGAGAATGTAAAAGAAGAGGATGTTGAAAGCTCTATCTAGTCATTGAATTCATTGCTAGTATTTAGAGGAGAGCCACTACCTCATCAAATTCACCTCCTCAAGAAGGCGACAATGGTGAATGTTCAAGGTATAAATTTTCCTTTAATCAAATTTCTTTTGATTATGATAAACATGGTAAATATTCACATAAGATATATAAAAGAACTTGCACATGTTCCATTTGTGGTTTGAATAATCATAATGTTTATAGATGTTGGAAGAAGATATCCATGCACATTGAAACTTTCTAAATAAATGAAGCAAAAAGTCAAAGGCCCATTGGACAAGGAAAATGATGTTGAAAATAAGATGCAATTGTTTATTACTCATTGCCATAAGAAAGGTCACCTTGTGGACAAGTGTTGGACTTTGTATCCAACAAGTCATCCACAAAATTTGAAGAAGGTGGAAAGAGATAACGACAAGAATGGAAAAGAGGATTCCATAATCGATGAGGGTCAGGATGATTCACATGATGATGAAGTGCAGCTAAAAGAAGTGCCATTGAAATGGTTTGCTAACAGATGGTTAGATTTCTTATCCAATTAAGGCCTTGCATGTATTTTGATGTTTCATGAATTTCTTTTCAAATTCAAAGTATGGTGAATGTTGCATGAAGCAAGATGTTGAAAGTAGAGTTATGTTGACACACTTAAATGCAACAAATATGGAAATTTGTACATGAGCTATTATTTGACTTGAGAGTCAGTTGTTTGAAGAGGCATGTTTTGTCAACTTGTGTTTGGTTGATGGTTTTGAACACCAATATGTAAGAGTACATGGAGATATTCACATGATGTGAATTTTTTTTCTTTGAAGGAGAAAAATGATATGTCAGCGAGCTATGTTTCTTGCATGATGTGTTTTCAGTTTGATGGTTTTTTTTGTGACAAGACGTCACAAGATTTTGGGAAGGTGGACACTCTTGAGTGAGAGCCTCATGATTACAACCTAATCATGAGAATCAAATGGGAGTGCATCCTTATTTTGAAAAAAAATAGGATTCTGAGCTACCTAGGACTCAAACCATTATTTTTAAATTTGAAATATCATGGTGTGTTGTTTCAATGCCTGAATCCACAACCCTAACATAAATTGTTTTATTCATTTTTTGCAGGATTTAGTTGGTTATATTAAAATTCAGTTGAATTTAAAATTCTTGGCTTAGTGGCATGAACCAAACATATTGTACATATTAAATGAGGAATTTCGCTCTCCCAATCATTTCTAAATCACCCATATCACCAAGAAAACATGTTTTAAAATAACATACTTTGGTATGGGAAAGACCTTAGGTTTCAAATATTATAAGAAGGTTTTTGATATGGTTGAGAGAATGTGGAAAATAGAATCCATAAACAAATTATTTTTCAAAATGTATTACTTTCAAAGTATCAACAAGGAATGTACAAGGGTGTTGAATGAATTAACGCTATTTATTTAAATTTCATGATGTATATCTTACTCATAATTTTAAAAAATTATTAAATAATGATCTAGATTGGATAATTATATTATTTTTCATATATTTTGATGCTTATAGAGTGAAAAAACTTAAAGAATCAACTTGTAGGGTCATTTTAATGGTGGGTGGAGAATTGGGGTCTAAAACCTTTTGGAGTCATTTTGAGGCATTAAATGACATTTCTAGGGGTCAAATGATTATCCCTTGTGCTGAAATCTTAACCATTATTCTACACTTAAATACATATCCAATGGCGCAAGAAAAACATCAAACGAAGTTCATTCAAAATTTATGCCTTTAGTAAGTTGAACTATCATGTTGACCACCATGGTACGAGAGAATGACATCTTAGCCCCATTACTCATGCATGGCAAGCTAGCTACATGTGGAATTTTAACAAGACTCTAAAAGTTCTAAAATCACAAACCTCGTTAATGGTTGACAAAGTCAAATCTTACACCTAGTTGGCTATCACACTATGTTAAATACTTAGCCACTAGGAGGAATAAGAGTTCCATTTTGTGTTATTGTATTTTGTTCCATAGTTGAAAATACAACTAGGAGTGTGAAGTTAGAGAGAAAAATGTATGAAGTTAAGTTTTTATAGCAACCTTACACGCTAAAAGTCTTGGCTAACTCTAGAGAGATTACCTCTTTCTTTGTACTCACATATTTTCCATACCAGAAAAGAGAGAGTAGAGCATGTTTACATTTTAGTGTTGTTTTTCTCCCATAAGGATTTCCTAGGAAAAAAGGAGTCTAGAGCATCATTACTTTTTAGGGTTTCTTGTCTCCCATATAAGGATTTCCTAGGAAAATAATTGTGTTGATTGTCTAGAGATATTTATGTGTGTGTTTCATTATGTTCTCTATTTCTTACGTTGTGTTTCATTATGTTTTATATTTCTTACTTTTCTGCCCTCCTATTTTTCTTTCCAATCAAGGTTTATAAAATAACATGAGAAGCAACATGAGACTTGGAACAATCATTTTCATTATCTATATGGAAGGCAAGAAGGATTATATCCCCTTAAGCTTAAGCTTATATAGTTTGTCAATTTTATCATATATTTTTTGGTAAGGGTAAATTTTTTTTTATCTATAGTACAAGTCATGAGTTCCCCAATTTTACCTCATGTAAAGCATGATTCTAGGATTACTACAATTTGTACTTGGTTTTTTATTGTGATGATGCCCTGTCTCAATCACTTGGCCATCTCTCGATGGGTAGTTAAATCTTTATAACAATACTTAATTAAAATTTATCTATTTTTATTATGTGAAATTATGTAAAAAATGGTATACTACTTTTCATAAAATTGGGTTGAGTTTATCATATATTTCAATGAAAGTTGATTAAATATGTTTTCTTTAAAAGGATCTAACAATTTTGTTAAGGTATGAATTTACAATTTTGTGTGGCTCTCTATCAACCTTCACTTCCTCATTTCTAGAAAAAATCTACTTGCTCATTCGTATACCCACTTTCTATTCAAATGCATGAGTTTTGAACTCTCGGTAACTATGTTTTTCCATGCAGGAAAATTATGTCACATTTTATACTAACTCTAAATATTATTTTGAAGTTTGAATTATTGTTATTCTTTTATATAATTTAACATTAGATATAAGTTTAAATTGAAAGCTACTTAGATGAAATATAGCTTAGATATGGCATTTGCAAATTATTACCTATTTATTGAACTAAAGGACATAATTATTACACATGTTTAATTTACATTCAAATGCTTCTTTGATTTATCTCCTATAGCTTAATGTAATGCTAGATATATAATTTAAGTTGAAAGCCCAAGAGATAAATATGACTTCTATGTGACATTTGTATTGAATCATCTATTTGTTGTATTATATGAACATAATTGGTACGCATATCTAATTTTCATTACTAATATGTCATGTCATGCTTCTTTAATTTATCTTTTATAGATGACCAGAGCATCCCTTTTTAATCTATCCCTTTTGACTTTGGATATGTGGGTAATACTCATCCGAATATTTTTCTATCATAAAGCAATGAGTAAAATTGTATTCCATTTGTGTCGATGTTAAGGTTAAGCACATGGATTAAAGTTTTATATAAGATACATTGCCACGGTGTACATTTATATCTAAAGAGTCCAAAACCTCATTCAAGACCATATGTTTTGTTGGTGTAGTTTGATTGGTTATATTGCATTGCTTTTGCAGTTGTTGTTGTGGGCCTCACCATCTAGTGATTTTAGGTAAAAAAAATTATTTACATGGAATTTTTAAGTATCCTAGAATGTTTATTATTTATCACTACTAGCCTTGGTGATTTAGTTGTTTGTTTTGATGCTACTTGGTTACCCATATTTAATATTTTTTCATGTTTAATTCATTGTTAAGGCTTTTTATTGGCCTATCAGGATGTATTTTTCTCAAATCCATAATGGCTAAAAGAATGAAATTTATCTATGAAAAAGAGAGGTCATATGGAAAACAAATTGTTTGCTAGTGTTCTTTTGAACCCATAGAACTTGCAACCCCAATATGGATACAATACTAAGTAATACATAGCCTCCTCATCTAACTTAGCCAGGGATTTGCAATACTATATTAGAGTTGGCTAGCTCCATTTCAAGATATTATAATGTTAGATTATTATTTCTATAGATTTTGATTATGGTAGTAAAATGTTACAAAAAACCGGAAACTACAAATAATATTATTCTAGATATATGTAAAAAGGACATGGTAGAGAAAATCAAACAATATTAAACTTTTCATAAATAGTTTAGATATAAATACATTTTCTAATTTTGATTGTAAATTCCAAGGCTTAAAGCAATAATTTTTCTAATAATTTTTTTAATTAATAAATAAAAAGAAGCATTTTCAATCAAAATCACATCCAACATATAATAAAAATAATAAAAACAATTTAAAACTTCATACACTATGACATTACTATATGGCAAAGAGCATAAAAATATACAAGCAAAAAATCCTTTTATATAATAATGGAGAGCTTCAAATATACAAGAAAAAAAATCTTTCAGCCTCCTTGTATCCCAGAGAAAGAGTTGCTCAAACAATCATATTTTAAACAATTAAAACTTGGAGAAAATCATCTATTTTTGAATTTCAATTATATAAAAAATTAGTCAAATATTTCAAATCTATTTTTTGGCTAGTTGCAGAGTGTAGGTGCAGTTCTAGCTAGAGAGAGACTCCAAGAAGGGGTTTCAAGACAGAGCAGGTTTCCAACATTCCAGTCAAGAAGGGAGGCAAATATTTCCAGCAAAAGATGTTGTCTGTGTTTTCTTTAGTAATCAATCGAGCCTGTATTAACCTGTAAGTAAGTCTGATGTTTCTTATATAATCACAAGGATTATTAAAAATATTGCTGCAATTTCCTCAACGGTCTTGACAGTCCTCAATATAAATGGTATCCACATTCTCTGTTTTTGGACGTGGTAGTTAGTAATGGTTTTCAAACGAGCCTAATGTCTTTTCAAGCGAGCCTATACTCACTTGTATGTTGTTCCATAGGGGTTCGTTTTTTTTACTAGACTATTACCCACACAACAAGCCTGTCAATTGCATACTACTCATTGTTGCTGATCAAAAGATTCTCTCCAGTACTCAATATGAATGGTACCCACAAGGCTCTGTTTTTTTTGGACGTAGTAGATTGTTACGGCCAGCAGGCAAGCCTAATATATCTAAAACAGTGATACTGGGTAGACTGTTTAGGCCAGCAGGCAAGCCTAATATTTGGTAGAATGTTTCGCATCCTCTACACTTGTCATTGTATGAAAGGCTTGCAAAAGTGGTGTATTTTCAAGGCCTCATGTACAGAGAAACATCATACCATTTGGGCTAAGGTGGGGTATTTTCTCTACTTTTTTTGGACGATAAAAAGCCAAAAACCTAAGTTGCAAATATTAAAACACTGTTAAATGGTTCAGTGCTTACCAATGAGTTTAATAAGAATGAACTGTCATCCCCAGGAAAAAAACAGATTTCACAGTAGATGTCTTTTTTAACATGTTCTAAATTTTCAAGGTTTTATTAACAAGGTAGGATTCATATGCTCTCTCTCAAGAAATCATTTTCTGATAATCTTGCAGGATCTTTAATAAATTTAAAAATTTACATTTGCATATTGTGTCATAGAAAAATATGTTTTATTCTTACCAAAGTTTAAAGTTGTGACTAAAATTCTAAATGTCTCCATATAATCTATTTTACTCCAATACAAATTGCCGTAGTGTTTTTTTATGCATTATTTGCTGGGAACTACCCTTCTCCCTCGAGAAAAGAAGGTCAAATGTTTAGAATTCGTATAACCAAAATTTTAATACAGCACAAAAATTTTAATACACAGACATTTTTCTAAGATACAGAGACATTTTCATACACAGACATTACCCGACATTTTTCTAAAATACAGAGACATTAATACACAGACATTTTCATTTTCATACATTTTCAAGGGTGTATGGAGACTTACCCAACAGAGTCGACGAGCGCGGACGGCAGGAGCACCAGGGCGGCGGCAGTAGCAACAGCGCGAACAGAGTGAAAATGATAAACCGCAATAACAATGCGTGAACAATGAAACAGTAAACCATAAACATTTGCGGGCGATTTATTTATAGAAAATAGTTCGACCGAACTATTTTTAAAGTAAAAGTTCGGCTGAACTCATAGTTCGGCCGAACTTTTTTAGCAGTTCAGCCGAACTTTTGTTGCCGGTTTTCCAATCTTCAGCAAAAATTCGGTTTGCCCGCACCGTCAGTGTGTCGTCAATCTAAATGGAATCACGAGTTCAGCCGAACTTTATAAGAAAGTTCAGCCGAACTCTTACAAAGTTCGGCCGAACTTTGAAAAATGTTCGGCTGAACTATTGTTGAAAAAAAATTTCGGCCCCCGATTCTCACAAAAGTGTAACCTAGCTTCACGTTTCTGCCCTTGAGCTTGATTGAGTTGTATATCCTTAACCATCTGAATCAATTCGCTAACAAGATGCTTATCATTTTCAATATTGATTTGACAATTTGTTTCTATTTCACCACTATCATGGGTTTGTGCTATCATGGTACAAGTGGATTCATCTTGAGAATTTTCTGGAAAACTCCTGCTGATAGTTGAGTCCTCTACAAGACCAATTTCATTATTTTTCATAATACTGGGAGCACAGGGCGAGTCATCCTATTTTATATATTTATCTCTAAAATCATTGATGATGTCTTGTAAACAATATTCCTCGGGACAATTTTGAAACCAATCGATAGCATCACCTTTTAAGGAATAGCCAAAGACATGTATCTTGACATCTTCATGATTATATTGTGAAGGACGAAAATATTTATGTATTATAAGAGTGACTTTCCATAGATGTTGTAGAGCAATGCCTGGATGACCTCCTGAGAAAAAAGGTAATTTAGAAATGGCCTCTTCTGGTATGTCATGAAAAGTGTCATCCATGATGACCTGCTTAAAAGTTAAGTGTATGTTAGAGAAATAGATCTGTGTTCAAGAATAGTCAAGAGGTCCTCAAGAAGCAAGCTTCTTAGCAGGAACTCTTGTAAGAAATGAAAGAATTACAGTCACCACTTGAGCATGAAACTAATTCTAAAACAGAAGAAATAATAAAGAGATAGCAGATGGATATCAGGGGGGGGATTCTTGTCTAGGAGTAAATAGATGAATAAGTGGAGTCGCCACCCAAACAAGAAGCCAACCGAAATGTCCAGGTGCTAAAGATACGACGATGAAATGACTAGTTGATGAAAAGATGAAGAAATGAAGAGATGAAAAGACACCAAAAAATGTGATTCCTTGTGACAAGCTAATGAATGGTGAAAGAAGATTTGAATATTATAAAATGTCGTTAAGACCAAGGACAGAAAAACTCTATCCCTGGCAATGGCGCCAAAAAATGTTGTCGCACAGAAAGTCTAAGCACCGCGACAACGGCTCAGATCGGAGGTTGTCACCCTGATCCCCAATCTCTCTTTCTAAGTTGTCTCCTTGCAAGCTAAGGGAGGTATACCCTATTAGAAATGAAGAGGAAAAATTCAGGAGACACAGTTACAGGGCAAGTACTTGATAAGATTTAACGAGATTCTTAAAGATTGGATTAAATACAATGCCTTATGGAGTCAAACAAGATCCCGTTATGCAATTAAAAAACAAGTAATTGACAATTAACTGTTGCTATGAAAACATGATTGATCACAATGATATCCCATTAAAAACACCACAACCATGAATAACTTAAATCCACAGCAATATAAAATGAAAATTCCAGATGTTTAAGATGTTTCAATTAATTTCGATCCAGAAAACATTTCTATAGTCAAAAACTTTAGATAAAAAGATTAAGCTCACTTTGACCATGAAAACAAAAAATTAACCCTTTTTATACTTTTCAAATTTTTATATTTTTTTATTTTATATCTAAAAAATGAAGCTAAAACCTTAAAAAAACTAAGCTCTTAAGACTAAACTAAAACCAAGTTAAAACAAAAATTACAAAGCCCTTTGAGATTTTTTATTTTATAATTTTTTATTTATTTTTCTCAATTTAAAACAATGAAATTCTACAAAAATATTAAACCAAAGTCCTAAAGACAAACTAACATTAAACTCTAAAACAAACTAACACTAAAGTTAACCCAAGTTTTAAAAAAACTAAACATTAAAAAACTAAAAGTTAAAGTTAATAAAAGAAAATTTGAATTAAATCTAGAACTAAACTATAAGCTAAAAGATTAAAATCCTGAACTAAAACGACAATTTAAAACTTAACGCTAAATTCAAAACAATACGAAACTAAGCCAAATCAAATTTAAAGAAAAAATGAAACTAAAACTAAACGCTAACCAAACTTTACAAAATTAAATTTAAAGTATAAAACTAAAATTTAATAAAACAAAATCGAACTAACTAAAAAAAAAATGAAACCTAAAATTAAACTAAATTAATTAAAGTCTAAAATCTAAAACTTAACAAAAAAATAAAACTAACGCTATCAAAAAAAAAAAAATTGAATCCGATCAAATAAAATTTAACGCATATGTGTTTTATTTTTTTGCTTTTCATTTTTTTTTGTTATGCAGGTCGGGTGACGGACGGCATTGGAGCACGACAGAGGGCTAAGGTTTGAATGGAGGAGGAGCGACGGTATGAAGGTTGGTCGAGCGGATGGGAGGCTGGTGCAGCGGGATGGTCGACGACAGCAAGGAAAGTGCAGACGCAGGGGAGAGCTTGTCGAATGAGGGCTAAGAGATGGAGGGCAGTGTAAGGGACAACGAGGAAGTGAGCTACAGGACGGAAAGGAGAAAAACGTAGCGTTTAGGAGGTCGAGAGAGATCAGAAGGAGATAGGGAATCGATGGCTAAGGGAAGGGAAGAGCAGAATGACAAGGGCAGAAGATTCGATGGCAAGGGAAAAAACGCAGCTTAAGGAGGCAGCATATGAATTTTCAAATTCGTGAAGACTGGTGCAGTGAGGCGGAAGATAGAGGCAAAGAACAGAAGCAGCGTTTATGCAGTTAATAAACCCAGTACACATAAATTTCAACCAGCAAACTTGAAAATAAAATTTTCCAGTATAGCCCAGATTTCAGAGTGCAGATTTAAGATGCACCAGAGATTTTGAAATTACGCCCAAATCTATAAGCAGACCCTATCTTGAGGCCAGATCCGAAGAAATCATTAAGAAAACACCCTGCAAACCTGCAAAAAATCAAACAATCAAAACTACATACAAATTTACAAAGCTAATATACAATTTGGGAGGCTCTCATAGCTAGATTTAAACCCATTTCAGCACAATTTTTTAGGAAATTTAAATTTTAAAAGAGAGGCACAAGCCCTAGAAACTCTGTAAAAACACAATTTCATAAGATAGATTCAAGAAATTAGAAACAATGGGCTTTTTCAGATTTATGAATCTGAGAGTCGGCTAGTCCAACTGAAGACTTCCCCAAATGCTCAAATTTAAAAAAAAAAAATCCCTGCACACTTAGATCTGAAATTTAGATCGATGGAGATTTAATAAAATAACATGAGATCCTTCAGAAAAATCAAAATGGCATTTTATGAACCTAGAAAACTGCACAAGAAAATTGTATGCAGATTAATCCATGAAGGCCATCAACCATAAAATGCAAAAACAAAGTAGCAGAGTTTAGAAATGAATCACCACATAGATCTGGAAAAGGAACACCAAAATTTGTAACCCCAAAGTATTTATGCTTTATTCCTCAAAAGAAATTACAAGAGCTTCCAATACAAGTGCACGATCCTCCAAATCAGATGACTCAAGACTGACAAAGACCTCTTAATTTATAGGACAAAATCTCCAATGGCTAGCTCGATTGATCCATGTCAAAATAATCTCGACCGTCGATAATATTTGATCATCTTTTAATCTGGACTGTTGAAATTATAAATTTGGGGAAAAAACGAATTTATCATCTAAATTCATTTTAATTAACTCAAAAATACTATTTTTGAGTTAATTACCTCAATTTTTTTACTTTGACTTAACAACCTAGGCCCAAGGGTCCAAAATTTCTTAAAATTCTCAATTTTCCCTTGGTCTGGGGCATTTAAAAATTCATTTTTTAAGGACGAATGAGTTTTTCCTTTGAATAATTTTATCCTCACCTAGGACCTAAAATTAATTAAATTTATGGCTTGAGATTTTTAATTAATTGACTGAGAGGGGATTTTATTTATTTTTTCCAACCCTATTTACATAAGATAGATATATTTAGACACATGAAGGGGGAATACCCATTCATATAGACCCTCAAATAAATACCCAATTCTGCGACTCAAAACATGATCTAGTAGACCAAGTAGCTTGTAATAAAATAATCCAGCCAAATAGCTAGGATTATTCCCAAACTACTTTTACAAGGACTCAATAGAAAACACTAGGAATCACTTAGCATGTTGATGACAAAATTCACCCTAGCTTTGGGGTGAGGCTGGAGGGAAAAACTCTTTCGATAACTTGTGTCGAAAAACACAAGTAAATCAGTAAGACAAAAAACCTCCTAGGATAGAAATCATCAACAACATACTAGGCTTACCTAGGTTGTTACATAAATTGACGGTCTTACTTAGATCATTTACATCATAACATGCAGAATGGGTTTACATCATTTATAACAAAATTTCAACTGTCGATGAAATCTGGATGGCGTGAACCTCGAACATGATAAGTCCCATTTGAAAAAATGGGGGTGTACTGCTATGGGGTCGTTGACAAAGTGTGGTCAACACTATGATAACTTAAAAAAAACTAATCTATTAACTCTTCTCACTAACACTTGAAACTAATCCTAAGATAAGAAAATGGATCACACATTATTCTAATTAAACTAACTAGAACTACTCTTCCTAATAAATTGAAGATTCAAATTAACTATTTCTAAAGGAAAACTACTTTGCTTCATATAAAATAACACTTTAAAATATCCTATTACAAATGGCATTGAAAATCATCTATGAGAAACTTTCTATTTAAATATTTTAATCTAAATGAAAGGAACTATTCAAAAACAAACCTACTTCAAAATCAAATCATGTAACTCTAACTAAAACTAAATCACATTGCAGAAGGATTCAAATTAAAAATAAATCTAACTATTAAGCAAAGTCCAGCTATGCATGAACAAATCAAACCTTGAATTAACATTCTAAATGGCAGTGTTACTTATTCAAAATTGAAGCATTACAATCTATTCTAACTACTAAATCAAACTCAAAAATCATTATATTCTTATAACTAAAATGATTAAGAAATTCCAACTCTCATCAACTTTTAACCATAACAAAACTCTAGTCTTAACCTAACCATATCAACACTCGCACATTCCATTCACGATCACCATTGTCTTACCATCGTGGTCTTACTTTTTCCTGAGTATTAATCACAGAATTATAATGCTGCAAACTTGGTAATGTATAGTAATTAAACAAAGCCTAAAGAATTTGTTTCTCAATGAAGACTCACTTGATTCATTTAATAATTATAAAACTGGATTTGCAGCATTCTATTCAAGCTTACCGAAGTGAAATGAAAGGTTCAAGTGCAGAATGAAGTGATAACTCAAAGATCTAATCTCACAAATTTTCGAATGAAGAATACATTTATAAATTCAAATTTATGATGTTTATGATTCTATTCAAATCTATAATTCTAAGATCTATGATATCATTTAGCTACAGGACTTGTCTCCAGTGGTGGTGGGCCCTTACCACTCCTAGAGCAAGCCTATATTACCCAATCTACTTCGAGAAATCACAAAAACCCATAATATGTATGTATAATAAAGATGCTTAAGCAAATTATAGATTAAAACTCAGAATTCAAAATGGCGAATATAACATAAGCTGCTGCTCCCATTACAATCCATTCTCCTCTGCAAATTTGATGTTGGTTCTACATTTGAGCAATCCGACTTACATCTCAGGAATTCCGCTTCTACAATTAATAAATTCCTCTATCTACTTGACGGACTACCTTCATCTGCACCCTATCTACATCTGATAAATTTGAGTTTACATCTGAGAAAATCGATTTTTCATATGAGAATTATGCTCTCTAAAAGACAGATTAACTAATTCCTTTCTAATTGATGGACTAACTTATTCCTGATTACATCTCTACCCATTCGATGCCCATTCTACATCTCAGTAAAATATATATCTATTTCTTAGTGCTTAGCTCTACATTTTATAGCAATGGAGCTGCTCTTACCTCCCATAACCGTATTTACAAATAGCACGGTTGGTTACAACAGGTTTTAAACCGAGTATTAGAAATCCGATTTTTCCTAATTCTGGAGGGTCATTGCCAATGGTAAATCACCGGTCATGCACCCATTTATTGATTTCCACAACCGCAAAACCAGTATCGACCATGCATTATTTTCCGGAATCAACAAGGAAGCTTCAACCGAATATCTTTTGAGTTGAGGCAGAAGATCCTTTGATGAAAAATGTTTACAATGACAGTTATGGTAATTCGATAGACGTCGGAATGTTGGAAGAGTTTGGGCTATATTTGATCGATCTGGCATACAACGCATTTTATTCAAGGCAGAGATTAGTATTTTTAGCTATGAGCATATGGTTACTATATGAAAAACACCCATTCAATGCCATGAACGATGACCAAGAACGTCCCTGAGCAAACAACAAATCTGGATCCATTGCAACAGTAGGTCTCGTAGATGGATCCAAGCAATGAATTTAAATCCTACATGAGCTTAAACATCACTTAAGGTGTTAAAGACACCATTTCTCTTCTCACGAGATATCTTCCAACCTCCTATCACTAGTTGAATGTGTAGCATGAACCACACAATCGACTCCAACCATCACAACTAGAACTGCTCCTCCACCTCACCAATCTGCGTCTCTCTAGCGATGATGGCGGCACACAAATACTCTTCAATGTAGGAAATCTCTGTTTGCTGAGAACGCAAGAACACTATGCAGTAGCACCATACTGCAATTCTACTTACACTATTCATTAGCAAATCTCTGGGTCGATCCTTGTGCTTCTATGGGTATGTTCATATAATTTCTAACACAGATTTATTCCCAATATCGCAATGGGGGAAGGCTTGAAAGGAACCCAGTCAATGCGTGGACAAATTCAGACCTTGATGACCTTGAAACCAGGGTACAGCAGTTCGGGCACCTGAAACACAACAAAGACCAAATGCTGATCCTTTGGACCTTAACTGCCAAACTGGATTCGCAGAATTCAACACGGCCCCTGGAGATAGAACCAAAAATTCCCACACCAGAAAGCAACATATCTAACACCTGGTATATGTATTTCAAAAAAAAATATGCGTGGTTGTTGTTTCTGCACAATCTCATCTTCAGGCGTAGCAGCAAGAAAGACAATTATCATTTTCATTACCCATATCATAAGGATGGAAACTTGTTTATTGATAAGAGCTTGAGAAAGGTTGTGATCCTCCTTTTTCTCCTCTCAAAATGCCATTAAGCTTGGCTTATCCCCAATCAAAGATCAATTGCCTGCAAAGCCATATCATATGTACTTGAGTTGTTGCTCATAATGACAAGTTTTAAACGTGTAGCTTTACCATTTTCCACCTTAAACTCCGTCATGAGAGGCAGGATAGCCTGCATTACCAGTGCATGTTCCAACCACATTTCTTTGTAAACAAATGGATACCGACAACAACAACTACAAAATATTTTGAATCAAAACCAAAGTGTATTCAATAACCCTCTATCTTCTGTGTGGCCATGAAATGTTCCGCCTCCCATGTTTCTATGGAAGAGTTTGGAATAACAAAGAAGTTCCTAGTTTCAAGGGAATAATAAATCATCAGCATGGCATAGTCATGAAAGATACCCGCATCCACACGATGAAAGGTTTCCTTCCAATCATTTAAGATATCTATCAGCTGGCTCAAAGCATAATCCCTAAGGCGCAGTCCTAGTTCATTCTCATGAATGAACCATATTAGAGGCACCACTTTAAAGGGTTCCTCTATGATACTAGTAACCAATATTTTAGCTTCAAGAGTGTTTTACAACCATACCATCAAAATTTAACCAATCAAATGTAAGTTCTTTCTTTGAATAACTCTTCAGCATATGAACAGAAACTCCCAGCTTCTCCCAAACAGTTCACATGGGTCCATATTCAAGTGAATAAAGCTCTAGGTCATATCCAAGACCCTATAGGCTAGTTGCAACACTAAAAAACAGTAGAATTTGAGGGCTCCTTGAAATATCAGAGCACAGGAGTGCAAACTTATTCTCCTGCCATCATGAAAATGATATTATTACACAAAAACAATTATTCAAATTAATTAATAACAAAAATTTATAATTAATAACTATTGTCTCTAAATGCCTCTAATTAACAACATAATGGATAAATAATTATTAAAACACTAGGTACAAGCACAAAATTTATCTAATAAAAATTGTAAAAATATAGACAAAAAGGCAGCTCAACATCCGCCCACAATGAACTTCTTGCACGTCCTCATGCAAGCCAAAACTATAATATGATGAAATAAGGTGAGGAAAATGTCAGCAAATATTCTAGCAAATAAGGATGAAGATGCCTAATGTTGTAATGCATTCATTAGCCCGCAACATTGGTATTACTATTACATTACCAGCTAAAACCATGTGAAATGATAAAACAAGATCAGGTACCAAAAGTAACATTTATGGAGAAAAGAGTGTTGCACATGCATGTTACCTTGTTCCAAATGAATTCCCTATTTTGTTTCTGCCCAAAGTCTTATGATGAAAATCAAATTTTGTTGAAAAAGTGAAATTTCAAAATGAATAACACAAGATTCCTGCACCTAATATAACAATATCGTACCTAGGTCATGAATCACATATTTAGAGGCAACTACAATCAATACGCATTGTTGGCAACCAACACCTTGTGAGTAGTCATCATTGAGTAATTCATCACTTTGAATACCATGAGAATTAAAGTGAGTTATGATACCAAACAACAACCTCTTTATTAAACGCTCTAAATTATGTTGTTATCCGGATTCAAAAATAAATTTCCTCTTAATCTAGTACAAAGGATTACCTTCACTAAGGGTACCACGTCATTCAAATATTCTTGATTTTTTAAATTTAGAACTCAAAGCATCATCTTCAAATCGTCTTAAAACCATTGTCCAAGTAAAATGATGAGTATTAGGGAAGGAGAAGGATAACCAAGTAAATCATAGTATGTAGTTAACTTTAATACCACATACATGGCCCTGCTTCCTACAGGTGTCCATAACCTCAACAAGGATGTCTTCTAACCTAGCGAAATGTCAATATCCCACTTACTAGATACAGATTCAGAGTTAGCTTATTTGCCTCTTTAGATGAAGGCCACTGTCCTGGCTTGGTAACTAGCTGAAGGAAGTGCCACTCACAAGAAGTAACATGGATGAACGTGCCAACTCTTGATGAGACCTCTTGTCTTCCAGCTTTTTGGCTGAAATCTATTACTCTGGCTTAGTGACCAAGATCAGTAATGTCATGCATGCTAGGTCTCTTGATCGTGGTAGGTCAGCTCATCACGAGACCTCCTATCCTTCCCTAAATATTTGTAATCTCTTATTATGATTAACCTTAAAGGTTACTTAATAATTGGGGAGACAGATCTACTCCTTAAGAGTACACGATGGCGTGAAAATCTTTTAATGACTAATCATTGCTGGCTAATTCCTATACCCTAAAGAATTGTTAAAGATGTTCCAGACAATGACTGAAATATTATTTGAGTTAAGAATGCTAGTGTTCTCCTAAATAGCTCATTATGATCTTTACAAGAGTGGTCCACCATAGGGGTTTTCCAATAGTACCTTCCAAGGGAAACTGAAAATATATATCCGAGGAAAACTTATTAGAGTGATTAATCATGGTTAGTTTTTGCAAAATCATGAGGCATTAGAGCGAATTGTACTCAACAAGATCTATCACAATGTGTGTTAACAACTAATGTGGATCAAAAGTAGTTTTAACAAGCATTATTTAAAATTCAAAACCCTAATAGCATTATAACAACTTTATTCATTTATTCTCGTACCCTATTTTACCCTCAGAGGCGAAAGACTCCTTTTTAAGTATAGGAGTACTTCCAATGAGGCCATGTGCGTAACAAAATGATGATTATACTCACACTTAGTTTTAAGGAATAAACTTCAAGACATACGAAAGCATGAGAAACTAGTTGCTTCAATTAATATGGTACCAAGAGTTTCCGAATGTTGAGGAAATAAGATGGCATGATGACTGCTCGAAACCAGGATTCAATGGAATCCACATATTTATGATTCTCCAACTGATGCAAATCTTCCACAGTTTGATATTCACTCTCTTGGAAGTACAAAGAATTTGGTGGAAGACAAAAGATAAATCCCTCAAGTTCAGGTTTAAATATTTTCTTTTCAAATTGACAAGAATGGTTGAGAGAGATTCTAGGGTTTTGAGTTTCAATAACATTTTTAGAACAAGTTCCAATGAAATATTTAGCCTTTGGTGGTCTTTGAATTACACCTTCTCAGGGTGAATGTTCTGCAGTAATGGGGGGAGTTTCTAGATTCATTCCTTTTTCCAACATGGAAGGTGTGACATTTTGTTCAATAGGGGAATCAACAAAAAGAATAGGTGGCTCAAACTGTTGCACAACCTGATGGTTTAGATTAGGGTTTAGGATGTGGTTTGGGCTAAGGTTTTGGTTAATGCTTGGACTAAGGTTTGGATTTGGATTGGGATTGGGCTTTGGACTAGGGTTATTTCTAGGTTTTAAATTAGAGTTAGGGTTAGTTCTAGGGTGTGGATTAGGGTTAGGTCTAGGGTATGGATTAGGGTATAAACTAGGGTTAAGGTATGGATTAAGGTTTGGATTAGGACTAGGGTATGGATGAGGGTTAGGGTAAGGTTGCACATATGGCTGGGACCATGGATGAGGATAACTTAATGGTGCATTGGAAAGAAATTTTGGTTGTTGTTGGTGCTCATATGATTGAATTTGCATAGGAGACTGCCCTAAAGAGAAGGATCCAAACGATTCTTGAGGCCATGGAGATATCTGGCTTGAGGATGAGGGCCAAGGTGAGGGCAAATGTGGCAATGAAGTAGGATATTCAATTGGAGGAGGATTAAAAGTTTTCCATGCAATTCCACGATTATAAACATGCAGAGGGACCTGCTAAGGAAAATAATCATTATTCCAAGTATCAAATGGTTTTGGGTTTTGAGTTATACCTGGCGATTGATTCGATTCCTTACTTGATTCCCTGAATACCTTTCATAATCGTGGCAGTGATGGGCAGTGTTCGGTTGCATGACCATCCTCACAAATTTCGCAAAATTTTAGATTGTTAAGTGGACACTTTCCAAGGAAGTGTTTCTTTTGACAGTTGGCGCAAAGGATAAGCAGTGGTTCTTCATCCATCTCTTGTTCCTGTAAATCATCCAACTTCCAAATCAAAGATTTAATTATATTAAATTTATGTTCAAGCAAGGTGTTAAATTCTACACCTGTGAATTCTTCATTAGATGAGTTGTTCGTCTCTGTAGCATCATGAAAACTCCTCATTGCATGAGTCCTCAAAATACCATTTTCTTGTCTTCAACAAGCCAACGGGTACATTCTGTCATCACATGGATTAGTACACAGGGGTTCTTAAAGTACCCCAAAAATGATATAACGTTGAAGATTGGACTCTGAAGATAAATGAATTTTAAAATCTATTGGCTAAAACAAAGCTCACCACGCTTGCATGAAAGGAAAATTCCGAATCAAAGTACTATTTAATCTATTAAAAACAAGGCAATTTGGAAATTAAATGTCTAAATCCTGCTTCTACAGGAAAGGAAAAAAAAGCTCAAGAGATAAGCAAGATGGCCAGACTTTGGAGCAACCCCACAATAGTGGATGCATGGCTCTTCACTCATGTCTTACCGTACTCTCTCTGCCCTCTGACTACCCTGAAATATCCTTGAAAGTCTGTGAGAAATTTTACTTGAGCCAAAATACAACTCCTCGACAACGGTGCCAAAATGTTGGTCGAATTAATTGTCGGATTAAACCTCTCAATATTAATTATCAATTCAGGAGTCGTAAACGTGAATTATATTGCGTATTGGCTCGGCTTAATGGTCAGAGTATAAATATATTCCTTTGTAATGATAAACTAGATACTGGAATGAAACACACATTTTCTTGCAAATAAAAAATCTTGAAAATGAAACTTACTGAACTAATTCCTATCAAGAAAACTCCATACTACAATTAAACTACAAAGCAATCCTCAATCATGTAACATTCTCACACTCACATTCTAATTTTTAAATCTCCTATGATAACTTTAAAAAAAACTAATCTATTAACCCTTCTCACTAACACTTGAAACTAATCCTACGATAAGCAAAAAGATCACACATTATTCTAATTAAACTAAATAGAACTACTCTTCATAATAAATTCAAGATTCAAAATAACTACTTCTAAAGGAAAACTACTTTGCTTCATATAAAATAACACTTTAAAATATCCTATTACAAATGGCATTGAAAATAACCTATAAGAAACCTTCTATTTAAATATTTTAATCTAAATGAAAGGAACTATTCAAAAACAAACCTACTTCAAAATCAAATCATGTAACTCAATAACTAAAACTAAATCATGCTGCATGCACAATTAAATCTGCACTCATACTTGCTCTTCTAAGGAAATGATTACACTATGAAAACAAGAAGGATTCAAATTAAAAAGAAATCTAACTATTAAGCAATTCCAGCTATGCATGAACAAATTAAACCCCTTGGATTAACATTCTAAATGGCAGTGTTAATTATTCAAGATTGAAGCATAACAATCTATTCTAACTACTAAATCAAACTTAGAAATCATTATATTCCTATAACTAAAATGATTAATAAATTCCAACTTGTAGAAATTTTAATAATAGCTGAATTATTCACCGAGATTATCCTGATTACACACTATTTAAGCTTCATGCATAATACATAACCTCTTCTACAATTGATCATCAATATGCGGAAATAGAAACAGTCGCATGCGCACATTAAATCATAATCAAACACACATATCAACATAGTATGTAATGGGGAAAGAAATAGCTGAAAACCCCCAACTATCTGTATATTATAATGATAGAGAACATGTAACAATCATAGTACAATACTCCTCACAAGTACTCAGTACTATCTCCAAAAGTTACACACAAACTAGCTCAGATCTGAACAAGTCACAGGTTCAAATCTCCTCCCTCAATTTACTATTGCCTCTCTTACGCAATCCAGGCCTGGTAATGATGAATCCAAGTTGAATCCCACTAGCTCCAATTGCACGATCCTCATTGGAAATCTCCATCAATGTGTGTGCAAATCTCATGTCCACACAACATAATTCTGGCCCGATATTCACACTCACCCTTTCACCCACCTCTAACACTGGTCTTCACTGAACTGTCCATGCACATGAGTTAACTGATGTATTCTTTAGTTGATTTATGAGTTAATAATTATTGAATTAATTAATAATTAATTCACGCCACTCATCACTAGTGTATTTATCAGTTAGACTAAATACAACTAGTTCAACTAAGTTAAACCGAGCACAACTCCATCAACTGTCTCATCAACTCTACCAAACTTTGCCACATGAGTTCTAACTGAAGTCAACCATGCAATAGCTCAACTAACCCCTAGGAATAGCGTAATTCCTTCTTTCAGCTGCATGTGCCACATCTGTAGCTCGAACTGAAGTGCTCCAAGAGGATAAGATAATGTTTATAGTCCAAATATTATTAAGGGTTAATAATATTTGGTAATTTCTATTTTTAGCACAGTAGTCTAAAAATAAACATGATATGCAAAATTAGAGGTCCGAATATTACACCAACTCGACCAATCATCCATATATAGCATCCACCTGCTTCATAGACCATGATCCTAATGTCTACAAGAAATAGACATAGTCTAAAAATAAACTTTCGCCAAAAATAGCCTACGGACCCACTTAGTGAAGGCGACTTCATTTCTTCAGCTCCATCATCTTGTTGCATTTCAACACTCCCTCTCAACAAGATATGGATTATCTGCAACCCCTATCCTGCCTCTGTGGTATTCGAATTTGCTCCTGGTGAGCGCCTTCGTCAAGATGTCAGCATCCTGATCCTCCGTGGGAATATATGAAAGTAACATGATTCTCAGCTGCACACAATCTCTGATATGATGGTACCTGATGTCGATGTGTTTGGATCTATCATGAAATACTGGATTAGCTGAGAGTTTAATGCAACTCTGGTTATCACAATAAATCACAGTAGGCTCCAAGTGTGACCCGAACAATCCGACCAGGATCTTCCTCATTCATATGGCCTCGGATGCAGCCAAGCTTGCTGCCATATACTCAGCCTCTGCTGAACTGAGTGCCACGGATCTCTGCTTCCTGCTGTACCAATAAAATGATGTCAACCCGATACTGAAGATCCCTCTAGATTTTCTCTTTCTGTCCATTGGGCTCCCTGCCCAATCTGCATCCGTGAAGCCACACAGCTTCACCTCATCCTCCTCTCTGTACCACAAACCATATCCCGATGTGCCTCTAATATAACGCAATACATACTTGCCCGCCTTCCAGAAGAGCTTGGTTGGATTAACCATAGCTTGTGAAAGCTGGTTAACTGCATAGCATATATCGGGTCATGTATTGACTAGATACATAAGCGACCCCACCAATGCAGCCAGGTAAACGAATAAACGATGGCATCCACTACCTGCCCTAGTAGCATCCTCCTTCCTCCAACCTCCAGGAAGAGGAGTATCAACAGGCTTGCAGCCATGCATGTTGAACTTCTCCAGTATTTCCCGGGCATACTTACCCTGAGAAACAAATAGTCCATCACTGTGCTGCCAAATTTCCAATCCCAGGAAATAATGAAGGAGGCCCAAGTCCTTCATCTCAAACTCTCTAGCAAGATCCTCCTTGCATGAAAGTATCAACAGCTCATCACCCGTCAAAATCAGATCATCTACATACAGTACAATGATTAGAAACTTCCCCTCCACCACAATCTGGTACAGGTTAGGATCCGTCTCACTCTTGGAGAATCCAAGTCCGGTGAAATAACTGTCTATCTGTGTGTACCAAGCACGAGGTGCTTGCTTCAACCCATACAGTGCTCTCTTGAGTCTACACACATGCGACTCACTGCTGAAGATCTCGAAACCTTCGGGCTGCTCTATGTACACCTCCTCCTCAATGACTCCGTTGAGGAACGTAGTCTTCACATCCATCTGATGGATGTGCCACCCCATCTACGCTGAGAGACCTAGGATCGTCTGTATGGAAGAATACCTTGCGACAGGTGCAGAGGTCTCCTCATAATCAATCCCCTCTATCTGTGAGAAGCCTCGGGCAACAAATCTTGCCTTGTACTTCTCCACACTCCTGTCAGCCGCCTGCTTCACTTTGTAGATCCATCTCAAACCCACCACTGATTTCCCCTCCGGTCTTGGGACAATCTCCCATGCACTGTTTCTAACAATCGAATAATACTCTTCCACCATGGCATCTACCCATGCGGGGTCCTCCACAGCTTCCTCGAAAGAGGATGGATCTGTCACGACACATTTGCTCACAAGAGCCATGTATCCAGTGTACCGGTCCGGTGACTGTCTCTGCCTGCGCTGTGCTGTAGGTGCTCCTACAACCTTCTCTGCATCTTGAGCCAGTCGCTCAGCTTTTGTAGTGCGCTTGCACCCTCTGATGGTTGGCGCTGCATGAGTGGTCTCTTTCACTCCATGAACTTCCTCTTATGGCTGATCCACATCCTGAAGCTCATCCTTAGGAACTAATAGCTCCTCATCTGCATGCAAGTGTGGCTCCCTCTCAAGCGAACACTTCATGGCTTTCTCCTCCTGAAATTTGATATCCCGTCGCACAACAGTCTTGCGACTGTCTGGCAAATACACACGATAGTTGTGGGGTGTATCAGTGTACCCCATATCCCAACCTCTGTGATCGGCTCCGGCTTCTTCACAGCATCCTTCGTCACATGCATGTAGACGAGGTGAACCAAAAATCCTCCAAATGGGAAATGTCAGGGCCTCTTGCCCGGAAAAATGCCTCCTCGGTGTCTCATGCCAAGTATCTTTGTGAGGACAACGGTTACGCACATATACTGCTGTGCATGCCTACGCACGAAGTGAAGGGTAGGCCTGATCATCTGACATCGCAGGTACGGTACACGATCGTTACGTTCTTTCGCTCGGCAACCCCGATACTGTGGGTTGTAGGGTCTTATGAGCTATAAATTCATACTGCGTTGCAAAGGTCCTTGAAATCAGCAAAGATGAATTCACCACCATTGTCGCTCCTAAGAGCCTTCACATGCTTCCCCGATTCCTTCTCAACCAGTGCCTTGAACTCACAGAACTTTGAGTATGTCTCGTTCTTCTTCTGCATGAAGAAGATCCAGCACTTCCAAGAAAAATCATCAACAAAGATCACATAGTACTTGTGCTCTGCTGTAGAAGGAAAAATATGGTGATAAAAGGGAAGATAGGCATTTGGTAAGAGAAATCAGTACCATAAAAAAGAAAGAAAATGAAACGACTGAAGAATTTAATAGGAGATTTAATGGTATTCTTAGAGAAATATCTCAACCTCATAAACCTCCTGATGGATCTCTTCTGAATTTTTACATTGATGCTTTTGATTCGAATACTTCATATGAGTTCAGGCGGGCTAAAACTGCAAATTATAGGGCTTGTCAATCTTTAGCTGAGGAGATTGAAAAAGATAATAAAGCATCTGGAATGTCTGAAACTCCAGATTTTGATAGATCTTTGACAGATTCTAAGTTGAAAGAACCTCTAGAAGATGATGATGACCCTATGAAAAAGTTAATGCAAAAACTTGAAAGCATGGAGCTTAATCATGCTAAGAAACTTGAAAGCATGGAGCTTAATCAAGAAAAATTAATCTCTGACCATGCTAAAGAAATAAGTATCTTACAGGCTAGGTTGGTTCAAATGGAAAGGGCTCAAACGCAGAATTCCCAACCTAGAAATAATAATGCTTTGCAAAAAAGAGGCCTATCTTATGAGCAGAGACTAACAAATCAGCTTGAGTTTGCAAATCTTGTGGATGAAGTTCCTCCTTATTGTAGAGCATGTAATGATCTTCATGAAGAGGCTACTTGTCCCATTGTCAAAAGGATCATAGCTAGTAGAATGGCAAGGTCAAGTCATCAAATTAATGTTGTTGGTAAGGACTATCACATGCATATAGAAGATCATGAAAGTCAGGTTAAGGAGCCAGCTCAGATGATTAAGGATGTGCAGCCCAATCATACGCAAATGATCCAAAACATGGAAGCTAACCAAATCAGTCTTCAAAATAAGATAACTTCCATGGAAGAAAGTCATGCACAGGAAATAAATGTCATGGAAAACAGGTTAAAGATAATGATTAATCAGATGTCCATTATATAGAATCATATGATTGCAATGGAAGCAAGACACACCCAAGAAATGACTGCCATGAAGGAAAATCACTTGTTGGAAATAAAAAATATGGAGGCAAATCAGACGAAATTAATAGTAAGGCATGCCAAGGAGATGAGTTCCATACAAAAGAAATTGGAAAAAATGGAAGAATTGCAAAAATTTCAACCAAAATTTTATTATAAAGATTCATCAACAGATCATAAGACTTCTTGTCTGCTAAAGCCATTCCCATCTCATCACACGGAGGAATTAACTATGGTTTCAAAGGATGTTGAGAAAGACCAAGCTTATGTATCACCATTGACAGAGTATATCCAGAATAAAATTGGTCATGCTCCAAGTTCTTCAGATATTTTGTACAAACATCTTCAAGATGAAGACAGGAAATATACAGTGATCTCATTGCTGACATCACAACTCACTCAAAAGAAGAGAAAGAAGCAGAAAGAAGAAGTAAGTGGTTTGATTCGTCTGATGGTCGAGAGCAGCTTGACATTCGGATAAGACAGAGTCCTACATTATGCAAGATTGGCCATGGTAGTAGGTACATCTGAAAAGCAGCCCACAGACTTGCCTGAAAGCAGGCAAATGCTCAGCATACACTATATTGAGCACATTTGATGCCACAAGGCATCCTCTGTATCATATTTCTAACCCTACTCCTTGTTATTTCAGCATTCCATTTTGTAGTTAGAGTAGATTTATTTTTCATTTTAAGTAGAATAATGAATAAAATAAGAGCTTCTATTTTTCATGTACTTAATGTTATATGATGATATTTGGATGGACACTACTTATATAATTTTGTGTGTTGCTTGGATGCAGATTCTGGATTCTCACATTCCTTCGATGAAGCAACGTGTCCCCAAGTAGAGCCAGATGTTGACCACATTTTGTCAACGACCCCATAGCAGTACACCCCCATTTTTTCAAATGGGACTTATCATGTTCGAGGCTCGTGGCATCCAGATTTCATCGTCGATCGACAGTTTTATAATGATGTAAACCCATTCTGCATGTAATGATGTAAATGATCTAAGTAAGACCGTCAATGTATGTAACAACCTAGGTAAGCCTAGTATGTTGTTGATGACTTCCATCCTAGGAGGTTTTTGTCTCACTGATTCACGAAAGTGATCGGCAGATTTTTTCCCTCCAGCCTCACCCCATAGCTAGGGTGGATTTTGTCATCAGCATGCTAAGTGAGTCCTAGTGTTGTATCGAGTCCTTGTAAAAGTAGTTTCAACTACTTGGTCTACTAGATCATGTTTTGAGTCGCAGAATTGGGTATTTATTTGAGGGTCTATATGAATGGGTATTCCCCCTTTATGTATGTAAATGTATTATCTCATGTAAAAGAGGGTTGGAAAAATAATTATAATCCCCTCTTAGTCAATTAATTAAATTTTCTGGTCAATTAATTAATAAAATCTTAAACCAGAAATTTAGTTAATTTAGGGTCCTGAGTTAGGATTAAATCTTTAAAGGCAAAATTTGTGGGTCCTTGGAAAATGATTTTGAAAGCCCCTGGCCAAGGGAATATTGAGAATTTTAAGAAATATTGGACCCTTGGGCCTTGGTGGTTAAGTCAAGGTCAAAATTTTGGGTAATTAACTCAAAAATAATATTTTTGAGTTAATTAAAATTGAATTAAGTGATAAATTCGTTTTTTCCCCAAAATTTTAATTTCAACGCTCCGGATTAAAAGATAATTAAATCTTTTGGACGGTTGATATTATTTTGACGAGGATCATCCAAACTAGCCGTTAGAGATTTTGTCCTATAAATTTAGAAGTCTTTGTTATTTTTGAATCATCCGATCTCAGAATCGTGCACTTGCTCTTAGAAGCTCTTGTAAACTTTTTTGAGGAATAAAGCATAAAGACTTTGGGGTTACAAATCTGGATGTTCCTTCTCAGATCTATGTGGTGAATTGTCTCTAAACTCTGCTACTTGGTTTCTTGCATTTTATGGTTGATGGCCTTCATGGATTAATCTGCATATAGGTATCTAATGCAGTTTTCTGGGTTTATAAAATAACATTCTGATTTTTCTGCAAAGGTCTCATGTTGTTTTCTTAAATCTCTATCGATCTAAGATTCAGATCTAAGTGTGCAAGGAAATTTTTTTTAAGATTTGGCGTCTGGGGAAGTCTTCGGTTGGACCAGCCAACTCCCAATAAACATAAATCTGATAAGCTCTTTATTTGTTAAATTTCGGGTCTATCTTACTATATTGTGATTTTGCAAGGTTTCGAAGCCCTGTGCCTCTCACTAAAACTTTAAATCTCTGAAAATTGTGCTAAGACGGATTTAGATCTAACCATGAGGGTTTGAAATATGTAAACTAGTTGTAAATTTGTAAATTTTTTAGGACTGTGAGGGCTTTAATCGTTTCTTGGTGTGTATCTTCAGATCTGGCTGGATTCAGGGTTCAAATCGAAATTTTTTTTAAAAGATCTGAAGCAGATCCGGCCTCCAAAGGCCAGATCTGGCCTCAAATTACGACTGTGAATAAATCTGGGTGATATTTGATTTAAGGAGCATAATAAATCTGAGTTTGCAGGCAGAATTCTTTTAATTTCGGAAAGAGAAATTTAAAAGCACTGGGTTTTACTAGGTTTTGATCTGTTTCTGGCATCTTTATTTACCCAGCTTCTCTATCCTTCACGCTGCCTTCAATTTCATTAATCTGCAGCCGCATTCCTCTGCTCTTTAGCCATCGATCTCCCTTCTTTTGTCTTCATCATTCCTCTGTCAATACGCCGTCCAACATCTGCCTTCAAACCCAAAATTCGCACTCTCACTGCCGTCCATACGGATAGCCCTTTCTTCCAGCATTTTCGTTGCATCCAATTCTGTCCAACGTTTTCTTGTACGCTGCCCTTGAATTCGTCCACCGGCCCCTTCATCTGCGTTTATTCTCTGCCCGTGAACCTGCTGCCCGTCCAATTCTCTCTCTGCACCTTCCATCGACCTGCAACGCAAACATACAAAGCCAAACAAAAACAAAACACACACATTAAATTATCGACCGTCATGTATATGTTTGGTCTGGTTTTATTTTGTAAATCATTTTAGATTTCTTTTTTAATTCAATTTTATTTGTTAGCCCGTAGATTGTAATTTTGTTTTTGTTTTTAGCTTAGTTTTAATTTAGTTGTAAATCGTAGGTTTTAGTTTTTTTTTTTTTTATTGTTAGATTTTAATCGTTGTGTTAGAGTGTTACGTTTAGCGTTAGGCTTTTGGTTTAATTTTAGATTTTAATTATCTTTAGTCTTTTTTGGACTGTAGAGTTATTTTTAGTTTGGCGTGTATATTAATTTAGTTTAGTTTAAATTTTAGAGTAGAACTTTTAAACTTAGATTTTAAATTTGTTTTAAGGCTTTGTTTTAATTTTTTTTTTTTAGTTTAGATTTAATTTAGTTTTGTTTTAACTTAATTTAATTTAGATTTAATTTAATTCTAACTTAGTTTACATTTTAATTTGTGTTTTTAGTTTTTGTTTAATTTTTAGATTCTAACTTTTAGCTTTAGTTTAGTTAGATTTCTTTTTTTATAGTTAGATTTTAATTTTAGTATTTTCTTTAGAATTAGTTTAATTTTAGATTAAAAAAATTTAAAAAATTTCAAAATTTCAAATTTTTTATAGTCAAGTGCGCTAAATTTTTTTTTATCTAAATTTTTGACTATAGAAACATTTCCTGGATCGAAATTAATTGAAGTATCATAAATCTGGAAATATTGCAAATGTCTGGCATTTTCATCTTGTGATAATATTGTTGTGGGTTTAAGATATTTTAATGCATGGTTGTGGTGTTTTCAATTGAATATCATTGTGATCAATCGTGTTTTAATAAGAAGCAATTAGTCATCACTTACTTATTTATAATTAATGGGATTTTGTTTGACTCCATAAGGCACTGGTCTCTAACGTGAAATCTAATTTAGATCTGTGGAATCTCGTTTATTTCTATCAAGTATTTGATGTTTTAGCTGTGTCTCCTGGATTTGTTATCTTCATTTATAAAAGGGTCTACCTCCCTTAGCTTGCAAGGAGACAGCTTAAATAAAGAGATTTGGGATAAAGATGACAGCCCCCAATCTGAGCCGTTGTCGCGGTACCTAGAAAATCTGTGCGACAACATTTTTTGGCGCCGTTGCCGGGGATAGAGTTTTTCTGTCCTTGGTCTTAACGACGTTTTATAATCTTCTAATATTTCATCGCCATTCATTAGATTGTCGCAAGGGATCACATTTTCTGGCGACTTTTCATCTCTTCATATTTTCATCGTCTTATCTTTCGTCATATCACTAATCATTTCATCATCGTATCATTAACACCTGGACATTTCGGTTGGCTTCTTGTTTGGGTGGCAACTCCACTTATTCATCTTTTTACTCCCAGACAAGAATCCCCCTATGATATCCATCTGCTATCTCTCGATTATTTCCTTTGTTTTAGAATTAGTTTCATGTTCAAGTGGCGACTCCAATTCTTTCATTTCTTACAAGAGTTCCTGCTAAGAAGTTCACTTCTTGAGGACCTTTTGACTATTCTTGAACACGGATCTATTTCTAAAATCATAAAAACGATATCATGGATATTTTTTCCCCGTGTAGTTTTGCTAATATTCAGGGTTATCCCCATGATCTCCCTCAAATGGATAAATTACCTATCTTTCAAGGAAATGATGCAGTTAGTGTTAAATCTCATTTGTTTGCTTTCACTAACTGGTGGAATAGATTTGCAGTTGCAAATAATAATTTCGATGATGTAAAGATGAAAACTTTTGTTCTTACTTTTGGTGAGGATGTTGCTGAATGGTTCATGGAAAAACCTGATAATTCATTTGATACTTTTGAATCAATTGTAACTGCTTTTAAGGAAAAATATGGTGATAAAAGGGAATATAGGCATTTGGTAAGAGAAATCAGTACCATAAAAAAGAAAGAAAATGAAACAAATGAAGAATTTAACAGGAGATTTAATGGTATTCTTAGAGAAATAACTCAAACTCATAAACCTCCTGATGGATCTCTTCTGAATTTTTACATTGATGCTTTTGATTCGGATACTTCATATGAGTTAAGGCGGGCTAAAACTGCAAATTATAGGGCTTGTCAATCTTTAGCTGAGGAGATTGAAAAAGATAAGAAAGCATCTGGAATGTCTGAAACTCCATATTTTGATAGATCTTTGACAGATTCTAAGTTGAAAGAACCTCTAGAAGATGATGATGACCCTATGAAAAAGTTAATGCAAAAACTTGAAAGCATGGAGCTTAATCATGCTAAGAAACTTGAAAGCATGGAGCTTAGTCATGCTAGGGAAATAAGTGTCTTATAGGCTAGGTTGTTTCAAATGGAAAGGGATCAAACGCAGAATGCCCAACCTAGAAATAATAATGATTTGCAGGAAAGAGGCCTATCTAATGAGCAGAGACCGACAAATAAACTTGAGTTTGCAAATCTTGTGGATGAAGCTCTACCTTATTGTAGAGCCTGTAATGCTCTTCATGAAGAGGTTACTTGCCATGTTGTCAATAGAATCATAGCTAGTAGAATGGCAAGGTCAAGCCATCAAATTAATGTTGTTGGTAAAGACTATCACATGCATATAGAAGATCATGAAAGTCAAGTTAAGGAACCAGCTCAGATGATTAAGGATGTGCAACCCAATCATATGCAAATGATTCAAAACATGGAAGCTAACCAAATCAATCTTCAAAATCAAATAATTGCCATGGAAGAAAAACATGTTAAGGAAATAAATGTCATGGAAAACAGGTTAAAGATAATGGAAGTTAATCATTCTAATCAGATGTCCATCATGGAAGCAAGACACACCCAGGAAATGAATACCATGACGGAAAATCACTTGTTGGAAATAAAAAATATGGAGGCAAATCAGACAAAATTAATAGTAAGGCATGCCAAGGAGATGAGTTCCATACAGAAGAAATTGGAAAAAATGGAAGAATTACAAAAATTTCAACCGAAATTTGATTATGAAGATTCATCAACAGATCATAAGACTTCTTGTCTACTAAAGCCATTCCCATCTCATCACATGGAGGATTTCACTATGGTTTCAAAGGATGTTGAGAAAGACCAAGCTTATGTGTCACCATTGACAGAGTATATCCAGAATAATATTGGTCATGCTCCAGGTTCTTCAGATATTTTGTACAAACATCTTCAAGATGAGGACAAGGAGTTTACAGTGGTCTCATTGCTAACATCGCAACCCACTCAGAAGAAGAGAAAGAAGCAGAAAAGAAGTAAGTGGTTCAATTCGTCTGATGGTCGAGAGCAGCTTGACGTTTGGATAAGACAGAGTCCTACATTATGCAAGATCGGCCATGGCACATCTGAAAAGCAGCCTACAGATTTGCCTGAAAGCAGGCAAATGCTCAGCATACACTATATTGAGCACATCTGATGCCACATGGCATCCTCTGTATCGTATTTCTAACCCTACTCCTTGTTATTTCAGCATTTCATTTTGCAGTTAGAGTAGATTTAATTTTCATGTTAAGTAGAATAATAAATAAAAGAAGAGCTTCTACTTTTCATGAGCTTAATGTTATATGATGATATTTGGATGGACACTACTTATATAATTTTGTGTGTTGCTTGGATACAGATTCTGGATTCTCACATTCCTTCGATCGGCCATTTTACTTCCAAGTTTATGTGATTTCTATTTTGTATTAGGCCTAAGAAAGATTGAAGTTAAAGTGCATCAAGAATAGAACACCATTGTTATCTAAATTTAACATGGAATCAGAGTTGAGGTGAAGACAAATTCCAAGAGTCCAAGCTGGTGTTAGAAGCTATCTCTGAAGGAAGAAATCCTATCAAGGACAAATGGCCTCCTCAACCTACAAGGGTTTCAAGGCTGATGATAAATTGATTGATAAGTCTGGTTATCATGCATGGAAGATGTCCTTGGATTTGGTGCTAGAAGATCAAGATGTCATGGACTATGTACAGGGGAATATTCAAGAGCCTCCATCAAATGCAGTTGTTGCCACGAAGACGAAGTATAGAAAAGGGGAAATCAAAGCAAAGATGATTATCCGGGATTCTATTCATAAGCACTTGGTTGCTTACATTTCTGAGCTGAAGACATCTAAGGAGATGTATGATAAGTTGGTGAGCATGTTCAGGGCTAGCAATGCTAATCAAATCCTCTTCTTCAAGAATCAATTGAAGAATATCAAGAAGGTTAAGGATGAATCTATTCAATCCTATTTTATGAGGCTCACTGAAATCAAGAATAACCTCCTAACTATTGGGGAAGAAATATCTGATCAAGAGATGGTTCTTATTGCACTTGGAGGTCTCCCCCATGACTGGCATGTATTCAATACCACTATTCTTAATAATAATTTGATTCCTGATTTTGATGAAATATTGACGAGATGCACTCAAGAGGAAACAATCAATATGCGCTCAAGAGGAAACAAGAATGATGTATTATGCCTCTAATGGTAATGGAAGTGACCCTTCTACCTTCATTTCTCATGCAAAGAAGAACTTTGGTGGCCCGAGAAATCAAAACCATGGTGGGCGAGGTCGAAGGAAGGAAGGGAAGATGTTACACTTGTAGCAAGTCTGGTCACTATGCAAGAGAGTTCCCTAATTGAAGGGACTCTCCCAAGGATGACGACAACAACAACTCGAGGGGGAATGGAAAAAACAACATGTTCAAAGGAAAAAGGAAGGCTCCCTCTAATCGTAGTGGAAATAGGGAACCTTTCAAGAGGTCAAGAAATTCCAGGTACGATGATTCTAATGTTGTTGATAATAAGAGAAATGAATTTATTCTTGTATCTGCCCTCTCTACTGCATCTCCACGCAACACCCTAGATGTCTGGTTGATTGATAGTGGTGCTTCAAGGCACCTCACTGGTTATAAAGAATCCCTCTCTGATTTGGTTGAGAAGGATACTAATCTGGAAATTATCCTTGGAGATAATGACACCTATCCCATGAAAGGGACAGGAACTGTGACCCCCCATCTATCTAAAGGTCAAGTCCTTCAATTACAAGATGTGTTGTATGTACTTGATTTGAAGAAGAACCTTATGTCCATTTCAGCAATGGAATACAAAGGGTTTAAGGTGGCATTCGTTGATGGAAAGGTAGTTATCTAGAAGAAGAACTTTAAGGAAGCTCTTTCTAGACATGCATAATGGGTTTACATCATTTATAAAACTTTCGGCTGATAATGAAATCTAAATGGCATGAACACCACAAACATGATAAATCCCATTTGCAAAAATGGGGTGTACTGCTATGGGGTCGCTGACAGAGAGTGGTCAACATTTGGCTCTACTTGGGGACACATTGATTCGTCTGAGGAATGTGAGAATACAAAATCTGCATCCAAGCGACACACAAAATTATATAAGTAGCGTCCATCCAAAATTCATCATATAACATTAAGCACATGAAAATAGAAGCTCTTCATTTATTGATTGTTAACATGAAATGTAAATCTACTCTAACTACAAAATGAAATGCTGAAAGGATAAGGTGTAAGGTTAGAGATACAATATAAAGGATTCCATGTGTCATAATATGTGTTCAATATAGTTCATACTAAGCATCTTCCTACTTTTAGGCAAGTCTGTGGGCTGCTTTTCAGATGTGCCATGCCCGATCCTACATATTGTAGGACTATTTCTTATTTGAAAATCGAGCTGCTCTCAGCCATCATATGTATCAAAACGTTTCCTTATTCTTTTTCTTTTTTTCTTTAGGCTTTTCTTTGTGGAAATTTGTATTGTTGATGATGTGGAACATTGTGCTTCTGAACTTTCAAACGAAGTATTCAAGATATTGTGACATGCCTCTCTTCATTCTGCATATTCTCTGTTAAGGGTGATGGATCAACTTCACATGTATTAAGCTGATTCTCCTCGGTTTTCCTTTCATCCGGGTCGCCTTCAATCAACCACTTTTTAATGGAAGAAATGGTCTCCTCATAATAGGATGGGGCTTGCTTTAATAAAATGGGAGGCCTATGATCTGTTGACAATTCTGACTTGGGTTGGATATTTTGTATATGTTATCTTTCTATTTTTTCCAACTTATTCTAAATAACAATCATTTGATTAGAATGCTTAGCATTTATAGTATTTATTTCCTTCGCATGACTCTAATTTTCAACAGTCAATAAGTTGTGCTGAAAATACATTTAGCCAGTTTCCATGTCCTTTATCATTTTATCATTATCCATTTTCATGGCCATGAAGCAACTATGCATATAGTTCATTTCTTTCTCATGATTTGCTTCCATTGTGATCAAATGATTTTGCATGGTGGTCATTTGATTAGAGTAATTAAATTCCATGATCGTCATTTCTTCGATATGCTTTTCTTCTAAGGCTAATAACCTGCTTTGCATAGAACCAATTTCCCTGGCATGATCCACTATTAATTTTTCTTGATTGAGTTCCATATATTTAACTATCTGAGTTAATTCCTTGATGAAATCATTTTCAAATTCTATAGTTTCATTTACTTCAACTTTTTCTTTATCTCCATATTTATTTTCAAAGGCCTCAATGAGTGATTGGAAAGAATCAAAAGTATTTTTGGGGGAGTCAACGAATCACTCCAAAGCATCACCAGCTAAGGTGAGAATGAAAAGTCGCATCTTCACATATTCATGATCAGAATATGGGCAACACTTGCTTATACAAAGGTTGAAATTCTGAATCTGAGCCTCGGCAATATAAGCATTATTGTCACTAAAAGGGGGCACCTCATTGATATCCATACTCACCGAAGACAGGAAATTGTGTGGAGCACCCTGAAAGTTAGTAAAATCAAAAGGATTAAAAAATCATCCATGATGGCTTGCTTAAATGGAACAACGAAATGGAAGTTAGAGAAATAGATCCTTGTTCAAGAAAATTCAAGAGGTCCATAAGAGGCGAGCTTCTTAGCAGAAATTCTTATAATAAATGAAAGAATGGAGTTGCCACTTGAACATGAATCTAATTCTAAAACTGAAAAATTAGTCGAGAGAAGTAGATGGATACCAGGGAGGGATTCTTGTTTGGGACTAAATAGATGAATAAGAGGAGTCACCACCCAAACAAGAACCCAACTGAAATCTCCAAGTGCAAGAGAAGATGAAAATATTAGTGATATGACGAAAGATATGATGATGAAACTATGAAGAGATGAAAAAATGCCAAAAAATGTTATGCCGTGTGACAGGTTAATGAATGGTGAAGAAGATTAGAATATTAGAATATTTCGTTGAGAACAAGAAAAACTCTATCCCCGGAAACAACGCCAAAAAATTTTGTTGCACAAAATTTCTAGGCACCGCGACAATGGGGGTAGACCCTATGGAAATGGAATGAAGGAGAACTAGTTGGGAACCAACCAGTTTGGGAGACACAATTAAATGACTATATAATTGTAAAAGATATAGCAAGATTTAAAGGATTCGATTCAATTTGAATGATTGAAACCAGTGCCTTATGGAGTCAACTATCCTGCTAAGAATTTAAGACCAAGTACTTGATGAAAAAATGATGTTATGTAATGCTAACCTAGAATGCAGAATGCAAGGAAATGATTTGAAAGGGTGAGATGAAGGGAGATTCAAAGATGAGAGGTGATGTTAAAAGCCTAAAGAACTTAGATTATAAATAATCTAATCTAACCACTAAGTACTTAAGCAAGAATTTCAATTATGAAGATGCACAAAATATTACTCGATTTAAAACATATACAGATGCACAATAGAACTCTCAAAATTAGATATTGATCACACTTACCTGAAAATATTTCCCAAACATTAATATTCAATAAACATCCAATATTCAAGTAAATGAAACATGAGTTAATTAAATAATAAGTGATTTTAATCAATAACACACATTTAAAAAACTAGATGTCAATGATCATCAAAAGCATAACTAACACTTATATCTCAATAATTATTCATCAAGATATACCATGAAATTTTAATGCTAATAAAACACTTTGTCAAGCACTTTATGGATTAAACGATATTCAAAAATAATGCAAATCCAAATATTAATTTTTCTCTACAGTTAAACTTATGATATTTAAAAAATAAAAATAAAAATTGCGTCAACTATAGAAATCACTCCACAATTAAATATTTTTCGTGAAAGGCTTGGAATTTTACCACATTGAAAAACTTAATTTAAAAAAATATATATAAATGGCCTTTGAAATTTTATATACAAAAATTTAAGAAATCTAAAAAAATTCTTAATGTTAAAAACTGACACTAAAATAGAACTTTTTTGGAATTTTAAAAAAATTAAAATTAAAAAATTAAAAGAAAAATAAAAAAAAATTGTTTTTTAGAATTTTTATTAAAGCTCAGTTAATCTTTGAAACTAAAATAAAATTAGAAAATCAAAGAATTAAAATTAAAATTGAATTGCTATGAAATAATTAAAAAATCAAAGTTAGAGGTTAATGTTTTATTTGTTTGCTTGTGGGTAGGTTTAGGCTTGTGCATACACAGGTCAGCCTGAGCAGGAGCGCGTGAAGGAGGTGATGGAGTATACGCAGGAGGAGGGAGGAGGGTATGCGAGCGGGAGATATAAGCGAGAGAAAGATGGAGCAATGGACGCGACAGAGTGAGCATGCAACGTTGTAGGAAGGGGTGCACTTGCAGGTGAGGTAGTGACAGTGTTCGATGGAGAGGATAACAGATAGTGTGGGAATGAAGGGATGAAAGGCATCGGCTATGGCGAGTAAGGACGGGCAGAAGGATGATGGAGCAGTGCAGGAAAAACACAATTTAGAAGCTACAACATGGATGGAGGGTTGAGAGGGCCGCGAGGAGATGGAGCTGGCAAGGATGCAGTGAGATTAAAACGGCTGCAAAAATGAATGGGAGACGCAGACGGGCAGTAAGGGAAGCACGCGGAGGTGAGCAGGAGAAGAAGGGAATGCAAGGGAATGACAGCCAGGAAAAATGTAGAGGCATAGGGATGCGAAAATGGCAGCGTGAGAGAAAAATAAACACAGGTTTTTTGAGATGGTTGCAAACCTTTAAAAAAATTGATTTTTTGTCATACCCAGGAAATGAAAAATATTTCACTAACATTTTATTTCTATTAAACCTAGAAACTTCTCCAGAAAATAACCCCAAATCCAAAATTTAAACTAAACACTCCTGCAACAAATTTATATTCCGAGACAAGATCTTACCCTTCGGGGCCTGGATCTTACTCAGATATTGGAATTTTCCTTTGAAAACACTCAGATATCACCTACACATAACCAGAAACCAAAACCTAGCAGATATACAAAAATCTAAATTTGAAACCCCGAGTTAGAAATCAGAAACTGAAAAAAAAAAATCTAAATATTTACATTATAAAAATACAGATTTGTACAATGTATTTAAATATCTATGCACAAGAGATGCAGATCTGTCAGATTTGAGGAGTATAAGTCTGACTTCGCTCCCAGATTTGAAGATCTAAGGCTCTTACTAGCCAAATCTAACTTTAAATTCAATAAAATTTAAGATAAATTTTTAATTTAGGCACAATCCCTAGAAAAACCTTGAAAAATTAGAATTTAAGATAAGCCTAGGTAATTAGATTCAGAGAGCTCTTTAGATCTTATTTCCTTGGGCTTCAGATGGTCCAGCCGAGAACTTCCCAAAATGCCCAATTCTAAATCCGAAGTATTTCTGCACACTTAAAGTTAAACTGTTAAATTAATAGAGAAATAAGATAGAAATAAAACTTTCAAGAGTTAGATATAACTACTAACTCAATCCAATTAACATTCCTACCCTAAATCCAGTAACCTAAGCAAGATACCTGTGCAATAGATTACTCTACCAAATCCATTAATCAAAAATTCATTAAAATAATCACCAGCATGATATAAAGAACAATTTTATCATAAAATTCTGAAGAGGAACACAACTATCACATAAAATCCCAAAGACTTCGTTTGTATTATTCTAGAAAATATTACAGGAGAGGTTCAAGAGCAAGTACCTGATCAAAAGATCAGATGAAAAATCATACTGACACTAACCTCTAATTTATAGGTAAAATCTCCAATGGCTAGTTCACTTGATCCTTGTCAAAGTAATCTCTATCATCGAAAATGATTTGATTATCCTTTAATCTAGTCCGTCGAAATTATAATTTTTTGAGGAATTTCGAAATTTTCAATTAATACCCTTTTAATTAACTCAAATATAGTATTTTTGAGTTAATTACCTCAAAATTTTGACTTTGACTTAACTACCAAGGCCTAAGGGTCCAAAATTTCTCAAAATTTTCAATATTCCCTTGGTCTGGGACCTTTAAAATTTTATTTTTTAGGGACCCATGAATTTTTTCATTGAAAATTAAATATTACCTAGGACATAAAATTAATTAAATTTCCGGCTTAGGATTTTTTATTTAATTTGGCTAGAAGATTTAATTAATTGACTCATGAGGGGATTAATTATTTTCCAACCCTCTTTACATAATATTAATACATTAAACCATGAACGAAACACCCATTCGCAACAAATCCTCAATAAGCTACCCAATTCTACGACTCAAAATATGATCTAGTAAACCTAGCAATATGTAATAAAATGATCTAGCCAATTAGTTAGGATCATTCCTAGGTTACTTTACAAAGACCCTATAAAAAAAATGCTAGGACTCACTTAGTATCTTGACGACAAAATCCACCCTAGCTTTTCGGTGAGGTTGGAGGGGAAAAAATATGTTGATCATTTGTGTCGAGAAACATAAATGGATCAGTGAAACGAAAAACCTCCTAGGATAGAAATCATCACCAAAATACTAGGCTTACCTAGGTTGTTACAAACATGATGGTATTACTGAGATCATTTACATTATAGACATGCAGAATGGGTTTACGTCATTTATAAAACTATCGACTGATGATGAAATCTGAATGGCATGAACACCACGAACATGATAAATCCCATTTGAAAAAATGGGGTGTAATTTTATGGGGTCGTTAACACAGAGTGGTAAAAAACGCTCTTGTTTTCAACTCTAATTGATATGTCGACCCAACTAGTTTATTCTATTTTACTCTTACATGCAAGTATAAATTTTGTGATCAAAAACATTTCCATGAGACTCAGGGTCAAACCTTTGTTCAACTCAGCCAAAATAGCACCGCTTCAGACTATACGTCAGAACCGACTATGTTCGGATTTCCTTTGACCATGTGACTATTATTCCACACTCTAACTGATGGCATGAATGCCCGATGATACCACTCATGAGGTCAAAGCCGAGATGATGTTCACAATTGGTGCACGAACGTTCGAGCCCAACTTCCAACCCTCATTCATATGAAAATATTTAAAAATCATTCTTAATGTTTTAAAAACTCATCTTCATGTTTTACTTTGGCTGATCTAATAGTAGGCAAGGAATTGAATTGAACTGACTAATATGATTGATTATAAAGCTCTTGAAATTTTCGCAGGGTCGGAGCTTCGGGTTATTTGGTTAGTTGGTAATACTTTCGTTGGTCGAAGGTTAGTTTTGTTTGGTCAAAGCATCTCCACCATGCTAATCATATATCATATCCTATTAACTGGAGAGAAATTGGTTTCATACTAGAAACTAGTTGCTTCATGGTTCAAAGTATAGTGAGGTAGGTGGGTATTTAACACTTGAACAAGACGTTCAGATACGTATGATTTTTATTGTGGGAAAAGTGGGGGAAAGAGAATTGTAAAATGACATGTTTTGTACATACCAGTTTATGAACAATTCACATCGGCTTTAATTAATAAGTACAAACTGTATCACTATTACTTTAAATACCAGAGGTGAGGTGAAGAAATAATGTGTTCGTAAGCAAAAATAATAACTTCAACAAAGACAATAATGAATATAATGGATATGAAGTAATAATATTCAAATTAATTAATCTATTTGAATTTTTTATTAGAGTAATCTAATTTTTATTAGGATGATTTTCAACTTTCTTTTTTTGTTAAAGCCTTTGTGAAATAAAAACACTTTATGTAAAATTTAATGGAACATTCAAGTGTAATGAATCAAATAAATGTATATATATATTGATTGCCTCCATTTTTATTTTTCCAATTGTAAGAGGACTTCGTAGTAGAATTAACAACTTGGTTCACCCAATCGTTAACATATTCCCCAAAGGGGCCAACTACAATTAACTCATTTACCTTTAATACAAGCACTTATCCTCAAGTCCACATAGGATAAGAAACCAAGCATTAATACATGAGATGTTCTCCATGTTTCCACCACAAACGTTATCACCTAATTCTTAAAATAGTGATCTGAAGGCAATGAGTACAGATTTTAAATTCAACAACCATTAACATATTGGAAAATAAACAATATCACACAACACTACTTTTGACAATTTTTTAGAGAAATTACATTTAACTCAAACTAATTACATCATAGCAATACAAAGCAAGTTGGTAGGAAAATTAAACCGAGCAAACAAGAAATGCTAGCTATGCGGCCTTGTTAGCATACGTATCATGTTATTTAAGGATTTTTAAATGATTAGTCCCCAACACTAATTTGAGGTAGATTGTGAGGAACAGAAGAGATTATATTTCTTATATTTAATAAATATCTTTTTTTATAAAATCTTTTGATAAAAATCACATCAAAGATATTTTGTCGACATGTTTCGAACTAGCTAGTGTGGTCATGATGATGAACCACACTAGCTGGTTCGAAACGCGTCGACAAAATATCTTTGATGTGATTTTTACCGAAATATTTTATACACTTTTATGGATCATAGAAGCCAAACTCCTAATATATATCTTTTTTTTTTCTTTCATCTCTTTCTTATATTATTTTAGTGCCTATAATTGTTTTAGAATAAATTTACAAATAAAATTATTTATGGTTTTTCTTGTGCCTTTTAAAAAATATAGCATTAATATTATCATTACTTCATTCACATATCTACAACAAACACATTAAATTTTAAATGGTTTAAATTAATTTAAATCACTTAGTAAAATAAAAAAATCTTGGTTATATAAGTGAATCTTATGGCTACGGAGGTTGATGGTATTGTAAGAGGATATAGTTGATAGTGTAAAGGGCCCTATGCTCGATCAAGTCATTGCTAAATCAATTCATTACCACTTGGCTCCAAAGTGTTCATATTCCAATTTAAGCATTGTTATGAAACTGGTTCACAAAATAGAAGAAAAGATAGATAAACGCCTTAGAAATCAGCCTCTTTGAGGGGGAAACCTCCTTTACATTACATAAATGAACAATTATTGGATGATTCATATGAAAAAACCTCCTTTCTATATATAGGAGTCCATGGGGTCACAATATAATCATAGTCGATCTAACAATAATAATGTAAGGGCACAACAATAACAATAGTGGGCTTTTATGGGGCACAATAATAACAATATGGGGACTACAGGGGTACAACATTAACAATAAGGGAGCTACACTAACAACAATAAGGGACTACACTAGTAATATAGGGACCTAACATGACCCTCTCCTTCAAAAAATTGTTGTCCTCAACGCTTAAGTAGCTCAGGATGCTTCTGTATAAAATTCTCATCCTCCCATGTGGAATCTTCAATCGGTAAGTTATTCCACTTGTTGAGATACTCTGAAAATGATTGATTTCGTAGTTGTCAAGTTCTTGTTTCCGTGACTACTTTAGGTTGCAATATAATTTTTCCTTCCTAATCAATTTTTAAAAATATTGTTTGAACTGGAATTTTTTCACCTATAACTTTCTTTAAGCATGAAACATGGAAAACTGGGTGTACTCTGGAAGTAGGAAGCTCCAATTTGTATGCCATAGTACAATCTTGTGTAACACCTTGTAAGGACCACAGTACTTTGGCAACAATTTATTATCCTTCTTATCTTGCTTGAGGGACATTTGTTTGTATGGTTGTAGCCATAAAAATACCCAGTCTCCTACATCAAAACTACTCTCGGTGCGATGTTGATCTCCTGTTGTTTCATTCGATTTTTTGCCAAATTTTGGCTATACTATAAGAGTTGGAGAACTTCTTGTTGATGTTTGATGTGATCTTCCACTGCATGAACCTTAGAATTTTCTCTTAAAGATGATGTGATGGACGGTGGATGATATCCATAAAGTGCCATAAATGGGGTCATTTTTGCTGTAGTATGCAAGGAAGTGTTACACCACCATTCAACCAGAGGTAACCACTTGACCCATTGTGTTTTTTTATCAAATACAAAACAACGAAGATATCCATCCAAACATTTGTTCACTATCTCAGTTTCCCCATCGGATTGAGGATGATAAGATGAGCTATGAGCTAGTTGAGTACCCAAACAAGAAAATAATTCTATCCAAAAATTTCTAGTGAAAATGGGATCTTTGTCACTTACAATAATATTTGGGTTTCCATGTAGCTTTTGAATTATTTCCATAAATGCAGTAACAACTTTACTTGCTTTAAATGGATGATATAATGCACAAAAGTGTGCATACTTGGTAAGTCTATCAACTACCACTATGATGACACTCTTTCCTTTGGACTTAGGTAAACCTGTGATAAAATCCATTGGAACCTCCTCCCAACGTTGACTTGGAATGGATAAAGGTTGTAGCAGACTCGGGGTCTTAATTATCTCAACTTTATTTTTTGGGAAAACCAAACATTATGCCACAAACTTTTGAATATCATATTTAAGGCCATCCCAAAAGAATTCTTTCTTCACCCTGTGGTAAGTTTTTTAAAATCCTGAGTGTCCTCCTAGGGGAGAGGTGTGAAATTCAAAAACAATATTTTATTTTAGTTGAGAATTCTTACAAAGGTATAAGAGATCTTTATACCATAAGGAATCATTTTTCCAACTAAATGTATCAGATGTACTGGGATCTGGCTGAAAATTTTGAATGAGTGTCCATACTTTTTCATCATTCTTCCATTTCTCCCTTACTTCGGTTATCCAATCTAATTGGATAATAGAAATGGCACAAAGCAATACTTCCACCTCATCCTTTCTTGAAAGCACATCAGCAACAACATTTAGCTTCCCTTTTTTGTAGATGATTTCAAATTCATAACCCAACATCTTTGTGACCCATTTTTGTTTCTCTTCTAAAGATATTATTTGTTCCAAAAAGTATTTAAGACTATCAAGATCAATTTTTTCCTTGAAGTGTCTTTCCATTGGGTAAGGTCGTCATTTCTTTAGTGCATGTAGTATTGCCAACATTTCATTATCATAAATAGTTTTCTGTAAATACTTTCCTTTGATTAGATGGTGTATAAATTATATAAATTATGTGTTATATGTCCAAGATTCTCCTGATCTCACACTATTTTAACTTCATGCAAAATACAGAATCTATTCCACCATTGATCATTTGCGGAAATTAAATCAAGATTGCAATGCACACATGAAACAATAAAAATTCACACACATTAACACTGTTGTTTAACAGAAAGCCTGAAGATGAAAAGCCCAACTATCTGTATATAATATATTTCATATAGATCATGTAACAATCCTCATACAAAGCTGATCATATCAAGCTCTCAGTACAATAAAATCGCTACACACTAATCAGACCCGATCTTGCAAATCCATGCACCGATCTTTGCCACCTGCTAGCCTGCCTCTACTATGCAATCCATGCTAAAGAATGGCTCTGAATGAGTTCAAATTTCTCTAGCCTTGCTCACGCAATCATCATTGGCATCTCCACTGAGTGTTGGATGCAATCAATGCATCACTATAGTCACAACTGATAGTCACACTTTCTCTTTCACCTAGCTCTCCACTAGTCTCCACTGAAACCGCCATGCACTATAGTTAACTGATGTATTATTCAGTTGATTAATGAGTTACTATTTGTGAATTAATTAAATAATTAATTCACTCCACTCTCACTAGTGTAGCAATCAATTAGACTAGATACAACTAGCTCAACTGAGTCTAACTGATTTATACTAAATACAACTCCACCAACTACTTCTCCAACTCCACCAAACTCTGTCACATGAGTTCTAACTAAAGTCCTTCATGCATTAGCTCTATTTAACCCTCAGGAATAGCGTAATTCCTTCTGTCAACTGTTGTGCCACATCTGTGCACTTAACTGAAGTGCTCCAAGAGAATAAGATAATGTTTAGAGTCCAAATATTATTAAGAGCTAATAATATTCGACATATCTATTTTTAGATTGGAAATCTAAAAATAGACTCTGCCCAATATGTCTAAAAATATAAGTCCATCTATTTTTCCAACTTTACCAACCATCCACAAATAGCATCCTGCAACTCATAGAATATGATCTACATGTCTAAAAATAGACTTTGCACCAAAAATAGCCTGCGGGCCCGCTTAGTGAAAGCGACTCTTTTCACTAAACTCATCATCTTGTTGAATCTCAATAGATGGCTTTCAAAAGAAATGGGTCTTCCTTCTTGCATTAAAACAACATTAACTCCATTTCCTGGGGCATTGCATTCCAAAATAAAGGTTTTTGTGAAGTCTAGCATAGCTAAGACTGGTGCTTGGCACATTGCCTCTTTAAGATGTCCATGTTAGGATATTCCGACACATAGGTAAAGTGTGTTTATTTACTATGTACATTTGTAACTTATAATCTGACGGGCACGATATGTAGTGATTCGACGGTTCACTCTCTCCTTAGTATTACCGACACTTGATTAGTGGCTTAACACCTTATTGGTCCATGATCTCTATTTAAAGAGCATGGAGGGTCATTTTTCTGGTAACCGTTTATGACAGAAGCTTATGTAAATTTTATTTCTTAATTAGTAAATTGCATGAAAAAGCTGTGTTGGTTCAAGCTGTGGAATGTTTCCCTTTTTGAGGGTTTTAACCACGTCAAATACTAGTGTACTGATATGTGATATATTTTTGAGAAGTGACCTTTGGTGTTTGATCTAAGGAACTTACCCTGTAAATTCCTACATGGTATCAAAGCTATTTTGAGGGTCACATCCATTGTTGATCCAAATCTGAAGCCGGTTTGACTGCATGCGACTGTCGTTTTCTAGATATACTATTTATGACCATTTTCGGGCTAGGAGAACTGCTTTTTTGTGTCTGGAGCGTCTGTTACAATGAGGAAGCCCTTTTGTTTCATTCAAAAAGGTTTCTGGTTGCCCAAGTTATGTCATTTTAGATCTCGAGGTATAAAGTATATGTTTTGCAGTTATATTTATTAATCATTTTGTTTATTTCGGTTCCCTCTGTTTATTTCAGTTTATATTTTTTTATTACTAGAGCTATACCCTCTTCTCTGTGTATGCTCTTTGCTCTATGCTGTGTGTGATCTCGTCAAATCATAAACAAGAAGACGAAATATTTTTTGCTACGTATGCTCTTTCCCCGCGTCTTTGTGTGATCTTGGGAAATCAGAAATACTGAAAAATAGATAGTTGTCGATAAGACTAACTGAAAATATAACATTCTAACGTAAGGATTTTTTTTTGTACGGATTTTGTGTCTTTTTTGCAGGAAAAAGCACGCACATTGAAGAGAAAAAAACAAAAACCCTTCCTCCTTTCAAACAATTACATAATCATTTTACTAGCTCACTTGGTGTAAAGTTAGTTTATGAGAATAGAGGTCTTGGGTTCAAGTCTCTTTATCTAGCTTCTTTTTCTAAAATTATTTTTGTTAAGTTATTTTTTCTTATAAATCCCTTTGGCAAGTTTCAAGTTTAAAAAAAGAGGGTTTTGTTTAAAAAGAACATGTAAAAGTAACATTGTAAAAGTGACTCTCACATATTTATAAAAGTGGGTCACATAAAGTAGTTTTTTTTTAAGTGAGATTATTGTATTAAGTTTGGAAAAGGGGGGGCAGGGGGATTTTTTTTTTGAGTATAAATTCATCATCAACTTTCAACCTTTCACGTAACTATTATATTTTTCAAGTTGTAATTATTTCAATGATTTTTATATCAAAATGTTATTTTGATATAAAATCAAATATGTAATTTATTTTTCATTTTTCAAATGTAATTTTATGTTTTTATATGTAATGAATTATTCCCTAGCTGCCAATTCAATCATTCTTGCCAAACTGAAGCAAATAAAGTCAAGCTCCATTCGCTAAATCAACATGTAAAGCAAAAAAGTCAGAAAGGTCAAAGAGTATGTGTGTCAAAGTTTGAGAAGAAAAAGTGAACATAAGGAAAGTGGGTAATTCAAATTATAAATCTAACTCGGTAGATTATAAAGCTATTCAAAACCTCAAAGAAAAGTCTATTTGTTTCATAAATCCTTCAGAAATTCTCAACAAGGGAGAAAATTCACATTTTCAGAGAGCAACCAAGCAAATTTCCAGGGTCGATATGCTTTTGAGATAGTCGCTGCGTGTTTGATACGGTCGTTGCGCGTTTGAGAGGGGTCCCTGCGCGTTTTCCCGAATTTCTCATACCATTTTACCTGGACGCTGTGTGTTTGGGTGGGGTCGTTGCGCATTTGCAAGGGTCGTTGCGCGTTTTCTCCGGACACTGCGCATTTGCTCAGAAAGACAAAAACTCTCTTATAGCCTCCCACTCCATCAGTCAATGCCAAATCTCTGGATAGGTTTTATTCAAAGCTCCATTGATCAGTGAGTAAGCCCTAGACATTATCTCATTTATACATTTTGTGCTTTATAATCATTTGAAGCTTTTTCTAAGGAAGAAACCCCAGTTCTCATTTCAAACCTAATCCATAAATTGTTATATATTTCCCTTCCCATTCCCATATATATTTTTCCATATCCCCATTCCCTAAAGCAATACCATTCCTAATACCTCTAAATCCTAGGGTTTTCACTAACCTGAGTTCCCTTTCACATTCCCATTCCCTCCATTTCCAAAAACACTTACTTTCACTTCACATTTCCTCCATTTCATTCCATCACCCTAGGGTTTCTACTTAAATTATGGTTGAAGAGGAGAACAAAAGTATTAGTGAGGAATAGAGATCGAAGAAAAATCCATATAAAAAGGGAGGGAAAGTAATTATACATGAACCAACAACCACTAGAGAGCTTATGGCATCTTCCCTCACTGTGTCATGTTCAAGCATGTAGGATGTTTTGAATTTTGTAAGAAAGAGCAAAAGATCTAGTATCATCCTATGTTGACAAGATTGTTCATTTCCAATCTTCATGATAGATAGGTCACTCTTGCCAGGGTTTATTTCACTATGTCCACTAATATCATTACAACTACTACAAGGATCCCAAATGTAGGAGAAAAATGGTTTAAACAAGGAAACCTCAATCATTGTTACTATGAGCCATATATTAAACCAAGATACAAGGATGACAAAAAGACAAATTTTCCTTTCTCTCATCTCCTTGATAGATATGTCCCCATTATGAAAATCATCATGAAATACTTCACCTATGAGGGAAGGTTTTATAGACTCTATTCCTATAATATCCTGCTCCTCATGCACTTCACTAGAGTCAGAATGCTTCACGTACCCTATTATCCCTCCTGTAGCATTGACAAAATGGAATATATTTCCAAAAAGAGAGATTATGGTCATCAAATGCAGAGTCTTTTCCACCACTCCCTCATCAAAATGATAGTCATGTATCATCTTCATCAATTTAACATTCCATGGGACACCTTCATATCCAATGATATTTTTACCACCCCACCTAGTCAACATGAACAGGATTCCCCTTCATCATCTCATCCTCCCGCATCTATCCCTCCATCTTAACCTGTTGTTCATACATCATTACCAGGTTAGTCTCATTCACCTCATATTTAGCCTTCTTCTTCACCTTTATATAACCCTACATCATCATCGCATCATGATTCAAAGTCATCAAGCAGTGAGGAAGATATTGAGGCAACATGGGCTAGTTTGGCTGAGGTTAAGCCATTTCCCAAAACTTACTAGAGAGGCTATAGGCATGTGTTTTCTTCACTTGGAGTGAAAGGGGCCATGCCTTATTCATCAACACAACAGGTAAATAAAGGCAAGGAACAGGTGATAGAACCATTCATTGATGATAAGGAGGTCAATCATGAAACAGAGAAATAATTTTAGTTGATTGACATAAGTGAGGAAGATGAAGACAAAAACACCAATGCATTAGTTAAAGGCAAAGAGGAAAAGATTAGTGAACTTCATACTAATCTTGAGAGGGCCATGTATGTGATTGACTTCCTTGAGCAAGAAAATCAGCAGCTGAAGACCAAGCAAGCCATCAATGAGGTGAAGTGTATCAAAGCACAAAAAAGGCAGAAAAGGCTAAATCCTTGCTTGAGGAAACATTGTAAACGTTTTGGGAACCTGATGGTGATGAGGATCAGCCTCCAAGACAAAGACCAAGGACTAGAGGGTTGAAAAGAGCTCTAGCCCTAGAGAGACAAAGGGAAGCTGACCTAGCAGACCAAATAACATCAAATGAACAACTTGAACTAGAAATCAGCAAGAACAGGGAACCATGGCTTGATATAGCCAATATACATTTAGAAAAGTTGCTAGAGAAGGCCAACAAGGAAAATTACTTGTTGAGGACAAGGGGCAAACTTCATGCACGGAAAGAGAGAATTGCATTGGCCAAGCTCAAAAGAGCCAATGCTAAAATTGAAGATTTGGCCAAGCAAGGAGAGAAAGAGAAGTTAGACATACTTGATGAGGTGTCACTCCATGCCTCAAACACTGAAGGAGCAAGTACCCTCACAATTTTGAAAAAATTTTGGCACACTTTTCATTTTTGTTCATTTCTATGTTTTTGAGTATATTTGCACACATAAAATTTTATAAATGCGTAGCGACCTGGACACTACACTCTTTTTTGGGACCTCAAAATGACAAATGGCCACCATCAACAGGTTTATATTGATGATGACATCTACCATAGAAATTTTTAGAGTTTTTGGAGGAGAACTGATCCATCAAAAGCTCAAAAAACCATCAAAATTTCATGTTTCTGCCTGGTTATTGTGTGTTTACCAGTCTTGGGAGAACATGTTTTTGACAGAGAAACTGAGCACCATTTTGAAAAACGGAGGTAGATTTGGAAAATAGACTCAAAGGGATTTCCAATGAGCTATCATGGAGCTGTTTTGGACACCAAGAAGGCACTCAAAATCAGCCTTGAACAAAGGTCAATTTATCTACCTGGACGCTACGCGTTTGACAAGAAAAATGCATTTTACACAGTGTTCAGAAATTTTTGAAGTTTCAGTCCAGATTGACTTTTACTTCAGAAAATGAGGAACTTACTTATGTAAATGGTCAAGATGAATGTAAATATCATGTTTTTACTTTTATCTAGGGTAAGTAATTAGGTAATTCAATCAGTTTAGGTGTAATGAATCGGTTCATTAGAGATAGGAATGAGTCACTTTTCTCATCCTATACTCTAGCTATCAGTTCAGCCTTTTGTGTAATATCTCCCTCACCTCATAGATTCGACCCCTATGGATGAGTGGAGTTGGTTTTGAGGTCTGTTTAGCTCAGATATTCATAGGATTTAAGGGTTGGAATCATTTTGGATGCTAGTGTACTGATCAAGAACCAATTTTTCCTGGAAGTTAATGAAAAATTGTAGCTATTTCCTTGGGATTCATGTGGTATGAATGTTTGGCATAGTTTTTTCTTTGTGATCATTTGTATGAATTTTTTGTAAGCTCATAAACCTTTCATGTCTATTATATGATAAATTTCAAGTTGATAGGCAGAAAACATGTTTTTCATGCTCTATTTTGGGAAAATTTTCATAATTTGTCCATTTTCTTCAGTTTAGGAAGAATTCATCTCCTATGCTCTTCCTAGTTCCTCATCAGTCTTAAATCATCTCACTAAATCACCCTTTAAGTGTTGAGCCTTATACCTACCTTGCCACATTGAATGGACTGCAATTCCATCTCAATTTCCCTAACCTATTCCCCTTGACCTAATCCTCATTCAGTGAGCCCAACCCCAATAAAAAAAAATCAAACCCTTTTGCATTTCATGGCTAGCCTAAAAAAAATTTCATCCAGCCCTCTTGGCTGTGATTTCTATGGAGAGAGCCCTCTCCAACTTGGTAGGGCTAGATACCAAGTAAAAATCTTGGTTTGTGGTTACCTCTGTTGGGATTCCTTCCTCAACCTTCGGAATCTAGTGGAGTGATAACACAACCTACAAGTCCCCCTCTTTTGATTCCTTTTGCGATTATTTGATAAGAGAACAAGAAAAAATCTTACACCTTGGTATTATTAATATTGGAAACTCTTCTAAGAAAGCCTTAACAGCCCAGCAGCAACCATATCCAAAGAATCATAAGAAGCAACATCCTAAAAAGAATGGTCCTAAACCAAACAAGGGTCTTAAGCAATTTCAGCCGCAAACTGAAAGAGAAACTCAACAAATTGATAAGGAAAATAAAAAAAAAGGAATAAGACAGATAGACATTAAAAATTTTGTAATCATGATGGCCACGTAGATTCTAAATGTTTTAAGAAGATGGAAGCCTTGGAAGCATCAATAAAGAAGCACAACATCAATTTGGAGAACTCTTCAACTAAAACTTCAGGAATTGCAATTTCTAGTTGTGGTTGTCAATCATCAAGATCTGGTTATGCTTTAAATGTTTCTTCTTCTTCTCATTCTCATGAGTGGCTCATTGATTCTGGAGCCTCTTACCACATGGCCAAAAATAAAGCCATGTTTTCTTCTTTAAATGATTGTAACACCAAAAATATTTATGTTGGTGATGATAGATCTCTTAGTGTTGTAGGGTATGGAACCACTCATCTAGATAATGGTAAATTTAATGATGTATTATGTGTTCCTACCTTTTCCTACAACCTTCTATCTGTTTATTAGATAACTCATTCAGGTGCAGGGAAAACAGTAGAATTCTCACCTCATGATGTTGTAATTAAGGACCTCAAATATCCTAGACATGTTTTAACTACTCACATTGTTGATGATTCCACAAAGTTGTATAAGTTTGATAACTTTGGTTTATCATGTCTTCCCTCCATTTTTGTAGCTCATAATGATGAAGTGAGCAAACTTTGGCATGAGAGATTTGGTCACTTAAACTATCGCTCTCTTCAAAATATATGTAAAGAAAATATGGTGACAGGTCTTCCTATGGTATCTTGCCAAGATGGTGTTTGTTCCAGATGTGTACTCGAAAAACCGCATCAAGATAGTTTTTACAAATGTGCCTCTTGGAACGCTTCAGTCCCTTTGCAACTTGTGCACAGTGATTTATGTGGTCCATTTCCTGTTGTTTCTTTCTTTAGTTTCAAGTACTTCTTAACTGTCATTGATGATTTTCCAGACGCACTTGTGTATACTGCTTAAAACTCAAGAGTGAATTTTTTAACATGTTCTTGGCCTTTAAGGCCTTTGTTGAGAAACAATTTGGACATTCAATTCTTAAGTTAAGATCAGATAATGGAGGAGAATATGTTAACAACAAACTTATCAACTTTTGCACTGAGCATGGCATTAAATTGCAACATATTGTTCCATATACTCCACAAAAAAATGGTGTAGCTAAAAGGAAGAATCACACATTAAAAGAAATGGCTAATTGTATGCTTCAATCTAAAGGACTTAGTCTCAATTTTTGGGCAGAACCAATTAACTGTGAAAATTACATAGTAAATTGCACTCCTACTAAGGTTTTAAGGAATATAACTCCAGAAGAAGCTCGAAGATCAATCAAACCAGATGTAAGACACTTTCATGTTTTTGGAAGTGATGCTTGGGCCCATATTCCAGATGCGAAACATAAAGCCTCAAAACCTAAGAGTGAAAAATCATTTTTGTTGTATATTATGAAGATGTCAAAGGATATAGCCTTATTCAACTAAAATCAAAAAATTTAATCATTAGAAGTGATGTAAAATTTGATGAAAATATATCGGCCTGTTAGCCTAGTTCGGCAGGTGTGCCACCTTTGGCTTGCGAGCTTTATTCGGCATATGTGCCACCTCTCTCTATCTCTTCTATTTTTTACAGAATTCCTTCTAGTTTGGATGATGACAGCGAGGATGAAAATCCTCCTCCGCCTCTTGAATATATTCCTTCAACTCCACAACTTCCAAGATGGGTCTGCTCTACTCGGGATGCAGTAGGTTCTCTTGCAGGTGACCCCACAGATCAACGTCGTACACGTTCTTAGTTCGAAAGAACCTCTTCCTTATTGACTCAAGTTCCAGAAAATCTTGATCCAGGCACCTTTCAATAAGATTCAGGTCATCTAGATTGGGATGAAGCTATGAATGAAGAATATTGTTCCTTATTGGAAAACGATACTTGGGATATTGTTCCTCTTCCAAAGGGAAGAAAATTTGTCATATGCAAATGGGTTTACATAACAAAATTTGGACCAGATGGAAAAGTGGATAAACATAAAGTTCGTCTTGCTTATAAAGTATTTTCACAATTTGAAGGCATTGAATATATTGAAACCTTCTCCCTTATTGCCAAAATGAATTCTATCTGCCTTATTCTTTCCCTTCTTGCCTCCTTTAAATCGAAAGTCCATCAAATGGATGTTAAATCTGCCTTCTTACCTGGAGATTTGCATGAATAAATTTACATGGAACAACCCCCTGGCTTTATCCAAAATGACTCTAGTCTTTTTTGTCGCCTTACGAAGTCTCTCTGTGGTCTCAAACAAGCTCCTCGGACTTGGTATGCCAAAATGGCCCAACTTTCTCTTAAATAATGTATTTTCTAGGTGTCATTCTGACAACATTGTCTACACTAAGAAAGTCGGTAATTCCTTCATCATCCTTGTTCTTTATGTTGATGATATTATCCTTATTGGTAGTGATCCCAACCATATAAACCATGTGAAGTCTAGCCTCAAAAATAATTTTGAAATGATAGACTCAGTACACTTGCATTATTTCCTTGGTCTTCAAATATTGCAATCCAAAGAAGGTATTACCCTTTCTCAGTCCAAGTATTCCTGTGATCTTCTATGCCACTTTCATATGGAATACTATAAACCAACCCCTTCTCCCTTTCAGCCTAGAGTCAAGCTTTCAGTCACTTTTACTTCCCCTAAATTTGATGCTACTTTATACCATCAACTTGTTGGTAAACTTTCGTATCTAACCCATACTCATCCTGACCTTTCCTTTTCCGTTGGTCTTGTTGCTCGGTTTATGCACCAACCTCATGAAAGGTACTAGAAAGAAGCTAAAATAATAATTTGATATATTCGAGGTACAGTTCAGTTCGGGATTCATTACATTGCAGGCGCCTTTCCATTGTTGATTGGTTTCACTGATTCTGATTGGGCTGGTGACCCTGATGATCAAAAGTCTAGTGTAGGTTATATACTCACTCTTGGTTCAGGACATATTACATGGTCTTGTAAGAAACAAAGTTCCATCTCTCTTTCTTCGGTGGAAGCAAAGTTTCACGGTGCAGTTGAAGCCAGTAAGGAAGCCCTGTGGCTTCATCAGATCCTAACCAAATACGGTCTTCATCAGCAACATCCAACTACACTTTGGTGTGATAATTAGAGTGCCATTCAACTATGCAAAGATCCATTTCATCATTAGAGTATGAAACACATTGATCTCCACATACAGTTCATCATAAATCTCATTCATAATCGTGTTCTTGAAGTGTAGTATTGTTCAACCAATGATCAAGTTGTCGATATCTTTACAAAGGCTCTCACATAAGCGAAGTTTACCAAACTTCAATTTATGCTTGGATTTTAGGAAAGTTATAATTAAGGGGGGATAGGCTCTACATCCTCCTTTCTTCTCCTATTGTTTCACCTTTGTAAATCCTTCAATCCTTTCCCAATTTGTTTTTAAGGGGGGATGTTAGGATATTTCGACACATAGGAAATAGTCTCCTTTTGTGTCACCTTTGTAGATCCTTCAATCCTATCCCAAGTTATTCTTAAGGGGGATGTTAGGATATTCCGACACATAGGAAATAGTTAAGTATAACTTGGTCTAGTGTAGAGTTAGGTAAAGTGTGTTTATTTACTATGTACATGTGTAACTTATAATCTGACAGTCACGATATGTAGCGATCTGACGGTTCACTCATTCCTCAGTATTACCAACACTTGATCCATGGCTTGACACCCGATTGGTCCATGATCTCTATTTAAAGAGCATGGGGGCTCATTTCTCTGGTAACCGTTTATGAGAGAAGCTTATGTACATTTTCTTTCTTAATTAATAAATTGCCTGAAGTGGAAACGTTGGCTCAGGCCGTGGACTGTTTCCCTCTTTGAGGGTTTTAACCACGTCAAATACTGGTGTATTGATCTGTGATCTATTTGTGAACAGTGACCTTTGGTGTTTGATCTAAGGAACTTACCCTATAAATTCCTACAATTCAAAAGCCTTGCTTGCTTTATGTTGTGTAACCAACTCCAAAAATAGAAGAAAAGAGATATCAACGCCTTAGAAATAAGCCACTTCGAGGGGGAAACCTCCAATACATTACATAAATGAACAATTCTTGGATGATACAATTTACAAAACCTCCTTTCTCTATATAGGAGTCCATGTGGCCATAATGTAATCCTAGTGGGCCACAATGTAATCCTAGCCGACCTAACAATAATAATTTAAGGGCACAATAATAACAAAATGGGGGTTACAAGGGTACAATAATAACAATAAGGGGGTTACATTAACAACAATAAGGCACTATACTAGTAATATAGGACCTAACATGCCCCTCTCCTTCAAAAAAGTGTTGTCCTCAACGCTTGAGTAGCTCTGGGTGCTTCTGTATAAAATTCTCATCCTCCCATGTAGAATCTTCAATGGGTAAGTTCTTCCACTTGATGAGATACTCCGAAATTGATCGATTTCGTAGTTGTCGAGTTCTTGTTTCCGTGACCGCTTCAGGTTCCAATATGATTTTTCCTTCCTCATCAAGTTCTGGCAATATTGTTTGAACTGGAATATTTTCACCTATAACCTTCTTTAAGCATGAAACATGGAAAACCGGATGTACTCGCGAAGAAGCAGGAAGCTCCAATTTGTATGCCATAGTACCAATCTTTTGCAACACCTTGTAAGGACCATAGTACTTTGGCTATAATTTATTATCCTTCTTTGCTTGCTTGAGGGACATTTGTTTGTATGGTTGTAGCCGTAAAAATACCCAATCTCCTACATCAAAACTTCTCTCGCTACGATGTTGATCTGCCTGTTGTTTCATTCGATTTTGTGCCAAATTCAGGTTATCCTTTAAGAGTTGGAGAACTTCTTGCCGATGCTCGATGTGATCTTCCACTGCTTGAACCTTCGAATTTTCTCTTAAATATGATGTGATGGATGGTGGATGATATCCATAAAGTGCCATAAATGTGGTCATTTTTGTTGCAGTATGGAAGGAAGTGTTATACCACCATTCAGCGAGAGGTAACCACTTGACCCATTGTGTTTGTTTATCAGATACAAAACAACGAAGATATCCTTCCAAACATTTATTTACTATCTCAGTTTGACCATCAAATTGAGGATGATAAGATGAGCTATGAGTTAATTGAGTACCCAAACAAGAAAATAACTCCGTCCAAAAATTTCCAGTAAAAATGGGATCTCTGTCGCTCACAATAACCCTTGGGCTTCCATGTAGCTTTTGAATTATGTCCATAAATGTAGTAGCAACTGCACTTGCTTTAAATGGATGAGATAATGCACAAAAGTGTGCATACTTGGTAATTCTATCAACTACCACCATGATGACACTCTTTCCTTCAGACTTAGGTAAAACTGTGGTAAAATCCGTTGAAATCTCCTCCCAACGTTGATTTGGAATGGATAAAGGTTGTAGAAGTCCCGGGGTCTTAATTGTCTCAAATTTATTCTGCTGGCAAACCAAACATTCCGCCACAAATTTTTGAATATCAGATTTAAGACCATCCCAAAAAAATTCTTTCTTCACCCTCTGGTAAGTTTTTAAAAATCCTGAGTGTCCTCCTAAAGGAGAAGTGTGCAATTCCAGAAGAATATTTTGTTTTAGTTGGGAATTCTTACAAATATATAAGCGATCTTTGAACCATAAGGAATCATTTTTCCAACTAAATGTATCATATGTACTAGGATCTTGCTACAACTTTTGAATGAGTGTCCATACATCTTTGTCCTTCTTCCATTCATCTCTTCCTTTGGTTATCCAATCTGGTTGGATAATAGAAATGGCACAAAGCAATGCTTCCACCTCTTCATTCTTTCTTAAGAGTGCATCTGCAACAACATTAAGCTTTCATTTTTGTAGATTATGTCAAAGTCATAACCCAACATCTTTGTGACCCATTTTTCCTGCTCTTCTGAAGATATTATTTGTTCCAAAAAGTGTTTAAGACTATCATGATCAGTTTTTACCTTGAAGTGTCTTCCCATTAGGTAAGTTCTCCATTTCTTTAGTGCATGCAGTATTGCTAACATTTCCTTCTCATAAATAGGTTTCTGTAAATACTTTCCTTTGATTGGACTACTTTCAAAAGCAATGGGTCTTCCTTCCTGCATTAAAACAGCACCAATTCCATTTCCTGAGGCATCACATTCCACAATAAAGGTTTTTGTGAATTCTGGCATAGCTAAGACCGGTGCTAGGCACATTGCCTCCTTAAGATGTTCAAAGGCCTTAGTTGCTTCAGGAGTCCATGAAAATGCATCTTTTTTCAATAATGTTGTTAGAGGTGTTGTTATTCTCCCATAATTCTTAACAAAATTGCGATAATACCCTGTTAACCCAAGAAATCCTCGCAACTGCTTTATAGTTGTGGGGACTTTCCATTCCTTAATGGCTTTAATTTTGTTAGGGTCTACTTTAACACCCTCGTGAGATACAATATGACCCAGATATTCCACCTCTTGTACTCCAATTAAACATTTGGATGTTTTTGCATATAATTGTTTCTCCTGCAATAGTTTGAGCACCCTGTCAACATGTTCAACATGATCCTTCCAAGACCTGCTATAGATTAGTATATCATCAAAAATACTAGCACAAATTTTCTAAGGAAGGGTTTGAAAATGGAATTCATCAACCCTTGAAATGTAGAAGGTGCATTGGTAAGGCCAAAAGGCATGACCAAAATTCATAATGACCCTCATGAGTTCGAAATGCTGTTTTTGGAATATCTTCAGTCTTCATTCTAATTTGATGATATCCTGAACGAAGATCCAACTTGGTAAAATAAATTTCTCCATGTAATTCATCCAATAATTCATCAATCACATGAATTGGAAATTTATCTTTAATGGTGAGCTTATTGAGCTCCCTATAATCCGGACACATTCGCCATGATCCATCCTTCTTGTGTACCAATACTACAGGAGCAGAGAAAGAACTTTGACTAGGTTGAATTATACCCGCCTCTAACATTTCTACAATCATACGTTCAATTTCGCTCTACTGGAAGTAAGGATATCTATAAGGCCCGATGTTTGGAGGAACACTTCCTGGAATCAAATGAATAGCATGATCATGATCACGAATAGGTGGGAGTCCTTTGGGAGTTTCAAACACCTTGGAATGATTGTCCAATACTTGTTGGAGATCTGCAAGAATAGATGATTTTGATGTTGGAACTTCTAGTGAGCATAATTGTGCAATTACGCCTCGTTGTTCTTTCTTTAGAAGCTTTGTCATGACATTAGAGCTTATTATCCTTCCTGGCTTTCCCGCAATACCCCGTAATTCGACTTCCTTTCCTTCTGAAAAAAATTTCAAGAAAAGTTCTTGAAAATTAAAAGCTACCGTCCCCAAAGATTGTAACCATTGTACTCCTAGTACAACATCAGCACCTCCCATAGGAATGGAAAGCATCGGACTATTCAATACATATTCCCCCATGGTTAGCTTGATATTATGGCATTTTCCAGAGCAATTTATAGTTCCTCCATTTGCAACCATCACTTGACATTCTGGTGCTGGGTATAGGAAACAATTTAATTCCTTGGCTACCTTATAATGAATAAAATTATGGGTGCTACCCGAATCAATCAACACTATTACCCTTTTCTTCTTTATATGTCCTTCTATCTTGAGAGCTTGAGGAGTGGTAATTCCTGCCAGTGCATTACACGATATGGTCGGATTCATTTCTTCCTCTTCTAGGGGTGGTTCCTGGTGTATATCCTCTTCTTGTTCATTTTCTCCTTCTTCTTCACAATCTATGTAAAATAATTTCTTCTCAGCACACTTATGACCTTTAGTGTATTTGCTATCACAACTGTAGCAAAGCCCTTTTGCTCTTTTTTCTTCCAATTTTTGTGGTGTCAACCTTGTAGGTTGTGGAAATCTACGCGTAGCAACACTTCCTTCTTTACATAATTGAGTGGTAGGCTTCCTTGTCGCCATTATTTTACATTCAACTTTTCTTGCCAACCTGAATGCTTTCTCCAATGAATCTAGTTCCAAAACGCGAACTTCATGTTGTATGTTATCCTTTAAAGTGCCTATGAAGAGCTCGATCATGTGTTCCTCTGGAATATCAATTACCCTTATATTCAATTTTTGGAAGTCCTCAATATGCTGCCCCACTAAACCCTTTTGTTTGAGATTTATCAATTGGCTAAAGAAGGTGTTTCTCTTTGTATCCTCATAATGTGCTATCATTTCCTCCGTAAAAATTGACCAAGTGACAATTTTTTTACGGGAGCAAAGCCATCGATACCATACAAATGTATTTTGTTCTAAATGTAAAGTTGCAATACATACCTTTTGTGTGTTTTGCACGTTATGGAGATCAAAATATTGCTCCATCTGTAGTATCCATGTTACAGGATCCTTTCCATCAAACTTCCTCATATCCATTTTTGGAATATGGTGGTTCTTCCTACCAACATTAGAGTTTATGAAATCACGATTAACATTTATTTTGTTCTCATCATGAGGTTCTTCTACTATCTTTTCACCATTAGGAAACATTTCTTGTATCAACTTTGTCAAACCTTCAATGTATGCTTTTAGATCATTCTTCATGTTTTCCATGTTGTCTTTCATGTCATCCATCTTAGCTTCCATGCCAGCTTCCATGCCATCCATCTTAGCTTCCACGCCTTTCTTCAAACTCTCCCATTTCATTTTTTGTTGCTCAAGTAGAGCGAAATTTGGTGCACTTGCTCTTGTAATTTTGATAGATCATGTTGCAATTCTTCATCTTCATGAGTCATAGTAGAGCCTTCTAAAGGCTTAATGGGTGTTGAATTATTTTTACGGGGCATATTTTAGAACCCAATACTGATATCTATTCTACAATATGCCCTTGGAATAGATATCAGTATTGGGTTCTAAAGTTCACTTATGACCTTTAGTGTATTTTCTCACAACTGTAGCAAAGCCCTTTTGCTCTCTTTTCTTCCAATTGTTGTGGTGTCAACCTTGTAGGTTGTGGAATTCTGGGAGTAGCAACACTTCCATCCTTATAGATGTGAGTGGTAGGCTTCCTTGTAGCCATAATTTTACTTTCAAATTTTCTTGCCAACCTAAATGCCTTTTCCAATGAATAGGGTTCCCAAAGGCGAACCTCATGTTGGATGTTATCCTTTAAAGTCCCTTTGAAGACATCAATCATGTGTTCCTCTGGAATATTAGTTACCCTTATATTCAATTTTTGGAAATCCTCAATGTGCTCCACCATTGAACCTTTTTGTTTGAGATTTATCAATTGGCTAAATAAGGTGTTGCTCTTTGTATCCTCATAATGTGCTATCATTTCCTTCGTAAAAATTGACCAAGTGACAATTTTTTTACGAGAGCAAAGCCATCGATGCCATACAAATGTATTTTGTTCTAAATATAAAGTTGAAATGAGTACCTTTTGTGTATTTTTCATATTATGGAGATCAAAATATTTCTCCATCTGTATTATCCATGTTACGGGATCCTTTCCATCAAACTTCCTCATATCAATCGTTGGAATATGGTGGGTCTTCAATCCAACATTAGAGTTTATGAAATCACGATTAACATTTATTTTGTTCTCATCATGAGTTTCTTGTACTAAATTTTTCCATTAGGAATAATTTCTTGTATCAACTTTTCCAAACCTTCCTTCAAACCTTCCATGTCTGCTTTTATATCATTCTTCATGTCTTCCATGTTTCCTTTCATTTTTCCATCGATGCCATCCATCTTAGCTTCCATGCCATCTATCTTAGCTTCCATTTCATTCTTCAAACCATCCATATTATCTTCCATGCCTTTATTCAAACCATCCATCTTATCTTCCACGTCTTTCTTCAAACCTTTTATCTTAGCTTCCATTTCATTTTTGTTATTCTTTGTGAGAGCGAAATTTGTTGCATTTTCTCTTGTAATTTTGATATATCATGTTGCATTTCTTCCTCTTCATGAGTCATAGTAGAGCCTTCTGAGGGCTTAATGGGTGTTGAATTATTTTTAGGGGCCATTTTAGAATCCAATACTGATATCTATGCTTCAATATGCCCTTGGAATCACTTCAAACTGATTTTTCAAGCAAGACTTATGAAATTTAAAAAACAAATACACACTTTTTTATTGTGTTTGAGGAGCTTGATATTGAAACTAATGTATCTCTGTAAATTTGAATCCCCGAGATTTTATCTTCATTCCTTTAGTAGCCCTTTGAATCTTGTTTCCAATGCCACATGTCTGACTTGATTTGGATTCTTCAAGGCAAATTTATACCCAATCTCCCACAATGACCTAATTATGGACTAGTTTAGTAGAGCAAACTTGTACGACGTGCCACGTGTTATTGTTTCCTCCTTCGACTCTGAAATTGATACACAGGAAACTACATTTTGTGTACTTTCAGCCATGTTTTACGAGAATTCCAATCCAATGCTCGAAGTTATGGCGATTTTACCAAGGTCACCTCTTTGAGATGAAATTTGGGAGCCTACAAAAACCCTACCTTCCACAGATCATATCTCTGAAAATATTGCAAACCAAGATCTGAAATTTTTACACTCAAGATTTCTTCGCAAATTAGCTTTTAACACTTCGTAGAAACAAATTTATAGCAAAAATTCCACGATGACCTGTTTGAAGCATCGAAACCCTAGAATCCAAAGCTCTGATACCGAATGTTATTAAACCAGCTCACAAAATAGAACAAAAGATAGATCAATGCCTTATACATCATCCATTTCAAGGAAACCTACTTTACATTACATAAATGAACAATTCTTGGATGATTCAAATGAAAAAAACCTCCTTTATATATCTATATATATATATATATATATGAGTCCATGGAGTCACAATATAATCCCAACCGACCTAAAAATAATAATGTAACAGCACAACAATAACAATAGTGAGCTCTTATGGGGCACAATAATAACAATATATGGACTATAGGGGTACACCAATAACTATAAGGGGGCTACACTAACAACAATAAGGGAATACACTAGTAATATAGGGACCTAACAAGCACTCAGAAAAAGACAACTAGAAGGAAATTTAAGAAGAATGTTTCCAACAAAAGACAAAAGGGAGGGAAGATAGATGTAGATAAGGAGTTGAAGAGAAAAGGATGATTTTTCTGTAGTTTCTCTTGGCATGTCCAATGCTACCAATAAACACAAACACCAATTGAGGGTAGCTAAATAACATTCTTTGATGTAGTTGTAAATGATGAAGTTAAGGAACTATCATTTGTAACCATGATGAGCCAACTCATTAACAATTAATTTATGAGATGTGACTAGAGGAGGTGGAAGGGATGAAACAATGCCCTTTTCCCCTAGCACATCAAGGAGACAAGCATCGGCCTCTCAAACAAACATACATATTATAGGAAGAATTATATATGAAGGAATAACTAAAGAAGTTGGCTCTAGTTTCTCATTGGCTGGTTGGTTTTCATGGGCTCTCATTGTTTATCATAAAAGACAAAGTGTTTTTTGAACTTGAGGAAGTGATGTTAAGGAGGTAAACAATATCAGCTCAATGAATTAATGTTGGGGAGTAAGTAATATTGTCCCAAGGAAGTGATCACAGGGAGATAAAGAATACTAGGGAATGTATTACTAGGGAACTAAAGCATGTGTTAGTACCTGTATGGTTGGTGTTCCATGTAGACCCCCATGTGGCAGTGGTGTGGCACCATGTGGATTAGGCATGGCCACGTGGGTACCACATGTTGACAAACATAGATTTTAATCTTCGCTACCAAAAACCTTGAATCTCGTTGGGTCGGTGAGATAATGGGACTAGGTCTGGTATTTAATGCCCAAAATTTAAATACAACTATTTACAATAATTCACTAACTCATCAATCATTATCAATTTATGTGTCGATACTTTAAGGAAAACCAACGAAGTCAAAGGAGAGTGAAGATGAAGAATTTTCATCCCTAGTTCTGCGAATTTTCTTCAGGTATTGTAGGCTTGAAATTTCAGGGGTTGAAATTTTATGAGTTGACCAAATTTCAAAGGTTTGACGAGCATTGACCTTTGTTAACATTTACTTAATTGGATGATACTTGGAGGAGGGTTGACTTGGATATTTGTGGCAGTGTTGGTCTTGGTCTTGGGTCTTGGATATTTCATTTTGATAGGATTCTATAAGAAGAGGATTATTTGGGTTTTCCCCCTTGTGGGGTTTTTCCCTAGCTTGGAACCTACATCTTTGTGTTCTTTTTCTATTGTGATCTTCATGTTTTTTACTTTTGGAAATTTCTTGATGAAGAAGAAGACATCAAATTTGATAAATCCAACAAACATTCAAAATTAATTATGATGACAAAGAAAATAACCCTAATCTACCAGCATCTTAATTTCTCAAAACTAAATCTATGCCCAGGCCAAAACCTCAAACCATTAATATTGCATTAGATGTTGATATGACAAAAAATTTGGCTACAGTAAATGTACAAGTTCATCTTTTGGACATATCAAAGTTGGTGCCTTAAAGGAGGAAAATTAGTAAGTCTTTCAAATTTGAAGAAGAGCCCAAGGACCCTTTAGTAATTTTATAAAACATGTATATTGATAATAATAATGGAGGAAATGAACCATTTTTGTCTTGGTGATCAACAATCTCATCTTGCATAATTGAATGCTTGATTGTGATGCCTCTACAAATATAATGCCTTTGAGAATCGCGTCTCACTTGGAGATGGACATCACCAGGCCTTACAAAAATGTGCGTAGGTTTGATTAAAAATATACACCCGTAAATGGCCTTATTAAATATGTCATTGGTGTTCCTGATGCCTGGTGTATGTTATTATCAAGAAAATGGTGTGCCTAATTGGAGGGAAATTACAAATGGACTTGTCATATGACATTGTAACTACATTTGATGGGACACTTTTTTTTTTGTATAGGGACGACAAATGCCTAATCATTTGGAAAATATGGAGTCGTTCTCATTCCCTAAACCCATTGAAAAGGCCAATATCACTAAGAATCACAAGCGTATGATTCAAGATAATTCCAAAGGACCCCCAAAGTTGAGTAAGCCTTCCCCTTCTCAAGATTTTTGTCTTAGAAAATTATCTAACAAGAGGCGGACAATTTCCAAGTGACGGTGGGTCCAAAAATAAAAAAGAGAATACCAAGTAGGCCGCATTATTTTATTTGACAAGGAACCTGTTGATCATGATCATCTCCCCAGTAAAATTTCCATGGACCATCTGGTTTAAATCCTCTAATTCCTCTGCCCCGCCTTGCAAAGTCCTTTAGCTGTCTATCGTTGTTTTCTCTTAGCTTCAAAATCGCATTTTAATGGCTAAAGTCCATATTTGGAAATATATTGGTCCTAGCCCCTTCTGGCCTCAGCCCTCTTCATTATTGTTCTCCATGTAGTGTGGGAGCTAGACCATGAGCCAAATGAAAAAGCGCTTACCCTCTGTGGCCGCCGGACGCGCTCTCAGCCGCCCAATCAATCACAGATCAACGCATCGCAGCCAATCACTCTTGTGGTCCCTGCCTCGTGTTCACTACTCAAAAACCGGCCTGTTTATTTCGCACCACTTTTAAAGGGTTGGCAGTTTTTCTCAAATCGCAGCGATTCCACACGTTGTGCGCCACGCGTCCCTGAGTACGGCCTCAATACCACCCTATTTCACGCGTTAATGTTCAGCCGAGGATGCGTAGTGGAATTAATGTCAACCGTCAGATCGGGAGGCCCTCATCCAACTGCCATCACACTCTGAAGCTACGCGGGATTTAACGTAAAGAAAACGCACCCCCTGGCCCACCTCCACGTCACAAATTCCATGTGTCATTTGCGTTCCCCTCCACCATTCACATATTCTGTTTACGTGTCATATTTTAATGTTCATGTTATGAACTTCTGCCTCGTTCATCGTCGCTCCACTATATTTTTCATTTCCACCCTTCATTTTTCTGCCACCTTGCATCTCCTCATCGTTCCACTCAGTCTACATCACCATTCCGTGGTCACTGCCACATCCACCACCCTTGTGTCTGGTTTTCTTTAACATGTTTGTGGGTTTTGCAGGTTGCAGCGACGAGAATCACCATTAATCTCTGCCTCCATTACAGAAATCGAAGATGCATCTAAGGATCAGCTTGCAGAGGAAAAATTTATGAAGAAAAGCCCCGGGTAGTTGTCGTGACAGGGATTTCATTAAAGAAGCCATGGTAAAAGTCTACCAAAACCCTCCGGAACAATTTAAAACATATATTTTCCCACAGACGGAGTTATTAATGATATGACAAAGAGTATCAGTCAAAGAGCAAGGAAATTAATGTCTGGAGCCGAAAATTTTAAATAGCAATCCAGCATTCAAAAGGTGAAGAGTACAAGTGCATAAAAATCTTATCCTCCAGGTTTAACTTCAATAGATTTTTCTCTCAGGAAAGGACAGAATGTTCATGTGAATCCATATTTATACCGTGTTCCTAAAGAGATTTTCTGCCCAGTGAATTTATTTTTGCAAGCAGATTGTCAAGTACAGACAGTATCACCTAGTCATTCAACAATATGGGCGCGAATGTTTCCACCATTTTTTTTTTAAACTAGGCAAATTTAATGTTTTCATTTACCTTATTTACAGAGGGGTTTTAGGTTTCTCCTATAAAAACCCAGAAGAAAGACATTGTAAGGGTTCCAGATTTTTATCAGAGAATTGTGCAGTGAAAGGAATTTTGTTGTATACACTTTGTAAAAGCTCTTGTATGAAGACTCAGAGCCCGTAGGGTCTCAGTGAGGAGGAGTTCTATCTGTATTAGAGGATTTTGGTTTTTGGTATACCACAGTATGTAACTTTATTTATGTCTTTAATACAACATTTCATTTTATCCATCTTCTTGTATCATGTACTGGAATGCGAGTGGCTCACTAATTTTAGGTAAGGATTTATCCTAGTTGATACCCATACTTGGATCAGTCAAGCGCTTTAAATATGGCTCAGGCATGATATACTGTTCCATGTTCATTTCATCCATCTTTCTGCTATATTAGTTGCTTTGGGAGGGTGCTTTTAAAACACCATTGTCATGTATGGATTCTTTTATTGGTAAGCCCATATATGGTTCTGTTGTGTATCTGGGTATCATATCAAAGATAACTATTATATTCTTATATTTCTTCACGACATACACCTTCTAATATTTTATTTCTGTGGAATATTACTTTAATCGGCCCTCCTTGCAGTAAATTGTCTCTTAACTGTCTGATGCTTTTATACTGGAGTTTTGCATCTTGTCTCTGCAACATCACTTTCCTTGTGGCAGTTTCTGTAAGTTTTGGTCCCATTTAAGTTAATTTCCTTGATTCCAAGAGATAGTAGGAGAGCCTTTGGATTGACACCCAAGTTTTATTATATGCTCCCTGCTATGCTAAGATGTCCTAGGCACTGGTCTATAGAAACTCTAGGTTGTCTCTAGGAGAGACAAAAATTGTTGACAACATCTTTCTGGCGCCGTTACCGGGGATCGAAGTTAAGAAAATCATTGTCCCTAGGCCTCGACAAATTATATTCACTCTCTAATCAGGTGAGCATAGAGAGTTGAAGGGTTGTATATCTCTCACCTTGGCGACTCCACTGTTGTTTATTTAATAAATCTATTTGTAGTCATGGATCCTCGTAAGCCACACCTGAGGTCAGATACATCACAGTCAAAGACACCTTTAGTGTCTGACCCTGAGAATATTATACATAGAAGAAGTTGGAAAGAAAAGAAATCGGTCCATGCTGAAATCCCTGAGTTTTCTGTAGAAGATTATCCATCTTCCTCTTCTCAAGAAGTTCTTGTAGAAAATCTCAACTCCACTGTGGGAGACACAGAATATTATTCAGATAGCCCACCCAGGGGAAGTGCTAGAATTAAAGCTAATCTTAACCCTACTCCTGAAGTTGAAGAAGTTAAATAAGTCACCGAAGTAGCTGCTGTTAACCATGAATTGTTCCCATCTACGCCTCAAGCTGCTGTACAGTATATTCCTATTGTCATACATACTCCACCTCCGCCTCTTCCTCCATTTGTACACCAGATTGTTGCACAACCCCCACCTCCTCCAATGGCTAATGTTCCAGCTTTTTTATTAAACAAATATGCTCCCCTGGCATTACCTCAAGTGCTGAATCATATGCCACAGGATTATTTGAAGATCTTGCCCAGATTCACTGGGGAAAATGAAATTGATGCTCAGAAACATCTTGAGACTTTCTGCTCTTTTGCAGAGAACTTTAATGTAGAACATTTGGATGTGGTCTTAAGGCTATTTGTGCAGTCCCTAGACGGTGAAGCTAGAAAATGGTTCAAAACATTAGGAAACCGTTCCATAACCACTTGGGATGATATGGAAAGTACCTTTCTCAGGAAATGGGGAGAAAATAAATATCATGGACAGTGTCTTACTGAGTTCAATACACTTAAGAAGAAACATAATGAAGGGGTGTCATAATTTATCAAGAGATTTACTAAGTTATATCTAAACCTTCCTGCTGATATGAAGCCTCATCAGAATGCTACCAAAGTTGTTTTCATAGCAGCCTTTGACTCAGAATTTGGTTTCTCTTTGAGAGAAAGGAAGCCTGCCACCCTAGATGATGCTCAATCAGATTCTCTTGAGTTGGAAGCAAACTTTGCTTCCACTGGAAAATTAAAAGGGAAAGCTGAACAAGATACCAGGAGAAGGGGTAAAGAGGAAGTATCTACTTCCAATCAGGATAAGGATACAGATAGAATTGAAGAAATGAGAAAAATGATTAAGAATATTTCTAATAAGCTGGTCAAGCTTGAATTGGAAACCAAGATTTCAGCCTCCAAGAACTTCCAGAATGCTCCAAACAGAGGTTATAATCCTCAGTATAGAAGACCACCATTGCAAATATTGCAAAAGGAAATAAAAGAACAACAAGATCAAGTACCACATCCATTGTTCTTGGAAGGTCCAGTAGGTGACTCTGCTGAAGATGTTGCTTATGAACTAGAAGATTCAAATCTGGCTTTTTCAAATAATGATCAAGAAATAGAATGCCCCTTGCAAGAAGAAGGAAATGTTGGAGACACAGAGGACTCAGAGGCTGATTATTATTGTAAACAATTTGTTGACTTCATGCAAGCACACTTTAATAGAAAATATGATCTCAGATCTTCCAGGAAAAGAACCCGTACTCAAGATCAAGAAGAAGAGCCTCTCCAGAAGGAATTACCTGCTCAAAAGGAACCAACAGTGCAGAAAGTTACAGACAAAGGTAAGAGTCCTCTAAACAAACATTTTCAGCCTAATGATCAAATTCCTTCTTCTTCAAAAGTTGTTGTTCCTCCTAATGATAAGTCTGAGTCAAAATAAACCAAACACCTAGCTGAAAATAAAGATTCAAAAGAAGTTGTAATAGAAAGGTCCCCTCCTGCTTTCAATCTGCAAAAAGAACTTGAGAAAGTTAAAATCCAAGTTCCCCTTACGGAACTTTTTAAACAACCTGCATATCAATCTCAAGTTACTTCTTTCATGTTCCCTCCTGAAGCAGCAATAATTCCAGATAGTCTCAACCTCCAAGAAGAAAGACCCATGGTAGTTTTTGGCCCACATGTTGAGGAGGTAGATCCCTCTACTCCTCCATTTTATGTGTCTTTAGTGGTTCATGACTTGATGTTACATAATTGTATGCTAGATTCTGGAGCTTCCCATAATCTTATGCCTCTGTCAGTCATGGAACAACTAGGACTACAAATCACACGTCCATATAAAGACCTCTACTCGTTTTATTCCAAAAGAGTTAAATGCTTGGGAATGATTAAAGATTTGGTGGTCAATTTGGCCCAAATTCCAGCAAAAAGTGTAGTAATGGACATCGTGGTAGCTGATATCCTAGCTCGCTTTGGCATGTTGTTGTCAAGGTCTTGGGGAACAAAAATCGGTGGGTCACTTAAATTAGACTTAACATATGCCACTATTCCAATTTTTGGTGCCAAGAGAGGAGGTTATACAGAGAAACCAGATTTGTCAAAATGGTGACCAAAGCTGAAAACTCTAAGAACTCACCAATCTATAGTAAGGAAGGGGATTTCTCATGCTTAATGCTGGAAGAAGATCAAAACTTTGCTCAGGAACCATCATTCTGCCAGACCAAGACTGAGCAGCCTTCAGGGAACCACGAAGCAAGAATCTGGACTTTACATTTTGATGGAGCAAATTCAAGAGAAGGAAATGGGGTTGGAATATTATTAATCTCTCCTACAGGAAAATGTGTACCATTGTCTTTTAAATTGGAATACGAAGCTAATAATAATGTAGCTGAATATGAGGCACTGCTATTGGGATTACAAACAACCAGGAGCATGGGCATACAATGTTTAAAGGTTCTGGGAGACTCTGAGCTGGTGGTCAGACAAATCAGAAATCAATGTCAAACCAAACATCCTTAACTGAGGGCTTACAGGAATGAAGCGTGGGACATGATAGAGAACTTCTTCTCAGAATTTAATATCCAATTCATGCCCCGGGAGCATAATAGAATGGCAGATTCACTTTCTGTGGCTGCTAGTACATTCCGCCCTCCCCAGAACCCTATTTTAAGATATGAAGTTGAGGTGCGTTACAGGCCATCAATTTCGGAAAATATTAAGCACTGGAAGGTATTTGAAGATGAGGAACACATGAAGAGATTCCTGGAAACAGTGGGAGAATTCTCTAATATGCAGATTGATGATTGTGAAGAAGATGAGGCTGAGAATGTTTTAGAAAATAATTGGGAAGAGAAGATGGCAGGTAGTAAAGTGTTGCAGCTGAAAGGAAATGTCATCCCTAGAGGGTTGGTGCCTCTAGAAAGATTATTTGATAAAAATGATGTCCCATTGCAGCCTAGTAAAGTGGTAGAGGAAGATCAGGTGGAAGATCTGAATTTGGGCACTGATGTTGAGCCCAAAATTGTAAAATTGTACAAGAAGATACCAGACGAATACAAGCAGAAATACCTAAAATTATTTCAGTCATACAGGGATGTGTTTGCATGGTCCTATCAGGACCTTAAAACTTTTGATATTAGTATAATGTAGCATAAAATTCCTCTGAGGGAAGATGCAAAACCTTATAAGCGGAAGCTTAAACAGATAAATCCTCTGCTGCTTCCCTCCATTGAAAAAGAAATCAAGAAGCTGCTAAAGGCTAAAATAATTGTGCCATTGAGGTATTCTAAATGGATGGCAAATCTGGTCCCTGTCCGAAAGAAGAATGGAGAAATAAGACTGTGTGTGGATTTCAGAAATTTAAACAGAGCATCTTTAAAAGATAATTATCCACTACCCAAGATGGACCACATACTGCAGAAAGTGGTGGGAGCTTCTAGAATGTCAATGATGGATGGATTTTCTGGTTATAATCAGGTGGCGGTACTCCCAGAAGATCAAAAGAAGACTTCTTTCACCACACCATGGGGTACATTCATGTATGCCAGGATGCCTTTTGGATTGATTAATGCAGGGGCTACTTTTCAGAGGGCCATGGACATAGCCTTTGTTAGAGAGCAAGATAAATTCTTGGTGGTCTACCTAGATGATATCACAGTGTTTTCATAGAATGACAATGAACATATTGAGCATTTACAAAGAACCTTTGAAAAATGTAGAAGGTATGGCCTTTCTCTCAATCCCCAAAAGTCTTTATTTGCATTAGAGGAAGGCAAGCTTTTAGGGCACATTGTGACTAAAGATGGGGTGAAAATAGACCCTAAAAGAGTTGAAGTTATAAAGGGTATTCCTCTCCCCAGGAATAAAAAGGAAGTGCAGGTTTTTTTAGGACGTATAAATTTTCTGAGAAGATTCATTCCTAACTACGTTGAGATAGTTAGGCATATAACAGATATGCTAAAGAAGAATAACGAGGTGAAATGGTCACAAGAATCACGGGAGGCCTTTGCTAGAATTAAAGTTGCATTTGCTGAAGCTCCTGTGCTAGCTGGACCAGATTATACTAAACCATTTATGATATTTTCTTTTGCATCACCTCATACAGTAGCTGGAGTGTTATTACAGAAAAATGAAGAAGGATATGAGCAGCCCATATCTTTTTTCAGTCAGATGCTGCATAATGCATAATTGAAGTATAACATACTGGAGAAGTAGGCCTATGCCCTAGTGAAATCTCTCAAAGCTTTTCGCATATATATTTTTCAATCTCACATCACTGCATTTGTACCTACTGCAGCTGTAAAGGATATCCTTGTTCAGGGAGATGGTGAGGGAAAAAGAGGGAGATGGACTGCTAAAATACAGGAGTACGATCTAGATATCCGCCCTACCAAGTTGATCAAAGGACAGGGGCTTGCAAAAATTCTATCTGAATCAAACTATCAAGCTCTGGGCATAAATTTGTCTATGATTGCAAGTGAAGAGTCTGAGAGTGAAACGAAGCAGCAAGGACTGGAAGTTACTTCTTAGAAAGCACACATAAAATATCTCACCAGTCCATGGTACAAAGAAATAGTAGAATATCTTTTGACACTCAGTTGTCCTCCAAGTTGTGATAAAGCAAAATACAGGGCTTTAAGACTGAAATCACAGAAATACATAGTTGCAAATGGGAAGCTGTATTGGAGAGATCCTTCAGGAATTTTACTCCTGTGCCTTACAGAGGGTGAAGTAGAGAGTATAATGGTAGAATTTCATGAAGGAATTTGCGGAGGGAATTATAGCTGGAGAGCCACAGCTCGTAAGATCCTAAAAGCTGGTTTCTACTGGCCGAAATTATTTGGAGATGTTTTTTCTTGGGTTAGAGCATGTGATAAGTGCCAAAAATTTGCTGAAAGACAAAAGTTACCAGCTCTACCCTTGATTCCAGTTCATGTGAACGAACCATTCCAACAGTGGCGAATAGATTTTATAGGCGAAATTCACCCACCCTCAAGTGGCCAACATAAATGGATATTGACAGCCACAGATTACTTTACAAAATGGGTGGAAGCCATACCTGCAAGGAATGCTACTGACGATGTCATCATAAAGTTCATGGAAGAAAACATTATATCCAGGTTTGGTTGCCCCGCTAGAATAGTGACTGATAACGCACAAGCTTTCAAATCTGCCAAATTTGTGAATTTCTATCAACAGTATAATATTGCACTTAACCACTCCACAGCTTACTATCCACAGGGAAATGGTTTGGCTAAATCTTCTAATAAAACCTTAGTGAGGGCCTTGAAGAGAACTATAAATGAAAATCAGAAGAATTGGGATTCCCAATTAAAATTTTCTCTATGGTCTAACAGAATAACAAGCAAAATAGCAACTGGGAAATCTCCATGTGAATTGCTGTATGGACGCGTAGCAGTGTTTCCTATGCAGCTGGCTTTACTAGTAGCACGTTTCATGCAGGAAAGTCAGGAGGAATCAGATGATATGATCAGGAAAATCAATCAATTGGTGGAATTAGAGGAAACACGGGACCAAGTGAATCAGAGATTAGCAGAATATCAGGAGAAAATGAAACACATTTTTTATCAGCATGCAAAAGACGGGAAATTGAAGATTGGAGATCTAGTTCTCAGATGGGATGTTCGAAGGGTTGAAAAAGAAAAACATAGCAAGTTCGATCCACTGTGGTTCGGCCCATTTAAAATTGTGGAACAAGGAGGAAATAACACGTTCACATTGGACAATTTACAGGGTGACTTGTTGGATGCCCTGGTCAATTCCTCAAGCCCTACTTTCAATTTTGACCCAGGCTAAAAATGCCTGATGTACCATCTTGTATATTAGTTTTCGTTACAGTTTTTGTTTAAGCAGGATGGGCGTGCTGATGATTCATAAAGTGACGATCAGGAGGTCTGCGCAGTTCTCGACACGTCTAGGGTTGAACGTGCCATCCCCAGGTGGAGCCAATGTTGATCATGATCATCTCCCCAGTAAAATTTCCATGGACCATCTGGTTTAAATCCCATAATTCCTCTGACCCGCCTTGCAAAGTTCTTTAGCTATCTATTGTTGTTTTCTCTTAGCTTCAAAATCGCATTTTAATGGCTAAAGTTCATATTTGGAAATATATCAGTCCTAGCCCCTTCTGGCCTCATCCCTCTTCATTATTTTTCTCCATGTAGCGCGGGAGCTATACCATGATCCAAATGAAAAAGCGCTTACCCTTTGTGGCTGTCGGACGCGCTCTCAGCCACCCGATCAATCACAGATCAATGCATCGCAGCCAATCACTCTTGTGGTCCCCGCCTCGTGTTCACTGCTCAAAAACCAACCTGTTTATTTTGCATCACTTTTCAAGGGCTGGCGGTTTTTCACAAATCACAGCGATTCCACATGTTATGTGCCACGCGTCCCTGAGTACGGCCTCAATACCGCCCTATTTCGTGCGTTAATGTTCAGCCGAGGACGCGTAGTGGAATTAATGTCAACCGTCAGATCGGGAGGCCCTAATCCAACAGCCATCACACTCTGAAGCTGCATGGGATTTAACGTAAAGAAAACACACCCCCTGGCCCACCTCCACATCACAAATTCCATGTGTCATTTGCGTTCCCCTCCACCATTCACATATTCCGTTTACGTGTCATATTTTAATGTTCATGTTATGAACTTCTGCCTCGTTCATCGTCGCTCCACTATATTTTTCATTACCACCCTTCATTTCTCTACCACCCTGCATCTCCTCATCGTTCCACTCAGTCTACATCACCATTCCATGGTCACTTCTGCATCCACCACCCTTGTGTCTGGTTTTCTTTAACATGTTTGTGGGTTTTGCAGGTCGCAGCGACGAGAATCACCATTAATCTCCGCCTCCATTACAGAAATCGAGGATGCATCTAAGGATCAGCTTGCAGAGGAAAAATTTATGAAGAAAAGCCCCGGGTAGTTGTCGTGACAGGGCTTTCATTAAAGAAGCCACGGTAAAATTCTACCAAAACCCTCCGGAGCAATTTAAAACATAGATTTTCCCACAGACGGAGTTATTAATGATATGACAAAGAGTATCAGTCAAAGAGCAAGGAATTTAACGTCTGGAGCCGAAAATTTTAAATAGCAATCCAGCATTTAGAAGGTGAAGAGTACAAGTGCATAAAAATCTTATCCTCCAGATTTAACTTCAATAGATTTTTCTCTCAGGAAAGGACAGAATGTTCATGTGAATCCATCTTTATACCGTGTTCCTAAAGAGATTTTCTGCCTAGTGTATTTATTTTTGCAAGCAGATTGTCAAGTACAGACAGTATCACCTAGTCATTCAACAATATGGGCGCGAATGTTTCTGCCATTTTTTTTTTTTAAACTAGGAAAATTTAATGTTTTCATCTACCTCATTTACGGAGGGGTTTTAGGTTTCTCCTATAAAAACCCAGAAGAAAGACATTGTAAGGGTTCTAGATTTTTATTAGAGAATTGTGCAGTGAAAGGAATTTTGTTGTATACACTTTGTAAAAGCTCTTGTATGAAGACTCAGAGCCCGTAGGGTCTCAGTGAGGAGGATTTCTATCTGTATTAGAGGATTCTGGTCTTTGGTATACCACAGTATGTAACTTTCTTTATTTGTTTAATACAACATTTCATTTTATCCATCTTCTTGTATCATGTACTGGAATGCGAGTGGCTCACTAATTTTAGGTAAGGATTTATCCTAGTTGATACCCATACTTGGATCAGTCAAGCACTTTAAATATGGCTCAGGTATGATATATTGTTCCATGTTCATTTCATCCATCTTTCTGCTATATTAGTTGCTTTGGGAGGGTGCTTTTAAAACGCCATTGTCATGTATGGATTCTTATATTGGTAAGCCCATATATGGTTCTGTTGTGTATCTGGGTATCATATCAAAGATAACTAATATCTTCTTATATTTCTTCACTGCATACACCTTCTGATATTTTATTTCTATGGCATATTACTTGAATCGGCCCTCCTTACAGTAAATTGTCTCTTAACTGTCTGATGCTTTTATACTGGATTTTTGCATCTTGTCTCTGCAACATCACTTTCCTTGTGGCAGTTTCTGTAAGTTCTGGTCCCATTTAAATTAATTTCCTTGATTCCAAGAGATAGTGGGAGAGCCTTTGGATTAACACCCAAGTTTTATTATATGCTCCCTACTATGCTAAGATGTCCTAGGCACTAGTCTATAGCAACTCTAGGATGTCTCTAGGAGAGACAAAAATTGTCGACAACAGAACCAATCCTCAGTAGGATCATGGAGAAGTAGGTGTTGGTTACTTCTATATTGCTAAACTTAATAGAGAACTATTACCTTCACAGGTGAGGTGGAGTCACCTTAATTTGTTTAATGCAAACTAGGGTTAATTATGCATCTTAGGTATTTGCATTGCATATTACATGAGCATTCTAACATCTTTCATTGTCATTGTGTTTCATTATAGATTAATTGGCATCTACAAAGTTTTTACTTTCTTTATATATTTTTATCATGATGAAAAACAAGGGTGATAACCTACACCCAATGCACATGCTCCCAAACTGTTGGAAAATAAAATTGATAGAAGATCAATATTGATTTTCATTAACTTGGTAATTACTTGTGAAGTTTGATGTTTTCTTATTAATTAGTTTTATATCTATTTGATCAAGAAATTACCAAAAATGTAAAGATAAGAGACAAGAGACACCAAATGTAGGCTCCACGCTAGTGAAAAACCCCTCCAACGAGGGAAAACCATCAATAACTTCTTCTTATTAACTTCCAAGGAGACTTCCAAGACCAAATGACCAAGTCAAGCCTTCTAGCTACAAGTCAACACTTCTTCAATATTCCTTCCAAATCAGAAATGCCACCTCCTTCCATTGTAATTTTCAAACCTCACTACAATTCTGAACTTTTTAGACATCACTGCAATTCTGAACTTCTCAGATCCTGTAGTCTTACTATAACCAAGAACCACAATGTGTCCAATGATATTTGGACCCTTGAATTTCCTACAATTTTCGGGTGTCTCTGAACTTCTTACAACTTCGAGTGTATTTGAATTTCCTACAAATTCACTCTGAGACAAACTTAGGAGACTTCCTTTTTAGATTTGGTTAGGAGAAAATTTTTATATTTTTTGGTCTTATATATTGTTTTATGCTTTTTCTTCTTTTTATCTTATTTTTCAAGCTACAAATATGTGTACAAGATAATGCAAGTATATGTATAAATTAATTGTAGATTCAAAACTACTCATGTAATGTTCTAAAACATAAGACTCGAATTTACTCTACTCATATGCAGAAAGGAATTCACGATTGAGAAGCAATATAAAAAACATGCAACATGATTTAACACAAATACACGAGGATATATCGAGGGGAAAGCAACTGCTCAAAACCCCTTCCTATCTTTATTGCATTAGTCAGAAAATATAGAAGAAATATAATGTGTGTTCAAGCCTGAACAATCTCTGCACTAGTATAATCTATCTCAATGCTTCACAATTTGCCTATGGACAATACTTAACCAAAAATTTTATTTCCCAAGTCCCTATTTCCTCGTGTTATTTCCTTGGTAATTAGCCCCTATTATTTAGGGAAATTCTTCATCCATAACTACGCAATCGGTATAGGCCCTTCTCTGACTGCATGCACCACCTATATAACTTGGATAATTGTACAATTGATAGCACACTGCCCTTGAACTCCAATATCAACCAGGTAACTCATATTTCATGCATGCATGAGTTATTATGGCTTATTTATCAGTTAACTGGTTGAACATTGAAGTTGCACCCCACTGCTAGACCTCCTACTAGTTCCTCCAACAGTTTGAACTAGTTTAACGGACTTTAACTCAATTTAACTGAATTAAATTGTTACAACTGAAATTAACTCAACCTAGGATCCTAAAATTTAGGAATCACTCAACATAACTCAATTTAGGCCCTCAACTTCAATTAGTTAAACCAACTAAGTGAAACTAACTTAGTTAAAACATTCAAGTTGTCTTATGATGTAGAGTTACAATTTTCTCCTAATTTAATTAAAGGGAAAATTAAATTAGGATTTTCTTATTGTCATTTAAACATTCCCTCTCAAAAAGAAAGGGATTATCAGATACCGCAATCCTTTCTCTATGGAACTTGAATTCTCCTCTTGACAATGCCTTTGTCAAAATAATTGCATCATGTTCCTCTATAGTAATGTATTCCAACAACATGATCTGCCTCTGCACACAATCTCGTATATGGTCATACCATATGTCGATATGCTTGGATCGATCATGAAAAACTAGATTTTCAAAGAGTTTGTTACAACTCTTATTGTCACAGTAGACCAAACAACCCAACAAGAATCTTCCTCATCCATGTAGCTTCACAAGTTGCTTGACTAGCAGACATGTACTCTTCTTTTGTTGAACTGAGTGAAACTTGTCTCTACTTCTTGTTATATAAGAAGGCATTTGTTTGGTTAGCTTAACCATTGCTTGACTAATATAGTTAACTGCATAACACATGGTTGTTCATGTGTTCACCAAATACATGAGTGAACCCACAAGCTTCATGTAAATAGTGGCCTCCACCTCATCACCTCAAGTGGCATCCTCTTTCCTCCAAATGCCTACTAGAGGAGTATCCATGGGTTTTCTACTCTCCATATAGAACATATTTAGTATCTCGTTGGCATACTTTCCCTGAGAGACAAACAGTACCCCATCTCCTTTACATACTTCCAAACCAAGGAAATAATGCATGAGTCTCATTTCCTTCAAATAAAATTCTCTTACAAGATCCTATTTGCAATATTTGATCAAATTCTTATCACTGGTTAAAATAAAATCATCAACATATTATATTATAATAAAAAATTTACCTTCAACAACAATATGGTCCCAACATGGTGAAATAGTTATCGATCTTGGTGTACCAAGCACGTGGTGCTTATTTCAATCCATACAACGCTCGCTTGAGTCTGCATACATGCGACTCTCTATCAAAGGCCTCAAATCCTTCAGGTTTTTTAATGTACACCTCCTCCTTAATCACTCCATTGTGGAATGTTGTCCTCACATCCATCTGATGGATCTTCCATCACTTCTACACTACAAGTGCTAGAATTTATTTCATAAAATATTACCTTTCTACTGGAGCAAAGGTCTCCTCGTAATCAATTCCCTCCACATGAGAGAACCCCTTGGCAACAAATCTATCCTTGTGTTTCTTGATGTTGGCGATATGTTTCTTATGACTGCATATGTTTTCCTTGATGGAAACTCACTTGCTAAAGCTGAAGTGTATGACTTCTGGAGAAGCATAGTGGTTTAGCAGAAGATGGTTATGGTTTAGCAGAAGGTCCATCAGAAGATGGTTAATTTTCATATTTAAGGTTTTATAATTGAGTTCATGTAAGCAAAATCACGTACACATGCGAAAAAGAACGAGAAAATTAGCGTATGCCTTTTGCGCTCTAAAAATTATGATACCCAGGGGTCATTACCATGGTTTTAGCCCACAGTATTGAGCGTTGTGTCATCTACTTGATTCCGTCCAAGAATACCATCGGCAATTGTGTGGTTTTGGCTCATGGTATTGGGAAAGGCTTAACCTATATAAGGAGAAGAAGATCATAGTGCAAAGGGTGTGCACGAGTATGGGTTTTCATTGAATACTTCACTCTGAAGTATATCTACATGGAATGAGTTAAAATTTATTGATAGATTTGAAAATATGATGCACCTATGAATACAATAATGGATCGGGTTCTCTAGACCTGAAATGACTATGTAGTTGCTTGATTCGTTGGCGAGATGTTTAGATCTGTGACCTGGTGCATGATTGTTGAAGTATGAAGGATAAAATCTGGGTAATTCTGTTGATTTGAAACTTTCTGCAGTTTTTAATATTTACAGATCTATACATTGATTCAGCACAGTAAAATTATGTATGCACGCGAGTTTGTTTCAACAAAAGCGTGTATGGAAGTCAGGGTTTTCTGAAGCTTGATGAAGATTTTATCTGTTTATTACTGATATATTTCTGATGTCTATCAATGAAGTCTTGATGCAGATTTGGGTTGTTTGAATACTGTATATGCTGCTATATGATCAATGAGTGATTAAATATGATTGATGATGCTGACTGAATAAGGGTTCTACAAATCTGAAAAATATGTATGACTGAAAGCCTCAGATCTGTTTCTGAGTCTGATCAAATTCTGGAAATTCATTATTCACAGATCTATACGCAGGTTGGTGTGCAGGAAAGTGTGTATACACACAGGTTACAGTAAAGTGAAGTAGCGTATGCATTTAATGTGATAAATGATCAAGGTTGAAATTGATTCTGCTTGTTGATTCAAAAGTCTGGGTTTATTACTGTGTTTTGGTTACAGTGATCTCACTGTTCTGTTCAAAGTTTAGGTTATGGCTATTGGTGTTGATCTACATATTGATTTGTGTTGAAGCTGTTCGATCTAGTGTGAAAATTTATGAAACGTGGTTTGTAGTGAGTCTAAGGGTTGAAGCCTTCAGTATGGAAGTAGAATATTCCTGCTAGTAGAAGTGGGTGTTCAGTTCAGGGGTTTGTGGCTCCCTTTCAATAGTGGTTGGTAAACGAGATTAGCGGGTTGGAGCTCCCTTCCAGTAGTAGTTGGAAAATGAGAGAAGGTTGCAGCCTTCTGTAGGTAGATGCCTGCGTACTGATATGAGTCTGCATCAGTATAACATTGTAAGCATTTTTCTATATAATAAATATTGAAGACAGAGACGACATCAGCGGTGGTTTTCTCCAAAATTGGGTTTCCACCTTAAATCTTGGTGTTCATGTGTGATGCTCTAGTGTGATTATTTATTCTTTTATTACTGTATATGTTTACTGCTTAACTATCTGATGCATAATTGATGATCTGGGCTAAGTAATATTTTAGAATATTTATCTGAACAATAAAGTTATTTAGGTATACACAAGTTTCTATTAGGATAGTCGCGTACATACGCTAGTTGGGCTAATCAAACTTGCGTATATAAATCAGTAAGAGAAAAGTAAAAGATTGTGATTCTTCTAAATATTGATTCAAATTTCATCTCAAAGATGTTTCCAACAATTGGTATCGAAAGGTGTCCTTCGAAGATTTCGAAGAATCTTGATCGCTAGAAGGAAGATCATCTAAGATGAGAAATCAAGATGGGACAACATATATCAGACCTCCACTCTTCAACGGAAAAAATTTAATCTTCTAGAAGACAAGCACAATATCCTATCTTCAGTCTCTTGGAGCAGATGTATGGGCTATAGTTGAAGGCAGTTACCAATATCCAGCCTCAGTTCCAGCAGATCCAGCAGCAAGGAAGAACTATGAAACCAATGTTAAGGTGGTCAATGCATTATTGGGGAGTCTGACTGAACTAGAATTTATCAAAGTTATGTAGTTAAATACAACAAAGGAGATATGGGACAAAATCATTCTTAGCTATGAAGGTTATGCCAAGGTAAAAAGTGATAAACTCCAAACTCTCAAAATTCAATATGAAAAAACTCAGAATGCATAATGAAGAAATAATTTCTAGTTTCTTTTTACGTCTAGATGAGATCGTAAATCGTATGAGAAATATGGGAGAAGTAATAAGTGACACCGCTATATTAGAAAAAATTTTAAGATCTCTAACTCCTAAATTCGAGTCAAAAGTGTCTTCTATTGAAGAGAAACAAGATCTACAAACTCTTAATGTTGTTCAACTTCATGGGATTATGACTGTGTGTGAAATGAGGAAAGGAGGTTCGTCTTAAGCCAAAGAAGTTTCTTTTAGAGCTACTGCCAAAGGCAAGGAAATGGAAGAAAAAAAATAATCAAGGTATGTATCAGAATAAGATGAGATCAATTTTGTAAATAAACTTCAGATTGGCACTGGAATGTTCAGAGGTAAGCTTCCTTTCAAATGTTTTGTGTGTGGAAGAGTTGGTCATTATGCTGCTAAATGTCCCCATAAAGACAATCATTAAAAGGGAAAGGATTTAGCAAAAGGTGATAAGAAACATTTTATTAAAAGAAAAAATTATTATACTCATGAAGATAGTGATATTCTATCAAATAGTGAAGAAGGAGAATCTGATCAAGATATTAGACTTCTCATGGCATTTGAAAAGGACACTAATGAGGCTAACGATACTTTTATGGATGCACTAGAAGAATATGATTTTCTTGAAGAAAAAAACCAACTCAAATATGTTTGGAAGAGAAAAAAATAGCCATAGATACTCTAAATAATCAACTTATAGAAAAGGAGAAGCACAATGAGAAATTAGAATGTGAAATAGTAAGTCTATGAAAGGAAATTGAGAAAGTAAATACTTGAAATATTATATTTGCTAAAGGATCTGAAACCTTAGATGAAATTATCAAGGTGAAACGCTCTCTTGTAAAGACATTTCTTGGATATATCAGTGAATCTTCTCAGTCTTCAGCAATAAGATATCTAAATGCAGTTAAAGCCAGCCAGCAACACTTTTTCACTCAGCAAAAGAACAAAGACAATGCCCAAGTAAAGCATGACCACTTCAATACAAGGATGAAAAATAACAGAAATATAAATCAAAAGGTGAACATCAATAGAAGGTTCCATGATCGCAAAAAAATATTCTTTAATGGACAATGTTTCTCATGTCAAAACTTTGGTCATAAATCTGCTCAATGTGTTGCATACAAAAACCATCATGACCAAAGAATCAAGAAAGCAAGAAAATGAGACAGGAATAAAGAAGAATACTTATAACAAATTTTATCCTCTTCAAGACGAAATTGAATGTTCATTTAGCAATAGCTTTTGACATGAAGAATCTGAATGCGAGAGAAAACTTCAACCAAAAGAACAGGTACCCACAAGCTCCAAGGTATGGAGAAAGAAGGACTTACAGTTTGAATGTTGTGGCATAGCTTTATTTGCAGAAGGAGAATAAAATCAATGGTACATTGATGGCGGATGCTTAAACACATTGCAGGTAATAAAAATAAACTTCTTTCATACAATGCATTAGAGATGGAAAAGAATGTTACTTTTGGAAATGATGCTCCTGCTAACATTAAGGGTAAAGGATCTGTTTTTCTAAAAGAAAAGGTTAAAGCTAAAAATGTTATGTATGTGGATGGATTAAATCATATCTTGTTGAGTGTGAGTCAATTGCGTGATCAAGGAAATGAAGTTGTCTTTAGTTCTAAAGAGTGTGTAGGTCGTGAACTTGACACAGGAAAAACCATAATAAAAGGAACAATAACACCAAGAAATTTGTATATATTGAAAGGTGGCCAAGAGAAATTCTATCTAGGTTGATATACAGAAAACTGGTTATGGCACAGAATATTGGGACATTTGAGATTCTCTCAAATAATCAAATCTAGCAGACTCAAATATGTTCATGATCTACCCAACATCACTCTACCTGAAAGTACCATATGCAAATCATGCCAATTCGATAAGAAAACCAGGGTGAAATTTAATGCCAAAGAAAGATCAGCAAGTAAGCCTCTTGATCTTATACATAATGATTTATGTGGTCCTGTAAGGAAATAGTCACCTCATGGAGAAAAATAATATATTCTATTCACTAATGACTTTTCTAGAATGTGTTGGATCGGTTTATTGAAACATAAAGATGAATCATTTGTAAATTTTAAGATCTTCAAAGATTTGGTTGAAAATTAATTAGATCTAAAATTCAAATGCCTTAGATCTGACCGAGGAGTAGAATACATATCAGATGAATTCTTTGATTTATGTGAACAATATGGCATAAAAAGATAATTTTTGGTAGTTGGAACTCCATAAAAAATGGCGTGTAAGAAAGGATGAATAGAACAGTTCAGCAAATGGCTCATGCTATGCTTGATGAATCTGGGATTCCAGATACATTTTGGGGAGAAACAACACATACTGCAGTAAATATTCTCAACAAGGCTCATGTTCGTGTAAACAGTGATAAAACTCCTTATGAAATCTGGTATGGTAATCTTCCCACTGTGAAGCATTTTAGATTTTTTGGAAGAAAATGTCTTTTCAAGAATAATGATGAAAAACTTGGTAAGTTTGAGCCTAGAGAAAATGGAGGAATATTTCTTGGTTACTCTTCTAGAAGTAAAGCATACAAATGCTACAATAAAAGACTTCGAAAATTTGTTGAATTTATTGATGTTGTAATTGATGAGTCTCTTACAGCTCCCAAAAGAGAAATAACAACAAATGAGGATGATGATGATGTATATTTTCCCTCATCAAATAACAGAAATATACAAGGAGAACCCAGTGAAGCACCAGAAGAAGATATATCAGAAACGGTTCCATCCAGGTATGTTCAAAAGAATCATCCAAAATCTCAAATATTGGGAGAAAAGGGTTCAGTTATCCAAAGAAGAAGAACCCTTGTAGGATCTCCTAGTTAACTAGCATTCTTATCCACCATTGAACCACAAAATGTAAATCAAGCTAGTAAAGATGAAAGCTGGATTCAGACCATGAATGAAGAACTTGATCAAATTGAAAAGAATAACACTTGGGAATTGGTTCCAAGACCTCATGATAAAAATGTTATTGGAACAAAATGGATATTCAAAAACAATTTAAATGAAAATGGGGATGTTATTAGAAACAAATCTAGACTTGTTTGTAAAGGGTGTGCTCAACAAGCAAGTATAGACTTTGAAGAAACATTTTCACCTTTAGCTAGACTTGAATCCATAATAATTTTTCTTTCTTTTTCAAGTTTTCAATAGTTCACATTTTATCAAATGGATGTAAAATCTGCTTTCCTCAATGGTGATCTAGAAGAAGAAGTTTATATAGAACAACCAAAAGGATTCATTATGGGAAATGATGAAAAAATTGTTTGCAAACTTAAAAAGGCTCTATATGGTCTAAAACAGGCCCCTCAGACATGGTACTATCGTCTTGACAAATATCTTTAATAACAAGGTTTCACAAAAGGATCTGTTGATAGTAACTTATAAAGAAAAATTGAGAATGATAAACTGTTAATTATTGTTGTGTATGTTGATGACATCATTTTTAAAAGTAATGAATAATCCATGAGTCAGAAATTTTCTTATGTTATGTAGCGAGAATTTGAAATTTCAGGACTTGGGGAACTAACATCTTTTCTCGGCTTACAAGTGCAGCAAGAAAAAGATGGTATATTTCTCTCACAAGAAAAATATCTCAAGCAAATTCTGAAGAAGTATGGGATGGAAGACTGAAAACATGTGAGCACTCCAATGGTGACCGGATGTAATCTTAGTTCTCATGATGATTCTCCCATGGTAAACTAACTAGAGTATAGATCTATGATTCGAATTCTGCTTTATCTAACCATTACTATACCAGATATTATGAATGCAGTTGGGAATGTTGGACGATTCCAAGCCAATCCAAAGGAGTCACATCTTCAGGCTGTAGAAATAATATTCAAATATCTACAAGGAGCTCAAGATTTTTTTTCTATGTTATCCAAAGAATGTTTATCTTACTCTTCATCCTTACACATATGTGGACTGGGCTAGAAATATTGATGATTGGTGTTGTTGCACATAATTTCTAAGCACCACTACAACGGCTCAGATCGGGGGCTGTCACCCTGATCCCCAATCTCTCTATCTAAGTTGTCTCCTTGCAAACTAAGGAACGTAGACCCTGACAAAAAATGAAGAAGGAGAACTGGTTGAAAACCAACCAATTCAGGAGACACAATTAAATGACCAAGTACTTGTTAATATTAACGAGATTTTACATGTTCAATTAGATTTGAAGTTTAAAACTAGTGCCTTGTGGAATTAAAATATCTCATTATGAAATTAAAATCAAGTAATTGATAGGTAACTGCTACTATGAAAAATCAATCCACCACGATGATATTTGATAAAACACCCTCACAATTATGCATCAACAATGTTTGATAAAGACATGCAATTTATCATCACTTGAAATATTCCCAAAGTTGACTAAAGCAATCAATCACCAATTCCAAGCAATTTAAAACCACACTTATAGATAGTTAAACGGCCATTAATCCAAATATATGCTAAGCATGAAAAATATTTTAAACTAGGCGCAAGCTTTAAATAATTTAAATTCTGAAAAGATATTTTCATGAGAGGACCATTGAATTCAAATGCTATACATTTCTAAATTAAAATGGTATTCTTGGCAATCCCAATTCAGAAATTTTGAATTTAGTCTATAGTCAAACTTAAGATATTAAAAATTCAATATTTATTAACTATAGAAAATTCTCCAAAATTTAATCCACAATTAAATGTCTTTGCAAAATAGATCAAAAATCCAAATGTTCCAATTTTTTTTATTTTCCAAATATTTATATACAAAAAGGGATTAAAATTTAACTATAGACAAGAGAAAGTTAGAAATAAAATTTTTGAAGTTTTTATTTTTTATATTTTATATTTTTCTTTTTTAAATTTAATAAAAAACTAAAAACAAAAGCTAATGTCATAAGTTAAAAGTAAAATAAAATAAAAATAAAAATCTAAAACTCTAAAAAAAATTGAAAAGGCTTAGAAATTAAAATGTTAAGAGATCAAATTAAATCAAAACTATTAAAAGTGAAACTTTAACGCTATGTTAAAATTTTAAAAAAAAAATAAGAAATAAAAATAAAATGAAACTAAAATCTAAAGTCCTAAGTTATAAAAAAAAAAAAAAAAAAATTTAAAATCAAATCAAACAAAAAAAATCAAAGTCGAAATGTACAAAATTTATTTGGAAATCAAAGTTTAAAAAAAAATGATGCATTAATAGTTTGCTTTCCTTTTATGCGTTTTAGTTTTGACGCAGGTCGAAGGAAGAGTATGGAGGGTTGCAGCAGCAAGCATGAATGGCAGCGTGGAGAAGTGAAGATGCGAGCTCAGACAGCATGAGAGGGAGCAGTTGATGTGGACGAGGAAAGGGAGCATGGATGCATTAGATGAGGTAGCGGACAGGAGAAGTGAATGCATTGAGAGGTAAGGAGATGGGCTGCGTGAGAAATGCAGTTGCGGAAGGGAGAAAATGAGTTTAGATGAGGGACGACAGCAGTGAGGATGCAATAGCGAGATAAAGAAAGCTGGATGGAGGTAGCTGACAGCAACAGCGAGGAGGAAGGAAATGGGCATGAGGGTTAATGCAGGAGGATGAAGGCAGCACACAGGGATGAAAGGTGAAGAGGATGGCAAGGAGAATGAGGAACACGTAGTGAACAAGCCAGAAAAGCTAGCATGCAGGCCAGCGGCAGACAGGGAGCAAAAAAATGCAGGCACACAGATTTCAAATTTTTCCTGACAGAAATTGATTTTTTTAGTAAAAATGCACCTGTAATTATTTAAATATTTAATCTTTGAGACAGAGATCAAGCCCAGATCTGCAACTAGATTTGATCCTAAGACCAAATCTTACCCTCCAGAGCCTAGATCTGGCTCATATCTGAAAAATTTCTAAGAATCTCCCAATAGAACCTGCAAAAAACCAGAAACAAAGAAACCCAAAAACCCAATATATATACACAAAATGAAACCCCAAAATTTCAGTGAGTAAAATTAAAATAAGTGGGATTTACAATGCTATTTTACAAATCAAAGCCCTCATCGCTAGATTTAAAACCATTCAGCATAATTCAGAAATAAAAATTTAAGAGAGAGGCACAAGCCCAATAAAGAACCCTGCAAAAAACGGAATTTAAGATAAGCCCAGGGAATTATATCTGGAGGGCTCTTCAGATCTTATTTCCTTGGGAGTCAGCTGGTCCAGCTGAGGACTTCCCTAAACGCCCAATTCTAAATCCGGAAAATTTCTACACACTTAAATTTAAATTGTTAAATTAATAGAGAAATAAGATAAAACATAACATTTTCAAGAGCTAGAGATAACTGTTAACTCGATCCAATTAATATTCTTACCCTAGATCCAATAACCTAAGCAAGATACCTGTGTAATAGATTAATCTACAAGAGCCATTAATCAACAATCCATTAAAATAATCACCAACATAATGTTAAGAACAATTTTACCATAAAATGTTGAAGAGGAACACCACCATCAAAATAAAACCCCAAAGTCTTCATTTGTATTATTCCAAAAAATATTGCAGGAGAGCTTCAAGAGCAAGTGCACGATCAAGAGATCGGATGAAAATGACATACAAAGACCTCTAATTTATAAGATAAAATCTCCAACGGCTAGTTCAGTTGATCCTTGTCAAAATAATCTCAACCGTCGAAAAATATTTAATTATCTTTTAATCTGGACCGTCGAAATTATAATTTTGAGGAAATTCAAATTAATCATTTAATTCCATTTTAATTAACTCAAAAATAATATTTTTGAGTTAATTACCTTAAAATTTTGACTTTGACTTAACCACCAAGGCCGAGGGTCCAAAATTTCTTGAAATTCTCAATATCCCTTGGCCTGGGACCTTTAAAAAAATATTTTTTTAGGGGCCCACAAATTTTTCCTTTGAAGAATTTTAAAACACCTAGGATTTAAAATTAGTTAAATTTATGGCTTAGGATTTTTAATTTAATTTGGCCAGAAAATTTAATTAATTGACTAAGAGAGGATTTAATTATTTTTCCAGCCCTCTTTACATAAGATAAAACATTTTGACACGTAAAGGGGGAATATCCATTCGTGATAGACCCTCAAATAGCTACCCAATTCTGCGACTCAAAACATAATCTATTAGACCAAGTAGCTTGTAATAAAATAATCTAGCCAACTAGCTAAGATTATTTCCAAATTACTTTTACAAAGACTCGATAGAAAACACTAGGACTCACTTAGCATCTTGATGAAGAAATCCACCCTAACTTTGGGGTGAGGCTGGAGGGAAAAACTCTACCGATCACTTGTGTCGAAAAACACAAATGAATCAGTGAGACAATAAACCTCCTAGGATAGAAATCGTCACCAAAATACTAGGTTTCCTAGGTTGTTACATACATGGTGGTCTTACTTAGATCCTTTACATCGTAAACATGCAGAATGGGTTTACATCATTTATAAAATTGCCAACTGATGATGAAATCTGAATGGAGTGAACACGTCGAACATGATGAATCTCATTTGAAAAAATGAGGGTGTACTGCTATGGGGTCATTGACAAAGTGTGGTCGACATCTGGCTCTACTTGGGGACACGTTGCTTCACCAGAGGAATGTGAGAATTCAAAATTTGTATCCAAGCAACACACAAAATGACATAAGTAGCGTCCATCCAAATATCATCATATAACATTAAGCACATGAAAAATAGAAGCTCTTCCTTCATTTATTATTCTACTTAACATGAAAAGTAAATCTACTCTAACTACAAAATGAAATGTTGAAATAACAAGGTGTAAGATTAGAGATACAATACAAAGGATTCCTTGTGGCATCAAATGTGTTCAATATAGTGCATACTGACCATTTGTTTGCTTTAAGGAAAGTCTGTAGGCTGCTTTTCAGATGTGTCTTTCCCGATTCTGCATAATGTAGGACTCTGTCTTATCCGAATGTCAAGCTACTCTGGGCCATTAGACGAATCAAATCGCTTCCTTATTCTCTTTATTTTTCGCTTCAGGCTCTTCTTCATGGAAGACTGTATTGTTGATGATATGGAACATTCTGGTTGTGAAATTTCAGACGAAGTAAATAGTATATGTGTGACATGCCTCTCTTCATTCTACATCTGCTCTGTCAAGAGTGATGTATTAACCTGATTCCGTTCGATTTTCCTTTTATCCAGGTCGCCTTCAATCAACCACTTTTCAATGGAAGAAATGGTCTCCTCATAATAGGATGGACCTTGCTTCAGCAAACTGGGAGGCCTATGATCTGTTGACAATTCTGACCTGGGTTGGACATTCTGTATATGTGATCTTTCCATTTTTTCCAACTTACTCTTAATAACAGTCATTTGATTAGAATACTTAACCTTTACAGTACTAATTTCCTTTGCATGACTCTTTTCAACAGTCAATAAACTATGCTGAAGAGACATTTGACCAGTTTCCATGTCCTTTATAATTTTATCATTATCTGCTTTCATGGCCATGAAGCAATTATGCATATAATTCATTTCTTTCTCATGATGTACTTCCATGGTGATCAAATGATTCTGCATGGTGGCCATTTTATTAGAGTGATTAAATTCCATGATCAACATTTCTTAAATATGCTTTTCTTCCATGGCAATCATTTGATTGGAGTGATTGAATTCCATGATCGTCATCTTTCCCTCTAAGGCTAACAACTTGTTCTGTATAGCATCAATCTCCCTGGTATTATCAGCTGTTAATCTTGCTTGGTTAATTTCGATATCCTTAATAAGTTGAGCCTGATTAACCTCTGAATTCTTGATTATTTTAGCTTGATTCAATTGTATATCCTTAATCATATTAATCAATTCCTTGATAAAATCATTATCGTTGTCAACACTGATTTGACAACTTGTTTTTGCTTCACCACCATCATGAATTTTTGTTGTCATGGTACAAGTGGATTTATCCTAAGAATTTTCCTGGACCCTTATGTTGATAGTTGAGTTCTCTACAAGATCACTTTCTGTTAGTATGAATCTTCTGTCGAAGTGTACGAAAAAAGACCACTTTATCTACGCATAACTAATAGCCCTAACATCAAATAAGGCTGCCAATATCTTCAGATCTGCAGCTATTTGATCAAGACAAGAGCTGCAAAAACCAGATCTATGCATAGAAAGACATTAAGCAGTAAAAAAGAAGGTTTTGCTCCATATCTCCAATAGACAAGACAAGAACAATTTTTGAAAGATTTTTTTGTATTAAGGGCACCTGGGAGGAAAACAAGAAGTTGTTTCCAATTCTCCTCAATGGGATGGGTTCTTGGAAGTCCTCCGCACTTCAGATCTAGCATTTATCTCTCATGTTGGTGTAGAAAACCCGGACAAAAGATAGAACTCAATGGGAGCTCACATAGCAAATAATGGAAAATATGACAATGATAATGGCTCAAAGTCAGACCAAGAGTATAGATCCAGAGTGATCTAATAGGCAACAAAAGGTGAAGAATGGTAGGAAAAACCCTCCTATTTATAACAAAATATTGGGTCATTCTAGATCTTGGTGCATGATTAAAATAATGTTAACCAAATCTAGATCCACCTTTTATGGAATATTTTATTATATTTGTTGGAGGAAAAAGTATTTGACTTGGGTCAAATCCCTTTATTTGTTAATAATAAATAAATAAATGATTTATTTATCTTTTTAAGGAAGTGGTTGAAGGATAATCAAATAAATAATGACTTATTTAATTATTTGTGGGTGATTTGGTCATATTTAACAAGGAATATTATCTAAATAAGATTTAAATAATTATTCCTAGAAAATAATAAGATAAATAAAGGTTTATCTAATTAATTTCTTTGTTTTGGGGTTAAACATGACTAGGAATAATAATTAAATTATGGTTTAATTAATTATTCCATGAGGAAAATCAAACAAATATAGGTTTGTTTAATATTTCCTTTTGGGGTTTCCTGTTTTAACATAGTGAAAGCAGTTTTACTTAGGGTAAAAATGGTCTTACATGGTGTACTTGGGTCCATCTAATGATAATAGGTTAGATGACCAAAAAATGGTGTAACAGATTGCCCCCCAGCGTGCGAGTGTTAGGAGAAAATCGTATGACCGAAGTACGTTGTAAGAACTCAATCACTAGACATCAAAAGGGAAGTCAGAGAGAGAAATGTGAGGTAGACTAATGTGCTGAAGAACTAGACCCTGAGGAGACGAGACTTACAGGTGCAACAAGTCTCTTATTTATGAGAGGGTACCTGTGCTAAAGGCGGTGGGGGAGGCATACCTATGCCCGCCGAGACAAAGTACAAAAGAATAGTGTGTCCAGTAAACAAGGGACCGAACCATAAAGTACAGCTGGCATAAACATGAGCCAGATAGAAATACAATGAGGGATCCCATATACATGTTGTGCCTGGGATAACAGCCAGGACTTATACAATAATATCTGAGTACATGAGATACAAATACAACCCAAATGCCCCCTACAAGCGGGGAAGGGCTCACAAAATCTGACTGATACATGCAAATCAAAGAGGCGCTGCAAGTGGCTAAGGCCAACATCATCAAATATATGGAGCTGCATCGAAGGCTGCAAGGAAGAGGTCATCTGGGCATGTGGGGGGCTACCTGCAGGGCCACCCCCTCATGAGGGTTGAGACATCTCACACAAACCCGGGAATCACCAAGAGCTGCTGCTGCATCACTGAACCATCAAGTATACGGATCTCGATCATGTTGAAAGGAGCTGGAGTGGAGAAACAATCAAGTCAAAGCGGAAGGGGAGATCCCTTTTCCTGATCCGAGGCACCGAACAAGAATGGAGGCTGGAACCAAGGTACACCGCCCTCTAGACCTGTCTTCTGGAATGAAGGAGCTGATGTCGAAAGAAGGAGGTCTACCATAGGTGAGGCAATGAGAGATCCTCAACTAAGGCACGAGAGAAAATAGTAGAGCGACTAACAGACTAATACCAATGATGATGATGAAATGGAGGGGACTGAGTATTGAATGGACGACTTCCCTTGTTAGAGAATAAAGGGCATGAATGACATGGCAGCGAATGACACGATATCATGAGGGATAGGGGACAGTGGGACTGAAGGCCATAATGTGCGACATAAGAGAGGGATCAAGAAATTAAGGATGGAGGATTATAGCAGGGTACAAAGGGACTCGGGATAGACTCCATGAATGCGATGATAACTCAACTTGGATGCTCTAAACAAGGGCGACTCGATGGTGCTGCCACATAGTAAAGGTCCCGTGGGGGACCATGAAAACATGAGTACAAGATGATATCTCATGACGAAAATCGACACAAACAAAAACAAGTATGGAGGCAAAGTGGTGCCCCAAGAACAAGTGTTGTAAGTGAGGAAATTCGATTTTGGGGGGAGGTGAAGTGACCCATCTTGGACAAAATGTGTCCTAGTGAAGTATCAAATCAGAACAAACTAACAGATACCCATTTGAGGGCTCGGTGAGAGCTTTCCAATGGTGCAAATGGTTTGTCAAATGGAGCTATGGTATGGTCACAGCATGCGAAAGAAGAAACAAGCGTTCTCTTTTAATAAGGTTGTTTTCCCTCCAAATCCACTCATTTGCTAGTGTTGCTGTGGTGAATGTAGAGAGGAGAGAAGGCCCTAAAACTTGCGGCGAGCGTAGCGGACAAACCGATCATTGGAATCGAGATCCGTCAGTTGCAGGTAAGAGGCCTAACCTTACTCTTTCATTTTGATGGATTGAGAGTTTAGATTAGGGCCCAGAATCTCAGAAATAGACCCTCTTTCATCTCTACGGCCGGGTCGCACTTTTTGGGCAAAAAACTGTGACCTGGGATGCAGGTTTTGAGCCAAAAACTGCGACCTGGCCCAGGATTGGGCAGAAAAGTGCGACCTGGAGGATGAAGGGGATTTCAGTGCTGTGTTAGGGCTGAGATTTGGGTTTTTATGATTGGTTATAGTGTTTCCTATCTGTATACTGACAAAGATGATGTTTTTGTGCAGCTATGGTAGATATACGGGTCAAATGGAGAGAGAGAGACCTGGGCACATTACGAACAGAGATCCAGACATATCAGGGTGTCCATCGTGTATTGGCCAGGCTTGGGGTTCTAAAGTTTTTGGAGAACCCTTTGATGAGAGCTGGGGAGCCCTTGTTGGCCCGGATTGTCAATTATTGGGATCCAGATCATGAGGTCTTTATAGTGCAGGGGCACAGGATCGAATTGACAGTCCAGGACCTATATTTCCTGACTGGTCTCCTGCCACTTGGGATGGTGGGAAATACGCAGCCAGTGTTACCGTGGGGGCGGAACATCATGGAGTTTGTGGAGAGACATTGTCAACCGGGTCTCCAAGTCAAAGGGACTTGGATATCGATCGGGGACTTAGAGAGATTAGAGACCCGTGCAGTGGCCGCAGCGGTGCTGCGGATCTTGGGCAACCAGGCATTCCATCACATCACTGGGGGGAAGATGATGATTGTGGAGAGTGTGTTGGGTGGGACCTACTATGGGTGGGCCCAAATGATGTTGGTGTCATTAAAACGACAGCTGTCGTTGTGCAAGCGGCAAGTGAACCACGATTTCTCGTATGGGACTTTATTGTGATCCTTCTTGTTTGAGAAGATCCCAACCTTACGACCTCGTATACAGCTCCCAGATGGGGGCCCGAGAGAGCCCAAGATGCGTCGGTGGGGGCGCCTACTATGCAGAGGAGGAGGAGGGGCGGTCAGACGGGTGTTTCGACCTGATTTCTTTGCCCATTGGGATTAGATGTCGTTATACATAGACGACTATCCCTATAGTGGGATGAGTTATTGTGGAGATCCGGACCTGCCACTTCCGCCTGGTCGAGTATGGGGGCTCGATGGTAAGTGAAAAATTACTATTCTTTTATGGGCATGTTAAAGTTATTGAATAGTAGATAGGGTACTCATTCATGTACTTTTGGTATGCAGATATAGCTCTGGTAAAACCGGCTGGATATATGGGACGACCGGCAGCATCAGGAGATGCAGACCCGAGTGGATCAAGAGTGGCGCAGGGTGAGGATGCGGCCGCCTTCCTGGAGGACATCCATCGTAGATGCGAGAAGTTGCTAACCGGTGTTTCAGAGCGCGGGTGGCAAGACTTAGACGACCAGTACGTAGAGCCATGTATTGGTCTACCCTCGGAATGGCGAGGTGTCATGCAGTGCATGGCGATGGCCGGTCAAAGAATACGTGATCTACGAGCTGCAGGAGCAGAGCCATTGGCTCGGGATCTGCCAGATAGTGATTAGGGGTGGGGCATGTGGTGCCCCCTAGTGTGTATGTAGGGGCAGGTGGTGCCCCCAGTTTTGAGTTTTTTGTAACATGCTATGGGCATGTCATATGTATCAGAGGAGATGGACTCTAAACACATGTTTTGCAACACATATTATGGATATGCATCTTTTTTAATGATTATGAATGTTATTGTCTTGTATGAAATGCGTGTGATAAATGCCAATCTAGAACATGGTTTGCAATACTATCTACATAGTGATTCTGTTCTCGAGGTACATGGTTGAAAGTTATGGTTTCAAATTCACGTATCATGAGTTTCACTCGTAAATATCGTCTAAACAGCACAGGGTTACGCACACGATAAACACCATTTTGTTGCATGACAAGAAGTAGGGAATCTAAACGAACATGCAGATGGAGGATGCGATGAAAGAGGGCATCGGCTAAGAGACCACGCACTGCATCATATTCGGCCTGATTGTTGGTGGCAGTACCAATGCAGACCCCATTTGAGAAAACAAGGGCATGCAAGGGGGTGAAAATGGCCCAACCTGCCGAGGCTAGATTCTGGGAGTAACGACTTGCACCATCAGCGTAACCGTTATAGGGTGGGGACAGGGGGTCCTGCGGAATGGTGTTACAAGACAAAAAATGGGGGGAGGAGGTACAATGACGACAGCGTGAGTGTATAGTAGACATCGAGTGGCAACTGTGGGAGGGAGTGTGATGGGAAAGATGGCTATGACGCATATACAAACTGGATGGGGGTATATGAGGGCTATAGGAGGGGTAGTTGGGACTCGGGCTGCGGAGGTCAACAGAGATACGGGTGGTGTTATCTCGTGTATGGGCAGAAAGAAGGAGGTCAAGGGTGGAAAAGGTTCCCAAGGAGGCATCTAGACGGGAAAAGCGGGGATGAAGAGTGGAAGGGAAACCACGTGACGCGGAAAAGTTACCTAAATCATCCGTAGAGGGAGAAAGGCTCGCATACGGATCGTCACAGGGAATGACAAAAGAACAGGGAAACAAATGGTTAAATGATGTCGAGCCCAGGATGGTCGCTGAAGGGGGGTCAAGTGAAACAACAGGGGAGGATTCAGGGGGAATGTGTTCCAAGGGTCTCACAGAGGATGATAGGTAAATAATGGTGGTAGTAGGCTCCGTCATCTGGACATCAGGGGGGGGATGTTAATGGGAGCGGGGGAATCCTCAAGCTGACCCGAAGCATATTGCGCAAGTATGGGAGAGGCGGACTGATTTTGTTCAACCTCATATTCGCGGACTACTTCTAAAGAGGCGCGGTAATGCGTCAGGTGAGGAAAATGGTGGGAATAATGGCCATGGACACCACACAAAGCACAGGGTTTGCTGGTGCAAATATTTTTTGGGTTCTTGGTTACGGACGAGGATGGGAGAGAGGGGTCAGGGACCGTAGACTCAGGGAACGCGACTTTAACCATGGGTTGAATGTGGGGCAATTCGGGACAAGTATGGGTGGCGTGACCGATGACATCACACAAGGCGCAAGGTTTTGCGGGCGGAGGAGGAGTTGGGTCAGTCGGGGTGACCTTGTCTTTGGGTGCCCCCTTGCGAGCTTTACCTTTCTTTCCTGGAGCTATCACCACAGGGTTCGGGTCCTGGGGAGGTGCAAGGGACATGGTGGCAACGGAGGAAGCGAGGGGGACTAGTTGAACCGGTGTCAAAGCAAGATAGGGTTTAGGGTGACCAGGTGGGGTAGCGGCTGGAGGATCAAGGTACCAGACGGGTATGCCGAGGGTCAGGTTGGGGAGAGAAAGGGTGGCCATGACAGGGACCGTATAGACTCCGGGAGGGGGAGCTAGGAAAGACATCTGACCAGTGGGATAATGACCAGGAGGGACGGCTCCGAGCTGATTGAGGCTTGGGGGAACCGACCCGGGAGGATATAGGGGTTCAGGGACACCAGCGGTAGGAGAAGGGCCAAAAGGAGGAGGTCCGACTGGCTGAGATGAATGGATAGGAGCGGGTTGTGGTGGGCGAGGTTGAGTCTGAGGTTGCTGACTAGCCAAAGCGGGTCGCTTAAGGGCAGCCCGAGACGATTGCATCATGCAAACATTCGATAAGCTGGGATCAGAGATAGGAGGAGGAGGGAGAGCAGGGAAAGTTCCAAGAAAAGAGGAGTCTTTGTAGATGCCGGGAGAGACATTGGTCAAGGAATCGACAGTTTTCTTATTGGCTACAGAAGATATGGTCGTCTCTGGGGAGGTCTGAGACGGTGTCTCATGGTAAGTCAACTGGTCGATGGTGACTATCTTTCCATTGTGAGGAAAAGACATCTTGCGAAAAACCACGGATGGGACAGCAGACATGGCATAGGTGTAGCTTCGCCCCAATAGAATGTTGTAGTCTAGAGGGGCGTCAATGACTTCGACGTCAACGCAAACGGTCTTACCAGCAAGGGTGATAGGACAATTACGGAAAAGGCCAATGGGCTGGGAGGCGTGGTCGTCCCACGCTCGAAGGGTGATCGTGGAAGGGGCCAACTCAGGAGATCTGAGTTGCTTCCAAACTGAAGCAGACATCACATAGGTGGATGCCCCCTCATCAATTATGCACCGAGAAATGTTGGCATTCCAGATTTTTACTGGGATTTGGAAGGCGACGGAAGCAGGAAGAGGAGGATGGTCTGATTGATGAGCGTTGAAAACAATCATTTGGTCATCGGCAGGATCTACAGCGCCCACGATAGATAGCAGAGCCTTCTTTTGGGAAGGGCACGACTGGAGGAGTTCCAATGTGGAAATGGCAGCAGGAGATTGCACCAAATCATCTACTATGCTATACGCATGAGCAGCTCGACCAGGAGTAGCATTGCGACGTAATGGACCCTTAGGAATCTTGGTATGAACCTCAACTTTGGGTTAAGGGATATGTAAGGGACCATTGGGTGTCGAAAGAGGCTCTGTAGAACCTGAAGAAGGGGACTCGGGGGCAGACTGAGCGGAAGGCTTGGGGTACTGGCGAGACCGAGTTTGAAGGTGAAGGTCGATGGTTGGGGATGGATCAGAGTTCATCATGAGGATCTGGTAATCAGAGGAACCAGAAGGGGAAGGTTGAGTGGCGACCTATCCGTCAGGTGGTTGGGCAGCCACGAATCCTTGCTGAGGGAAAGGATCAGTAAACACAGCTGGTTGAGTAGTGGCCACATTAGGGGGAGCATGAGGGGAGGCATGTTGTCCTTGCAATGTGGCTTGAGACTCCCACATCTGCCGCATCTGTGGTAAGAGGGGACAATCGTGGGTGTAATGACCGTAAACACCGCAACATGAACAAGGCTTATTGGTGCGGAGAGGCCTGTCCGGCTTGGGCTGAGTGCCCTGTTGCTGGTTAGCAGTGTTAGGGTCAGTACCTTGAGGATTGGGTCCACGCATACCAGGGGCGGATTGATTTGGATTGCCTCTCCGCCTTCTTTGAGAAGGGGGATTAGTCGCGCCCTGCTGTGCAAATACTTGCCCTGGAGGGGGCTGTAGGTGTTGTTGCGGGGTTGGAGGAGGCAAGGGAGGTGGAAGCGCATATGCTGGAGGAGCTGGCGCACCAGGCTGTGGATAAGGGTAATGGTTAGGTTGGGAAACATTGAGGTAAGCAGGAGGTTGGGCAAAAGAATGAGGCATGCCGTATCCTAGATACATGCTACCTGGAGGGGGAAAAGTGCTAGAGGTGCTGGCCCCTCCCTGAGGGAGACCATAGCCCATAGGAGGTTGAGCATATGGATGAGAAAGGGCTCCAACGATACCGTCGGCGGAATGAGATGCCCCCGGGGCGTTAGCGCCACCGGGCCTGGGGAGGTCAGGAAGGACGGTATAAACATAACCAGACTGAGCGTAGATCAGGTCATATTTCAAGGCTATTTGGAGGGCGGCTTCTTCGGTTTGAGGGAAATGGGAGGTGACATCTTTGCCAATGGGAGGTAAGAGAGTGTGAAGGAACCAGTCCATATAAACCCGATCTTTGAAGGTGGGGGCTCGACATAAGCTCCTTCTTCTCCGCCATTCCTGGACATGAGTGGAAAGACGGGTTGAAGAGGTTTGCTTGAAAGAAGTCAAAAGCTCTGTACCAGTATCGTATCGGAGAGGGAGCTGGAAATAAGATAAAAAGGCTTGGGCAATGGTCGCAAAGGTGGTATGGGAAGAGGTGGCCTGGTCAACATACCATTTAGAAGCTTCGCCGGTAAGCGTGCATTGGAACAATCGAAGACGGATGGAATCATCGGTAATAGAATTGGAGGAACACCACATGTGGAAAGATCGGACATGGTTGGTTGGATCTTCTCCAGCAAGGCCTTCGAACTTAGGGATGTCGAAGGGGAGCTTGGTTGGCATAGCAGGCCAACCAACATCGTGGCGGATAGGGTCATTGATCAACTGATTGAAATCGGGGAGGCTGAGGCCTGCGATGTACGGGAGCAAAGGTGCAGCCGAGGTAGTTCCTGTGGTGGTTCCGCTAGTAGTAGTCCCGGCATTAGGGCCGGGATTACCGCTAGCGTTAGGCCCTGGACCAGACATAGTGAAGGTGATAGGGGGAGAACCAGAAGTAAAAGGAGAACCCAATGAATCAGAAGAGGAGTCGGAGTGCGGACTCGGAGGAGGACTAACTCGACGACGACGGGAAGGAGTAGGTCGACCGACCGGAAACTGAGGGTGAAGGCCAAGAAGTCTCTGGGATGTGCGCCTTGGGGGCGCAATGGTGACAACACAAACACGGCACAAGGGGAAGAAGAACGACCAACAAAGGCAGGGAGGTGCAGAATCAAGTGATTACAATGTCGAAACAAGGGCAGAAAGGTGCAGTGTCAATTGATTTTAAAGTCTTTGCCTGGCGGTGTAAACCAGGCTCTTCTTCGCTTAGGGTGAGTGTGTGGCATGCGTTAATTTTAATTTTTAAACCCTTTTCATTTTGAGAGCAAGAGAAAAAGTGTGCTGCGTAACTGAAAATAATGCTGCAAAAAATAGTATATAATGTTGAAATAACATAAAATTAACAGCTACTAGTGCATTGATCTAACCCAAGAAGGCGTGTCTCTCAAAACTAATCTAAAAGAGGGAAAAATCTAGTCAAAACACACTAAAAAGAGGCCAATAGATCTAGGGTCGAAAGGGACAGGGATCTAAAGGAGAAATCTGCTGAAAATAGGTGCAGATCACAGCCAAGAGGCAGAGGCAAGGTGGCTAGAAAAAAAAAGGAAATCAGCAAAAAGCAGAAGGGGCCAGGAGGAGACCCTAAAGGTAGATCCCCACAAATCTTCAGGAGGTGATTTGAGAGGGAGGAGAGCTGATTAAAAGGGATCTGAAAAGGAGGTCTCAGATCTGGAAAAGGGGCGGTTGAAACTCTGAAAACAGACACCTGAAATAGTTAAAACTCTTCCACCAAAAGTGGAGGGTACTGAAGCCCTAGGGGGCTATGTTCCCACTTAGATGAGAAAAACAGATCAGAAAGAGGTCGAAACGGGCTGAGACAGAGGCTGGAAAACCCTGACAGAACCTTCAGAAAAACCCATAAAAATTGCGGAAAAAGAGCAGAAAAATTGGCAGGTCGCAGGTTCTGACCTGTTTTCTGTGCAGGTCGCAGATACTGGGCTGAAAAGTGTGACCTGGAGGTCCAGGTCGTAGGTTTTGGGCTGAAAAGTGCGACCTGAAGCTCCGGGTCTCCCGGCGGCAGATTTCCGGAAAAGTTGTCGTCTTAGTTGCGGCTGATGTCTGTCACCTACGCAATAGGGCCAGAAACACGTGGAAGTTATAAATTTTAATGTTTTAGGGTTTTATAGGTGAAAAAAAACATGAAAATAGGAAAAACAAAAATCTGAAAAGAAACCCTAGGGTCTGAAGTAGCTGGATATGCAGGAATATGAAAAACGACAGCGGTCGTAATTGAAAACCCGTGTGGAGTCGCTAGTTGTTAGTATGAATCCTTTGTCAAAGTGTACGAAAAAAGACCACTTTAGCTATGCATAACTAATAGCCCTAACATCAAATATGGCTGCCAATATCTTCAGATCTGTAGTTAGTTGATCAAGACAAGAGCTGCAAAAACCAGATCTATGCATAGAAAGACATTAAGCAGTAAAAAGAAGGGTTTTCTCCATATATCCAATAGACAAGACAAGAACAATTTTTGAAAGAATTTTTGTATTAAGGGCACCTGGGAGGAAAACAAGAAGATGTTTCCAATTCTCCTCAATGGGATGGGTTCTTGGAAGTCCTCAGCACTTGAGATCTAGCATTTCTCTCTCCTGTTGGTGTAGAAAACCCAGACAAAGATAGAACTCAAAGGGAGCTCACACAGCAAATAATGGAAAATATGACAATGATAATGGCTCAAAGTCAGACCAAGAGTTTAGATCCAGAGTGATCTAATAGGCAACAAAAGGTGAAGGATGGTAGGAAAAACCCTCCTATTTATAACAAAATATTGGGTCATTCTAGATCTTGGTGTATGATTAAAATAACATTAACCAAATCTAGATCCACCTTTTTGGAATATTTTATTATATTTGTTGGAGGAAAAAGTATTTGACTTGGGTCAAATCCCTTTATTTGTGAATAATAAATAAATAAATTATTTATTTATCATTTTAAGGAAGTGGTTGAGAGATAATCAAATAAATAATTATTTATTTAATTATTTATGGGTGATTTACTCATATTTAACAAGGAATATTATTTAAATAAGATTTAAATAATTATTCCTAGAAAATAATAAGATAAATAAAGATTTATCTAATTAATTTCTTTGTTTTTGGTTAAACATGACCAGGAAAATAAAACAAATATAGGTTTGTTTAATATTTCCTTTTGGGGTTTCCTGTTTAGACCATAAACAACCTAATAAATGTGTTTTATTAAGTTATTTTACATAGTGAAAGCAATTTTACTTAGGGTAAAATTGGTCTTACGTGGTGTACTTGGGTCCATCTAATGACAGTAGGTTAGATGACCAAAAAATGGTGTAACACTTTCATTTCTTTGCATAGTACTGGGGGCACAAGGCAAGTCACCTTGTTTTATATATTCATCTTTAAAAGAATTGACGATATTTTGCAAAGAATCAATATAATCCTTAGGCCAATTACTCAACCATTTCATAGCATCACCATCTAAGGAACAGACAAAGAGATGTATCTTGATATCTTCACGATTATATTGTGAAGGAAGACAATATCAGTTTATTATGTGAGTAACCATTAAGAGATTATTTCGAGCAGTGGTTGAATCACCACTTGAGAACACAATCATTTTTCGAATGGCCTCTTTTGGCATGTCATGAAAACGATCACCCATGGTGACTTACTTAAATTAAAAAACTAAATGGATGTTAGAGAAAGAGATCCTTGTTCAATAAAAGTCAAGATATCCACAAGAAGCGAGCTTCTTAGTAGAAATTCTTATAAGAAATGAAATAATTGGAATCACCACTTGAACATGAATCTGATTCAAAAAATGAAAAATTAATTAAGAGAAGCAGATGGATATCAAGGGGGATTCTTGCCTAGGAGTAAAATAGATGAATAAGTGGAGTCACCACCCAAACAAGAAGCCAACCGAAATGTCCAGGTGCTAAAGGTACAAATGGTGAAAGGATTAGTGAGATGATGAAAGATAAGGTGATGAAAAAGATGAAGAGATGAAGATATGAAATGACGCCAGAAAATGTGATCCCATGTGATAAGCTAATGAATGGCGAAAAAAGATTAGAAAATTATAAAATATTTCTAAGACCAAGGACAGAAAAACTCTATCCCTGGCAACGACGCCAAAAAATGTTGTCGCGTAGAATTTCTAAGCACCGGGACAACGGCTCAGATCGGGGGTTGTCACCCTGATCCCCAATATCTCTATCTCAGTTGTCTCCTTGCATACTAAGGGAGGTAGGCCCTAACAAAAAATGAAGAAGGAGAACTGGTTGAAAACCAACCAATTCAGGAGACACAGTTAAATTACCAAGTACTTGTTAAGGTTAATGAGATTTTACAGATTCAATTGGATTTGAAGTTTAAAACTAGTGCCTTGTGGAGTAAAAATATCCCGTTATGAAATTAAAATCAAGTAATTGATAGGTGATTGCTGCTATGAAAAATCAATCGACCATGATGATATTCGATAAAACACCCTCACAATTATGCATCAACAATGTTTGATAAAGACATGCAATTTATCATCACTTGAAATATTCCCAAAGTTGACGAAAGCAATCAATCACCAATTCCAAGCAATTTAAAACCACACCTATATATAGTTAAACGACCATTAATCCCAATAGATGCTAAGCATGAAAAATATTTTGAACTAAGTGCAAGCTTTAAATAATTTAAATTCTGAAAAGATATTATCATGAGAGGACCATCGAATTCAAATGATGGACATTTCTAAATTAAAATGGTATTCTTGGAAATCCCAATTCAGAAATTTGAATTTAGTCTATAGTCAAACTTTAAATATTAAAAATTCAATATTTGGTAACTATAGAAAATTCTCCAAAATTTAATCCACAATTAAAAGTCTTTGCAAAATAGATCAAAAATCCAAATGTCCCAATTTTTTTTTATTTTCCAAATATTTATATACAAAAAAGTATTAAAATTTAACTATAAACAAAAGAAAGTTACGATTAAAATTTTTGAAGTTTTTTTGAAGTTTTTATTTTTTATATTTTATATTTTTATTTTTTAAAGTTAATGAAAACCTAAAACTATAAAACTAAAAACAAAAGCTAGTGTCATAAGTTAAAAGTAAAATAAAATAAAAATAAAAATCTAAAACTCTAAGAAAAAAATGAATAGGCTTAGAAATTAAAATGTTAAGAGATCAAATTAAATCAAAACTATTAAAAGTGAAACTTTAACGCTATGTTAAAATTTAAAAAAAATAAATAAGAAATAAAAATGAAATGAAACTAAAATCTAAAGTCCTAAGTTACAAAGTTTTTTTTAAATTTTTAAAATCAAATCAAACAAAAAAAATCAAAGTCGAAATTAATGTACAAAATTTATTTGGAATCAAAGTTTTAAAGAAAAAAAATGATGTGGTAATAGTTTGCTTGTCGTTTATGTGTTTTAGGTTTGACGCAGGTTGAAGGCAGAGTATGGAGGGTTGCGGCAGCAAGCATGAATGGCAGCGTGGAGAAGTGAAGATGCAGGCTCAGACAGCGTGACAAGGAGCAGTCGATGCGGACGAGGAAAGGGATCACGGATGCATCGGATGAGGTAGCAGACGGGAGAAATGAATGCACTGAGAGGTAAGGAGATGGGATGTGTGAGAAATGCAACCATGGAAGGGAGCAACTACGTTTAGATGAGGGACGATAGCAGTGAGGATGCAGCAGCGGGATAAAGAAAGCTGGATGGAGGTGGCCGACATCAACAACGAGGAAGGAGATGGGCATGAGGGTTAACGCAAGAGAATGAAGGCAGCACACAGGGAGGAAAGGTGAAGAGGATGGCAAGGAGAATTAGGAACACGCAGTGAGAAAGCCGGAAAAGGCAACGTGCAGGCCAATAGCAGACAGGCAGCAGAAAAATGTAGGCACACAGATTTCAAATTTTTCCTGACAGAAATTGATATTTTTAGAAAAAATGCACTTGTAATGATTTAAATATTTAATATTTGAGACAGAGATCAAGCCCAGATCTGAAACCAGATTCGATCCTGAGACCAAATCTTACCCTCCACGGCCTAGATATGGCTCAGATCTGAAAATTTTCTAAGAATCTCCCAATACAACCTGCAAAAAAAACCAGAAACAAAGAAACCCAAAAACCTAATATATACACAAAATGAAAACCCCAAAACCTCGGTGAGTAAAATAAAAATAAACGGGATTTAAAATGCTATTTTACAGATCAAAGCCCTCATGTCTAGATTTAAAACCGTTCAGCACAATTCAGAAAATAAAAATTTAAGAGAGAGGTGCAAGCCCAATAAAGCACTCTGCAAAAAACAGAATTCAAGATAAGCCTGGGGAATTAGATCCAGAGGACTCTTCAAATATTATTTCCTTGGGAGTCAGCTGGTCCAGCTGAGGACTTCCCTAAACACCCAATTCTAAATCTGGAAAATTTCTGCACACTTAAAGTTAAATTGTTAAATTAATAGAGAAATAACATAAAACATAAAATTTTCAAGAGATAGAAATAATTGTTAACTCGATCCAATTTATATTCTTACCCTAGATCCAGTAATCTAAACAAGATACCTGTGTAATATATTACTCTACAAGAGCTATTAATCAACAATCCATTAAAATAATCACCAATAGAATGTTAAGAACAAGTTTACCATAAAATGCTATAGAGGAACACCACCATCAAAACAAAACCCCAAAGTCTTCGTTTGTATTATTCCAGTAAATATTACAGGAGAGCTTCAAGAGAAAGTGCACAATCAAGAGATCGGATGCAAATAACATACAAAGACCTCTAATTTATAAGATAAAATCTCCAATGGCTAGTTCAATTGATCCTTATCAAAATAATCTCGATCGTCGAAAAAGATTTAATTATATTTTAATCTGGACCATCGAAATTATAATTTCGAGGAAATTCGAATTCATCATTTAATTTCATTTTAATTAACTCAAAAAATAATATTTTTGAGTTAATTACCTCAAAATTTTGACTTTGAATTAACCACCAAGGCCTAGGGGTCCAAAATTTCTTGAAATTCTCAATATCCCTTGGCCTGTGACCTTTAAAAAAATATTTTTTTAGGGACCCGCGAATTTTTCCTTTGAAGAATTTTAAAACACCTAGGACTTAAAATTAATTAAATTTATGGCTTAGGATTTTTAATTTAATTTGGCCAAAAAATTTAATTAATTGACTGAGAGGGGATTTCATTATTTTTCCAACCCTCTTTATATAGGATAAAACATTTAGACACATAAAGGGGGAATATCCATTCATGATATACCCTCAAATAGCTACCCATTTCTGCAACTCAAAACATGATCTAGTAGACAAAGTAGCTTGTAATAAAATAATCTAGCTAATTAGCTCGGATTATTTCCAAACTACTTTTACAAAGACTCGATAGAAAACACTAGGACTAATTTAGCATCTTGATGACAAAATCCACCCTAGCTTTGGGGTGAGGCTGGAGGGAAAAACTCTGCTGATCACTTGTGTCGAGAAACACAAATGAATCAGTGAGACAACAAACCTCCTAGGATAGAAATCGTCACCAAAATACTAGGCTTACCTAGGTTGTTACATACATGGTGGTCTTACTTAGATCATTTACATCATAAACATGCAGAATGGGTTTACATCATTTACAAAATTGCTGACTGATGATGAAATCTGAATGGCGTGAACACGTCGAACATGATGAATCCCATTTGAAAAAATGGGGATGCACTGCTATGGGGTCGTTGACAAAGTGTGGTCAACAATCGGAAAAGCACTAGTAGTGGTGCATTATATATAGGGCCCTATTAGGATCTTGGTTCATCAAGAAACAAAGTTCCATTGCCTTATGTACATCGTAAGCATAATATGTGGCTTCTGCATCATGTTACACAACTTCTTTGGATGATGCAGACATTATAAGATATCCAAATCAAATGTTCTTCTCCCATATCCATCCTATGTGATAATACAAGTGCCATCGGTATCTCAAAAAATCTTGTTATGCATTCCAAAACCAAACATATTCCTATCATCACTTCTTACTTGAACAAGTGCTTGAGAAAAAGGTTAAATTGGAGTATGTTCCTTCCAAAGAACAAGTTGTTGATATATTTACTAAACCTCTTCCCTGGGAAGCATTTGATTATCTCAGACAAAATTTGGGAGTTGTCTTTGCCTCATTTACAAAAAAAAAAATTAGTTCAGAAGATTAAATTAGGTACGCAGGTTTCATGAAGACGAATCGCGTATATACACAATTTTCTCTATACACAGCAATGTACGGTTTTTGCTAACATAAAATCCATGGGTCATCTTTCAGAATAGTCTGTGTCATATTTTTTTCCTCGGGAGTTGATGGGTAAACTATGTTGTTCTAGTATTCATCTTGTAGGTCCTTTCCTTGATCTTTCTCTACTAATGAAGATGCTTTGATAAATTGGTTGTCGAATATGTTCAGGATGCACAGTTTTAGGGTGAGCATTAGCATTTTTGAGAAGACCTCATTGTTGGAATTATGTTGGTTGTTTCATTACGATCTCTATTTTTATTTTTTGGTCTTGGTTATAAAATTCATATCTGTAATTTGATACAAGTGTCATGATGAGACCTATGATGTAAAAATTGTCATACTGAGTCATGTATGGACTTGTTCAAATATGTAAACTCACTTGATTGGGTAGTTGAGTCAATATGTAATTCCACTTGGTTGGATCCTTGAAGTAATTTTGAGTCCTTGGTAATAGGAAAGTTCATACTCAGTTGAGTTATAAAGTCATGTATTATATTGAAAATATGAAGCCTCAGCATGTGCCCACAGGGAGCATTTGTTCGCCCCTTTACTCTTGATGTCAAAGGGGGAGAGTGCTTCGTGTTTGAATTTTGTTTATATCTTAGATATCTACAAGTTGTGATGATCAAACTCCAACATGGTTTCCATCAAGTCCAAAGGGGGATATTATTGGAAATATGTTTTTTATGACTACATATGTTGTCCTTGATGGAAACTCACTTGAAAAAGCTAAAGTATATGGCTTCTGGAGAAGCACATTGGTTTAGTAGAAGGTCTAGCAGAAGATACCAGAGGTCATTACCATGTTTTTAGCCCACAGTATTGAGTGTTATGTCATCTACTTGATTCCGTCTAAGAATAGCATCGACACTTGTGTGGTTTTGGCTCATGGTATTGAGAAAGGCTCAACCTATATAAGGAGAAGAAGATCATAGTGCAAAGGGTGTGCAAGAGTTTGGGTTTTAATTGAATACTTCACTCTGAAGTATATTTGCATGGAATGAGTTATATTTTATTGATAGATTTGAAACTATGATGCACCTATGAATACAATGATGGATCGGGTTCTCTAGACCTGAAATTACTATGTATTTTCTTGATCCATTGGTGAGATGTTTAGATCTGTGACCTAGCACATGATTGTTGAAGTATGAAGGGTAAAATCTAGATAACTCTGTTGATCTGAAACTTTCTGCAGTCTTGAATATTTACATATCTATACATTGTTTCGTCACAGTAAAAGTGTGTATGCACGCAGGTTTGTTTCAGCAAAAGCGCATATGGAAGTCATGGTTTTCTAAATCTTGATTAATATGTTATATGTTTATTACTGCTATATTTTTTATGTCTGCCAATGAAGTATTCATGTAGATATGGGTTGTTTGAATACTATATATGTTGCTATATGATCAATGATTGATTAAATATGATTGATGATGTTAACTAAATAAGGTTTCTGCAAATCCGAAAATATGTATGACTGAAAGCCTCAGATCTGTTTTTGAGTCTGATCAAATTCTAGAAATATAGTATTCACAGATGTATACACAGGTTGGTGTGTAGAAAGGTGTGTATACACACAGTTTACAGTAAAGTGAAGTAGCGTATGAATTTAATGTGATAAGTGATCAAGGTTGAAATTGATTTTGCTTGTTGATTCAGAAGTTTGGGTTTATTACTATGTTTTGGTTACAGTGATCTCACTGTTCTGTTCAAATTTTTGGTTATGGCTATTGGTTTTGATATGCATATTGAGTTTTGTTGAAGCTGTTGGATCTAGTGTGAAATTTATGAAACATTCCCTGTAGTGGGTATGAGGGTTCAAGCCTTCAGTATGGAAGTAGAATCTTCCTACCAGTAGAAGCTAGTGTTCAGTTCAGGTGGTTGTAGCTCCCTTCTAGTAGTGGCAGGTAAATGAAATCAGGGGGTTGGATCTCCCTTCTAGTAGCAGCTAGAAAATAAGAGAAGGTTTCCATTACTTCCTTCCATATCTGGATGTCTATGCATGATTGGTTTCTTCCACTCTCTACTCCTCTGCTTTTGGCTACTCCACAACATCCTGAGGTTTTTCCTTTGGATCCAAAATCTCCTCATTTGTATGAAACTAAAGCTCCCTCTCAAGGGAACATATCATGGGATTCTCTTTATTGAACTTCACATCTCTATGAACAATTTAAATCCTGTGAGATGGCAAGTACACCCGATATTTGTGAGGTGTATCAGTGTACCCAAAAAATATGCCCAACTCAACTGCCAGCTCTATCTTTTTCCTTGCATCCTTGCAAACACGACAGTAAATTGATGGACCAAAGATCTTGAAGTGTGACACATCTGGTTTCTTCCCTAAAAAATCTTATTTTGGTGTACTCGTCCCCAAAATATGATGACTCATTTTCTGCACATATACCACTGTGTTTCATTCTTCATCCCACAAGTGAAACGGTATGCCCTGATCATGCAACAACACCTGTGCAACTCCCACAATACTTATGTTCTTCCTCTCAACCACCCCATTTTTCCACCCGTTATGGGGTGTTATTAACTCTCGTATAATTCCTTCTTTTTCATAGAAGTTCTTGAACTCATTCAACACATATTCACCGCCATTATCACTCTCAAGATCCTTCACTTTCCTGCCAGTGTCTTTCTCAACAAGTGCTTTAAATTCACAAAATTTGGAGAAATTTTGGCATTTCTTCTACATGAATAAAATCCAACACTTACATGAGAAATCATCTATAAATACAACATAATACATGTGCTTGGTCGTGGTGGTTGTCGAGAAAGGTCCACACACATATGAGTGAACTCTTTCGAGGATTTCTTACACTCTATTGTCTTTATCATGAAAGGTGGCTTTGGTGTACTTTCCCAGTGTACACCCTTTGCATGTATCGCACTGCTCTAGTGCACTCTTAGGAAGTCTTGTAGAAATTTGTTGCATGATATTCAAAGCTCCATGGTGCAAATGGCCAAGTCTTGTATGCCATAATTCACTGATGTATTGACTTTGTACCTTATCTTCTTTCATTCTCAAAGAAACACAGACTTCTATATCAAATTTGTAGAGGTTCTTCATCCAAACCTTGATCCACTTCACTTGTCTCATGGTGACGTGTCTAAGTAAATCCTTTCATTTACTAAATATCACATCGTAGCCACGATCTTCCAACATAGCAACTAAAACTAAATTCTTCTTCAAGCCCAAAACATACATGACATATTTTAATGTGAGAGGAGAGTTAAACTCCCTCTAAAAATAATTGTACTAATATCGGTCTCTCTATACCTTCCATCATCTCCCATATCGATGTGCATCTAGAGGTCCTTCTCCTCCAAGTCACTGAAAAATTATTTGTTGCTTGTCATATGGAATGAGGCTCCACTATCCAGATACCACACACTACCCATCATTGATGTCACCATGCATGCAATGAGGGTAAATCCAAATCGAATTGTGAATATAGAACTTCATCTGTTGCTCCTCCTAAGGGATTCTTGTTGACCTTATTATGTGGACACTTCATGGCATAGTGTCCCAACTCATGACAGTGAAAATATTTAATCTTTGACAAGTATTTCTTCTTACTTTCTTGACTATAATATCCTTTGGATTGGGATTTATTCCCTTTCCATTTCTTTGTCTTTCTATCCAAGGCAGAGTTCTCCTCTATTGAGAATTTGGTAGGGAAATGTTTAATTAAATTCTCTTACTTGATAATTGATTGTGTTATACTTGTTATGATTCTTTCATTATATTCATTAGCTTATGATGTCTTTCATCAAGTCAATTATCAAAACACAAGAGACACAAGTCTAGGCTCTTCAAGCCAGGGCCAAAACCTCTCCCTATTGGAGAGGAAAAACAAAAATTAATTATTCTTATATATCTTCAATTGACAAGTAACATCACCATGACATGGAGACTTAAAACTAGTATGTCTCCAATACCCTTGTAACTTTCTCTTCTAGGCTCCTCATGTTGATCTTCTTTTCTGCACAGTATTGCACCAACATTAGGGAGACTCGGTCCATATTCTAGTAGTTTTAAATGATGTGCTCCTTCTCGGCCTCCAAGAGACTCTTCCTTGGCATATTCATTGTATCCTTTCGGGATCGAGAGCTTTCTTCTTTCTTTGTTGAGATATCTCCTTCACAATTCTAACATTTTCCTCACTGATGGCATACCCTAACTTTGTCACATGTTCCAGACTTACCCTCGCATCATTATTACATTCTTGATCTCATTTTCATTTCCCTTTACAGTTACTTTCCTTGTGCTATATCTTTTCCTTACACAATGTAGTTCCAGACCTGATTTACAGACCTTGACTGAGAAGATTAGACCCAAGACAACTAAACCAAATAGTCTCTCTTCCTTCGCTAGATTGCCTCCCTTCCTCGCACCAAACCGCAGACCTTATCCTGGCACTATGATTTCATACTTGTCTAAGCTTTTGTGTACTAATGAGGCCATTTTCCACCCTTTCTATAGGGATTATTCCACTGCCTTGGGCCGACATCATTGATTGGGTGTAGTCTGACGTTATCAAGGAGATTTCCAACATCATTTGAGCCAAATTTATGGATCATATTGACAAGGTCTTGGAGCATACATTATACATCAATAATTTGTCTTTACAAGTGTAACATCACTTCATATACATGACTCTAAATTATACATTTATGACAAGATGAAAAAACCCTAAATACATCAAGAATAAGTCTTTGACCTGTAATAAAAACTTCTTGCTCATGAAACCCATGAAGCAAGCATTACAAAATACATTTTATTATCATTGTCTTCTTTATTACATAGATTCATAATTACTCAGTCATTATGAAGACTGAACCTAATTACACTTTTCAACAATCCCTCTTAACTAGGGAGGTATTCATAATGGTACATGGTCACTCTCAATCCGAAGAATCTCATAAGAAGAATTTGATTGGTAATCCATCTGTTATAGAATCATATTATCCAGCATTGTCATAGTGCAAGGCCTTGACTAACAACTCCATATCTCCATGAGACCATGAGCTATAATGCTGGTGAGACCAATGATTATAAACACCATCATCAATGTCTCCAAGGTACATACTCCACCCAGGTTTTCACCGAATATGACCTCTAAGGACTATTCTTATTAGGATATCTAATCCTCAAATAATATCCATCTTTTCACAACTACTCTTTCCATTTATACCTTAATACATCCCAACAGAGTATCAAATGCCAGATAATTACCCAATCTCACATTTTTTCTTCCAGAATGATGTGTCTACCTATCCCTCTTAACTAGGGAGGACATATTCCACAAAGGAATAAACTTATACAAATAATGTATCTAAGCTTTCTTTCTGGCTTAGGAATCATAGAGTTTCTTCTAAGTACGAAACTTATTATCAGGCTCCCTCTTAGTCAGGGACCTGCAGCAACACTGATGTAAACATCCAACTGCTCATGAATGAATCCTTTCATTGATGTCATGAATTGAGGAGCCTTCAACTTTGGGATCTCTTCTTAGAACATAGATCATGCATCACTTTCATCCAAGGGTCATGTCTTCTATCATAAAGTGATCCATAAATCTTTTCATCTGGTCTAGCTTCATTTTATGTTGCTTTCTTTCGAACCATATATATTCCAAGGATATTTCATCATGGAATATGGTTATTAACTTGTGGAAGACATATACTTCCATTTGGCAGCCCTGCATAATCTCATCAGATGTTATTAAATTATAAATGTGAATAATTAAATCAAAATTTACCTCAATGATTATCTTTCACCATGACATCCTTCTTGTAGGCATCAACATCCTTTGCATATGTTGACACATCTCCAAAAGATATGTATTTTCAAGGGTCTTCATATTTTCTAGACTCCTCATCAAAGTCTACAAATCTTCCCAGGAGATTTTCTAGTCAAGTATTATTAGCTTCCTTGGATGTTGACTACCTCTTTTCATGATTGCACTATTTTGCGATCTATTCCTTTTTCTCTATTTCTCCACACAATTTTATTTCATTCCCAGGAACTTCCAATATGCAGTTCCTTGTTAGTACACAACCACCTCATATTCTATATGAGGACATGTTATGTTGATTTCATCATTTTTTTATCATTTCTATTGACAACTTGTGCATCAGAAGAGTTTCGGCTTTATTTGATCATAATTCTTCTATCTACAACCATATGACCTGTCTATGTAGCATCCAGTGTCAGCATAAATATATATATGTACCTCATTTTCTTTCTTTGATTAATCTTACAAAAAATTTCCTTGGAGTGAAGAGTTTTATTCCATTGACCTAATTCATCAATATGTCATCATTTCTAATCCCATAATTTTTCAAGTTAGAATTTTTCAAGGAATCTTATTGATTTCTTTCTAACATAGTAACAAGTGAGTCCAAATAGGACTCCATTAGAAAATTTCAGCATATGTTTCCTTATTGATTATTGAATGATGACCTTTGATCTTGACTACCTTCTATAAATGTTGTTTTCAGTGAGGTTTCCAAGAGCCTCTTATAGCACAGGTGTCACATATGTGTTACATATATCCTCCTACAATGATTTTTCCTCATTCAATGCTTCCATCATGATGCCAATCCTGGAGTGATGCATTTATCTAATATGCCATGCTTCCTAACATATTATTTTACAACCTGATATATACCTCTTAAAGAGGAAGATGATCTCAATCATAATAGAGATCTTTCACTTCTTCTTTCTTAGGCTTCTTTGAATCTGGTTCTTTCATTTTTCCGACAATATGGGATTCTTCCTTTTTCCTCTTGTCCTTATTATATTTGGGACAATATTTCATTACACCCATAGCATCGTAACTTATCCATGTTTTTTCTTTTCTTCTTGAGGACCAAACTTACCGAGTTTTCCCTTTCTCTTTGATATGGTAGCATAGGCTTGATTATCTTCTTTTGATCAACTTTAGCTTTTAACCTCTTCCTTCCTATATTACATGGAGACAATAGATCCTGGAATGGTGTTTCTTCTTTCTTCTCATAGATACTTGAAGTGAAGTTTCCCCATCCCTACGGTAGAGCATTCAACATCATTATAGTCATTTCTCTATCAGGCATTTCTCCCAATTCTTGTAGTTGATATCGTACTTCATAAAATATGAAGTTATTATTTCTCCTTACATCTTCAACCTATATAGTTCTTGTCTTAGAGATATTTCTTTCCCTTCGGTACTTTACCGAGAACAGATCCACCAATTTGTCACATGTTTTTTTTTAAGATTCGTGTTTAGATACACAGGGGATGAGAGAGTCCTTTATGGATTCTATAAGGATCCTTTGGACTCTTATGTCTCCCTTCATGTATTTGGCATGACTTCATTTTCCTTTTCTTCCATGCAAGAAAGTTTGAAATCCTAGCCAGTTTTTTGCTTTCTTTGCAAAAATACATTTGAAGAGATTCATATGAAGTCATAAAGATACTTACTTGAGTAGATGCTCTTCTTCTTCTGTCAACTTCCTTTTTGATGATGATGTAGATAGAAGCTCCCTCTTAGATTAACTCTTTCAAGGGTGGTGTAAAGTGGTAGATCACCTTGGATCCTTGATGATGATGATGATGATGATGATCAAGGATGATGAATTCAGCAAGGTGGCTTGATGATGTCTCCAACAATGTTGATTTGACTTCAACACCAAATAGTTGTTGATGGTGATGGATTCTACACAGTGTCCTTCTTGATGTATAGGTCCTTGATCTTATTGAAATGGATTTCCAAAAAATTCCTTTTTAGAACTAAAGATTGAATCTTCAATGTGGATCTCTGAATTTTGCTTTATAGAAAATTGATTCTTGATCTCTTGGTACTTGAGTGTCTTCTTTCCAAATATAAATTTTTTGTCTTCAACACCTTAGCTCTGAAACCATGTTGAGAATTTAGTAAGGAAATTTTTAATTAAATTATCTTACTTGATAACTCCTTGTGTTATACTTGTTATGCTTCTTTCTTTATCTTGATTAGCTTATTATGTCTTTCACCAAGTCAATTATCAAAACAAAAGAGACACAAAGTTTAGGATCTTCAAGCCAGGGCCAAAACCTCTCCCTATTGGAGAGGAAAAACCAAAAATAATTATTTCTTATCTATCTTAAATTGAAAAGTACCATGACCATGACACAGACCCTTGACACCAATATGCCTCCAAGACCCTTGTCACTTGCTCTTCTAGGCTCCTCATGTTGATCTTCTTTTCTACACTATACTGTACCAACATTAGGGAGACACAGTCCCTATTCTAGCAGTTCGAAATGATGTGGTCATTCTTGGCCTCCAAGATACTCTTCCTTGGCCTATTCATTGTATCCTTTTAGGACTGAGAGCTTTCTTCTTGGTTTTCTGAGATATCTCCTATGCAATTCTAACACGATACTCAGTAATTGCATACCCTGAATTTGTCACTTGTTCCACACTTATCCTTACATCATTATTACAGTCTTGATCTCCTTTTCACTTCCCTTTACAATTAATTTCATTGTGGTGTATCTTTCCCTTTCAGACCTGGGTTACAGACTTTGAACGAGAATATTAGATCCAAGACAACTATACCAGATAACCTCTCTTCCTTCACTGGATTTCCTCCCTCCCCTGCACCAAACTGCAAACTTTATCCTTGCACTGTCATTTCAGAATTTTCTGAACTTGTTGTGTACTAACGAGGTTGTTTTCCACACTTTATATAGTGACTATTCCACTGCCTTGGGCCAACATGACTGACTGGGTGTAGGTTGACTTTATCAAGGATATTTCCAACACCATTTGAGCCGACTTTATGGAGAGTATTGAAAAGGTCTTGGAGCATACACTATACATCAATAATTTGTCTTTACAAGTGTAACATCACTTCATATACATGAATCTAGATTATACATTTATGACAGGAGACAAAACCCTAAAGACATCAAGAAGAATTATTTGACCTATACTAAAAAATTTCTTGCTCATGAAACCCATGAAGCAAGCATCACAAAATACATTTTATTATCTTTGTCTTATTTATTACATAAATTCATTATTAATTATTCATTATGAAGATCGAACCTACTTATACTTTTCAAGATCCTTGTTAGCCCCCTATGAATTTTTTGACAAGCAAACAGGGGGCTAAAATGTTTTTCGAGCCTTCAAGGAATACATTTCCTCCAAAAACACATCATCCTTGAAAGCCTCCTTATGCCTTTGCCGTTTTATGAATCCTCGCCGATGTTCCTGGTTTAAAAGCCTCTCTGTTGTGAAGAAAATGCTCAAAGGCATTCATTTTTCCTTTATTCCAAGCCTATTAAACCTCTGTTTTCATCATCTTTTCCCCCCTTTCTAATTCCCTTTGAACCCTTCAAATATCCTTTGTTTGGTTTGATATCCCCTTATTCTCCCTACTGATTCCCTCTTTAGCCTTGAAATCCTTTTTTTGGCTAAAAAACCCGTTTTTATTATAACACAGGCTTAAGGCGCTCATCGCATCAGAGAGTTGGAGCAAAACGTTTTTCTTTGTAAAAAAAAAAACTCTGATGCGATCACCTTTTACCCCAGCCCCTTCACCACATGGAACCGAGCGCTAAAACCAAGCGCTAAACTGTGAAGAGCTTATCGCAATCAGAGGTCGGAGCGAAGCACGTTTCTTTGTTAAAACAAGAGCCTCCTATACGATAGTGTTATTGTTCTGTTGGCCCCACTACGATATGAGCCATTGATCTATATAGATACGATGGCCCAGCGCTAATCGCCAGCCCATGCATCCCCTCCCTCTATCTTCCCCGATCGTGATCCTCGAATCCGATCGCAACCGTTGACCTCTGGAGATACGACAGTCCAAGTTAAATCGCTCTCTTCCATTGCCAGGTCCCACCATATCAGCCCATTGCATATGTTTTCAAAGCATTTTCCCATTCCCTTTGTATTTTGCCCAGTTTTCAAAGGTCGTCCCATTGGTCAATCTCCACCATCGATCATCACCTCCAGACCTGATCGACGGTCCATATGCATTTCTCCGCCAAACCTCCATTTCACTGCATTTTCTACCTTTTCTCCCTACAGCCACTGTATCCACAGTTTCACCACTATTCCTCCATGCCTCCACAGCATCTCTTCTGCCACCCCTGGATTTTATAATTGGTTTGTTTTATTGTGCAGGGTTTCAACGAGAGTGATATTTCACTCTGTTTCTCATAATCGCAGTCACTGTGATCCGAAACACAGAGAGGCCCTTTCAGCAGTGGTCGGTGAAACAGCAAAGACAGATTAAGCGAATTAAAGCCAGTTAATTGAATATCCAGTACCTAATATCATGATCAAGGAAATAAGGCATAGTCTAGAGATTAAAAGGAGCACTTAAAATGAGCCATATCTTCTCTCAGCATCAACAGTACATTTTCTCAGAATAGTACACCCTCAGCAGAAGTCTCCATGCCTCCCCGAGCTCCCAAAGGCCATCTCACTGACAGAAAACTCCCCAACACTATCAGGACAGCCATAATGGAGGTATGGAAGCCCAGAATACCTTCAGTCACCTTACTTGCTTCAGAAGAAAAAACAGAGAGCCTTACAGCCAGAAAGAGCTTCGAATAAACATCAAAGGTCAAATCTGACCTGACAAAGACTCCAAGCGAGACCACCAAGTACAACGCAGGGCTATTAAGCAGAGTGGGCATGAAACACCTCCTCCACTCTGTCTTAATGAACCGAGTTAATGTGTATCACCTACTCTTGTTATCCATTTTTCCTATAAATAATCCCAGAGAACACTTTGTAAAGGGTTGGATTGTGTTATCGATGTTGTAGTTGTAGGGATTCATTTTTTACTGTTAGAAGCGGTTTTGGGAGAGGGTAGCAGAGTAGTCTGTAATGTAGTAGGTTGGGAGGAGAAATTTGGGATTGTAATCAGCTATCGAGCTCATTGTATGTGACTGGTTTTTCATCAATTAATCAAGAAAATTTCACAGGATCCTGGTCTATTACTACGAGTGATGTTTTCTCTTTACATTGTATTATTACATTTTTTCATGTTGTTCATTTCTTCTAGTACGCATCAAAAATATGGCATAAGATTTACCCTCACATGGTACCCTATGTTTCTGCTCTCCCTACCTTTAATTTTTTCTGTTGATAATGAAATCTGAGGGCAAACTCACATAGTTTAACCAGTGTAGCAGTTGTTATTCACTTCTAGCTGATGTGTGAACTAGGATTTTGCTGCTTGGTTGTTCTGGTTTGGGTTCAAGCTAGAGGATTTGGGATACCGAGGATTTAGTGTAAGCCCTGTCCATTGGGGTCCTTGTTCGACAGATTGACCTTTTCCAAGATCTCATGAACCGGTGTCGAAGCATTGAAGGTTGAAACTCCTTCTATGATCTCAGGCCTAGTTCTATGTTTAAATCTTATTGTTTTTCCCTTCGAGATTATGCCGAAGCAGATCTGGAGTTAGATGACCTCTGGTCTGATCTCAAGTTGCCCTTTGTTTTCACCTTTCCTCCTTAATGTTCCATTCCATCATCTATCTCAAAGATCCTTTAGTATATATTACGTGCCCTAAGAAAGCCTTGGCTAGTTGTTTGCAAGTAAGCTCCTTTGATAACTCCATAGCCTAATGGATGGCACAGCCTTAACCCATCCTTTTTTGCTGAAACATCCAACTGCTCTGCTCCTTTCTTCTCATTACCCTCTCATTCTATGATCCCACGACCAACCCAATAACCAACCCAATCATTTTAAACCTCCCTTGTGCTTCATAGCTAGCCTAACATCTCATTTTGAGCTTCAAATATATATCATTATTTTTTTTATTGGAGAGATCCCTCTCTGAGTCTAGGAGGGCTAGATCCTAGGGCCCCAAAGTGGTTCATATGTTGTCTCATCTTTTGCTCTTGCCAATCTGGCCAAAACATGGGAACCCCAACATAATGGCGACTCCACTGGGGGAAAATCTGAAAGTCCTTAACCACTGACATTGGTATGTGTCCCATTGCAGTCTCTAACATAATGGCGACTCCACTGAGGAGAAATCAGACCAATGTTGTTAGATTGGCATTTCATTGCTGATGGTGGATAGAAGCCTGTTGCGAGCATCCAAATTCATCCACCTGGCGACTCCACACTCTATAATTCCTAAAGGACCAAATGACTCCACTCGTATAATACTCTGAACTGGTTGAGAAGATGCAATGACCTTGTTTGCAGAAAACATGGATCCAAACATGGACAGGGATGCAAAGCTTGATGCTTTGGAAGATCAATTAAATGGAATAGCAATCATGTTTCGTAAAGTGCTAGAAATGTATATGGCTAACCTGAATGCAAATGATGATTATTCAGAGCAGCCCATGCATTTTCCGGAGCAAGGGCCAACTCTTGACCTGGACGATGAGCAAGACATGCATGATGGTCTTGGCCTGGAGTTTTCTCTTGCTCAGGAAAATTCTCAAGATGAGGCTCACGAAGATATCCCGCCTCAGGATCAGATCGTACAAGGAGTAGAGGACTGCGGCTCTTCTATCTGTGTTAGAAAATAAATTCCTTCATTGACAGAAGAAGATATGGCTTGAATATCAAACACGCAGTCCACCTCTGCAGCCTTCTGCAGAAATGGTGCAGATCCAGAGAACTCCTCTGAGGATCAGGACGAAGAAAGACCAGCTGAGAATCCGACAGGTTTTATTGGTGACATTTCTTACGATTATGACTTTCCTAGTTATGAACTATTTGATGATGATTGTTTACAGAAGGAAGCCGAGCTTGCAGGACCATCATCAATAAACTCGTGGGAGGAAATTCAGGGCCAGCAACTCCAGAGAAGAAATGAAATAGGTCAGCCTATCTATGACACTGATGGGGAAAGTTATGAAATCATCAGTGATGAGTGTCATGAGATCAGAGGTTAGCAATCCTTCCTTTAAAAAGATGAGGAGGAAAGCAAAGAAGAGATTCTTGATCAGGATGAAAGTAAAGAGTCTTCCCTTGAAAAAGAAGAAGTAATGGAAAATACCCCTGCTCATGAATGGACAGATCTTTTTACAGAGCTCGGCCCAACAGAGCAAAACATATCAGAGCTCCAAGAGGATTCAGTAGCAATGTACGATGAGTCCTCCAATTCAAAAGATGAAGGAGACACTCTACCCCAAGAGAGTATTTTTCTCAACCCAGTGGAAGAAGAAGAAATCCTGGTTGAAACATGTCTGCCATTTATTCGTAACCAGGTATCATTTCATGATCCTTATGATTATTTCCTGCAAACATTTGAAGAAGGATCAAAGGTCTTTTTGAGTAGCATGTCGCAAACAGAAAGAAAAATTTTTAAAGCTGCTGATGAGGAACAGAAAGAATGGGAGTGGCCCTGCCTATCCAGCCTACTCAAGGAGATGAGCAAGAAAGACCAGTCATGGGATCACTTGATGGACTGGTTGCATTGGAAAACAATGTTTGTAAGCTAGACTTGCAAATGTTCTAGTTAGAGCAGGGTAGGTAGGAAAATCTCAATAAATCTCAATCTGTGAGCATGTAGTTAGTTGTTTTTAATTCCTGCAAAGTCCAGCAAGCCAGACAGTCTAATCCCGGCTTGATTGATTTTCAATTTCTGTCTTAGAGTGTAGAGAAGAAATCTACTAGATATTTTAACCCTAGCAGATACTAGTTTTAGGTAGAGGAAATTATGAGGCCAACAGTCTAATCTGGTCTCATGGAGTAATAAGGGTAGAAGTAGGATAGGTTTAATTTTCCTGTTTGTAAAACAATGATTATGTAAAAGGGTCTGCTAGTTCTAATGCACCCAGAAGAAAAAATGTTGAGACTTTAGTCTGGGTAGGTAGTTGTTTGAGTAATGTTTGCTGCTGATATGTATCTTCATGATTTGTGGCAGCTAAATCAAAGAAGAAAGGGTGGTTCAAACACCATGCATCTAGCCTACACCAAAGATTTATTTTCTGAATTCTTGACTCCTTCAAGAAGAAGCCATCCCCATGTGGAGCCATTGTTAGCCCCCTATGAATTTTTTGACAAGAAAACAGGGGGCTAAAATGTTGTTCGAGCCTTCAAGGAATGCATTTCCTCCGAAAACACATCATCCTTGAAAGCCTCCTTATGCCTTTTCCCTTTTATGAATCCTCACCATTGTTCCCGGTTTAAAAGCCTCTCTGTTGTGAAGAAAATGCTCAAAGGCCTTCATTTTTCCTTTATTCCAGGCCTATTAAACCTTTGTTTTCATCACCTTTTCCCCCCTTTATAATTCCCTTTGAAACCTTCAAATATCCTTTGTTTGGTTTGATATCCCCTTATTCTCCCTATTGATTCCCTCTTTAGCCTTGAAATCCTCTTTTTGGCTAAAAAACCTATTTTTATTATAACACAGGCTTAAGGCGCTCATCGCATCGGAGAGTTGGAGCGAAACTTTTTTCTTTGTAAACAAAAAATCTCTGATGTGATCACCTTTTACCCCAGCCCCTTCACCGCATGGAACCGGGCGCTGAAACCAAGCGCTAAACTGTGAAGAGCTTATCGCAATCAGAGGTCAGAGCGGAGCGCGTTTCTTTATTAAAACAAGAGCCTCCGATACGATAATGTTATTGTTCTATCGGCCTTGCTGCGATCTGAGCCATTGATCTATATAGATCCAATGGCCCAGCGCTAATCACATCGTGCCAGCCCATGCATCCCCTCCCTCTGTCTTCCCCATCGCGATCCTCCGATCCTATCTTAGCTGTTGACCTCTCGAGATCCCACGGTCCAGGTTAAATCGCTCTCTGCCATTGTCGGGTCCCACCATATCAGCCCATTGCATATGTTTTCAAAGCATTTTCCCATTCCCTTTTTATTTTGCCCAGTTTTCAAAGGTCATCCTTTTCGTCAATCTCCACCGTCGATCATTTCCTCCAGACCTGATCGACGGTCCATATGCATTTCTCCACCAAACCTCCATTTCACTGCATTTTCTACCTCTTCTCCCTATAGCCACTGTATCCACAGTTGCGCCACTATTCCTCCAGGCCTCCACATCATCTCTTCTGCCACCCCTGGATTTTATAATTGAGTTTTTTCATTATGCAGGGTTTCAACCAGAGTGATATTTCACTTTGTTTCTCATAATCGAAGTCACTGTGATCCGGAACACAGAGAGGCCCTTTCAGCAGTGGTCGGTGAAACAGCAGAGACAGATTAAGCGGATTAAACCCAGTTAATTGAATATCTAGTACCTAATCCCGTGATCAAGGAATTAAGGCACAGTCCGAAGATTAAAAAGAGCACTTGAAACGAGCCATATCTGCTCTCAGCATCAGCAGTACATTTTCTCAAAATAGTACACCCTCAGCAGAAGTCTCCATGCCTCCCAGAGCTCCCAAAGGCCATCTCACTAACATAAAACTCCCCAAGACTGCCAGGACAGCCATAATGGAGGTATGGAAGCCCAGAAGACCTTCAGTCACCTTAATTGCTTCAGAAGACAAAACAGAGAGCCTTACAGCCAAAAATAGCTTCGAAGAAACATCAGAGGTCAAATCTGACCTAACAAAGACTCCAAGGGAGACCACCAAGTACAGCGCAAGGCTATTAAGCAGAGTGGGCACGAAACACCTCCTCCACTCTATCTTAATGGACCGATTTAATGTGTATCACCTACTCCTGTTATCCATTTTTCTTATAAAGGATCCCAGAGAACACTTTGTAAAGGGTTGGATTCATTTTTTACTGTTAGAAGCAGTTTTGGGAGAGGGTAGTAGAGTAGTCTGTAATGTAGTAGGCTGGGAAGAGAAATTTGGGACTGTAATCAGCTATCGAGCTCAGTGTATGTGATTGGTTTTGTATCAATTAATCAAGAAAATTTCACAGGATCCTGGTCTATTACTACGGGTGATGTTTTCTCATTACATTGTATTATTATATTTTTTCATGATGTTCATTTCTTCTGGTACGCATCAGAAAACTGGCATAGGATTTACCCTCGCATGGTACCCTATATTTCTGCTCTCCCTACCTTTAATGTTTTCTACTGATAGTTAAATCTGAGGGCAAACTCACGTGGTTTAACCAATGTAGCAGTTGTTATTCACTGCTAGCTAATGTGTGAACTCGGAGTTTGCTGCTTGGTTGTTCTGGTTTGGGTTCAAGCTAGAGGATTTGGGATACCGGGGATTTAGTGTAAGCCCTGTCCACTGGGGTCCTTGTTCAACAGATTGAACTTTTCCAAGATCTCGTGAACCGGTGTCGAAGCATTGAAGGTTGACAGTCCTTCTATGATCTCAGGCCTAGTTCTGTTTTTAAATCTTATTTTTTTTCCGTTCGAGAGTATGTCGAAGAAAATCTGGAGTTAGATGACCTCTGGTCTGATCTCAAACTGCCCTTTGTTTTCACCTTTCCTCCTTAATGTTCCATTCCATCATCTATCTCAAAGATCCTTTAGTATATATGACGTGCCCTGTGAAAGCCTTGGCTAGTTGTTTGCAAGTAATCTCCTTTCATGACTCCATAGTCCAATGGATGGCACAGCCTTAACCCATCCTTTTTTTCCGAAACATCCTACTGCTCTGCTCCTTTCTTCTCATTACCCTTGAGTCAGTCTATGATCCCATGACCAACTCGATAACCAACCCAATCATTTTAAACCTCCCTTGTGCTTCATACCTAGCCTAACATCTCATTTTGAGCTTCAAATATATATCATTCTTTGTTTTATTGGAGAGATCCCTCTCCGGATCCAGGAGGGCTAGATACAGGGCCCCAAATTGGTTCTGATGTTGTCTCATCTTTTGGTCTTGCCAATCTGGCCAAAACATGAACCCCAAAAATCCTCATCCTCAACCTTTCATGAGGTCCCATCTATGGCATTCCACCTAAACTCTTCTTGTACCAAATTTGATCATAATATTTCCCAGTCTGGTAGCTTCTCCATCCCAATGACCGAATCTTGCTAGTTGAGCCAGCCCTTGGGAAGGCCTAGAAGTTCTAGGATTACCATAGCATCTTCTACAATCGTAACACCAACACTCCCAAGTTCATCATGACATTGTGTGAACCTACTCTGGTATTGCGGTATTGTGTCATCCTTCTAAATTTTGATATTCCAAAGCTTATCTTTGAGTGCCAACTTCCTGTGGTCACTATAGTTCTAGAAAAAATCTCTCAATGTCTGCCACATTTCATATGAAGTTTCTTTATTGTGGATATTAGAGAAAATATGGTCTCATACTCCCTCCAATATTATCCTCCTCGCCTTGGCTACACTCTTCTTCTAATCTTCTAGATCCTGAGGATCAACTGTTGTTGGTTTCAAGAAATCATTATCAATGAATTCCTTCAACCCATTATCTTCCATGATTGCTTCCATGCGGTCCTTCTAAGAAATATAATTTGAGCTACCCTCAAGGGAATACTTGATCCTTAGACCATAGAACTCCAACATGTTATCTCTGAAGAATATATCTACAAACTCGTTCCTCCTGCAAAGAAAACTTTGAATTATCTTCTCTATTGTCAATCTAGCTTTGATACCATGTAGAAATTAATTGTAGAATCAAAACTTCTCATGTAATGTTCTAAAACATAAGACTCAAATCTAATCTACTCATCTGCGGAAATAAATTCACGATTGAGAAGAAATATCAAAAACATGTGACATGATTTAACACACACACACACGCACGAGGATATATCTAGGGGAAAGCAACTACTCAAAACCCCTTCCTATTTGTATTGCATTAATTAGAAAATAGAGAAGAAATACAATGCTTGTTCAAGCATGGATAATATTTGCACTAGTATATTCTATCTCACTACTTCATAAGCTGCCTCTCGTAAATACTTAACCCAAATGTTTTCTTGCCCAAGTCCCTATTTCCTTGCGTTGTTTCCTTGGGAATTTTCCCCTATTATTTAGGGAAATTCTTCATCCATAACTGTGCAATCCCTCCCTTCTTTGACTGCATGCACCACCTGTACAACTTGGATAATTGTACAACTGATATTACACTACCCTTGGACTCCAATATCAACTGGGTAAATCGTATTTCACGCATGCATCAGTTAATGTTGATCAGTTAATTGGTTGAACAATGAAGTTGCACCCCACTGCTAGACCTCCTACTAGTTGCTCCAACATTTGGAACTAGTTTAATTGACTTTAAATCAATTTAACTGAATTAGATTGTTACAACTAAAACTAACTCAGCCTAGGCAGCTAAAATTTAGGAATCACTCTACACAACTCAATTTAGGCCCTCAACTCTAATTAACTGAGCCAACAAAGTGAAAATAACTTATTTAAGTCATTCAAGTTGTCTTGTGATGTGGAATTACAATTTTCTCCAATCAGGATTTTCTTGTTTCCATTTTCAACAGTATCCACACACACACATCAAGGTTTTCTTGTTTCCATTTTCAACAATACCCACACACACACACACACACACATATATGCTTTTCCAGGAGTCGAATAGGCTAGCTATAAGGCTGACATGTAGATCGACTTATAGCAGTATTTACGTTGACTTGAAGAGCTTCCACAGTTGAAGTGCAATATCTTAAGGTTGACTTGTAGCTACAGGATTAAATGTATTCTTTTAGATAAAATTGCATGACACATTACCCAAGTGGGTCTTACAAATTATATTGACTTCTTCATGATAAATCCTATAGGCATGCAACGTATGCCTTGACCTATTTAACCAATGATGCAATCATGAAACCCATGCTTCAATAATATTTCTCTTTTATATTTTTCTTTATAAGAATTACATCATGACATGAGATAAAATGACAATAATGAAGACTGAAACTATTTACATTTCCCAACTTTCCCTCTTAATTAGGGAGGTATTCATAATTATCTAATCGGTACAAGGACATTACTCAATTTGAAAAGTTCTTATAAGAAGAGATCTAGATTGATAAGAATCACTCATCATAGCCAACATTGTCACATTACCCAAGGCCTTGACAGGTACACTTTATCTCTCACAAGATCATAGCACAATGCTACGAGGCATTCCATAGGAAACCATATTGTCTCATCATGGTACATACACCACCTAGGATACCCAGATTAATCCTATCACCATACCATTCGTATCCAAATCCATGTGACTTAAGATCTTCATCCTAATACATCACATTGCATGACTCTAAGAATATATTCCTAAATTTCTTATCCAATCCAACATTCTCCTTATCAATGTAAATGTACTTGACTTAAGACAATAGAACTAATCCATCATAGTACCTAACACAAGGAGAACCAAACAGTTCATCATTCTCCCTATCTGTGATGCATGCACTAGAATTACAATTGTTAGTCCTAGTCTATTACATGACACAGGGAGAACCAGTGTCCAACCATACTTCCTCTCAAACCTAGAGGAGACCCTTGACATTAGAGCCATAAGTATTCTTCCTTGTATTTCATACTAGCTAGCAGTTCTTTATAGCTTGCATGACTCCCTCTTTCCTCTGCATTTCACTATACATAGCTTGCTTCTCTTCATGGATCATGGAGCCATCTTCTCATGAAAATTTTCAGTTCATCAATCTTGCGCATCACTTTCATATTTATTTTATCAATGAAGGTTTTCTATTGGACCTTCCCAAACTTTAAGCTGACCATATCTTCCTCATGAAAGTGATCTTCCTTCTAGACCTTCAGGTTATCTTCTTACACTACTACCTTCCAACTCCAAGATTAGCACATGTTGATATTCATGATGTTAGTTACCAGTTGTTTATATTTTTCTCAACATCCACACAATTGAACTTGCCTCAACTATCATCATGTATACCTGCAACATATTTCCAAGTAAGAAAAAGAAACATGTTAACAAGATAACAAAATAAGGCATTAACATCGAACTTACCTCACCATGAATGTCTTCTTTAACTAAGCATAAACATCCTCATGGTTCATCTCCATATGAGTCTACCTTTATCAGAGTGCCCAAGGATCCAACTTGATTACAAAGTTTACATTCCCTCCATTCATATTCTCTTCATGGCATAATATCAACATATCTTTCTCATTTTTCTTCCTTCATTATGTACCTACAACATTCACCGATAAGTACACCAATGAAAATATACAAGTACAAGATCATGATTATGATTTTCACAATCTAGGGATTCCATAGAATCTTAGAGAGGGATAACTCCTAGGGTTTTCAAATCCAAACCCTAATTATCTTGATAAAACATCAACCCTAGGGTTTGAACCTCAAATCTAATTCTACCCTTTCTATTATTTTTCCATTCACCCTAGACTACCTACAAAATCTAAAAATCAAACGCTAGGGTTTTTATCAGGGAAAAAACATATCAATGTTTCTCTCTTGACAAGGGTTTCCAAATACTAATAAATGTTTTTACAAAATAAATGACTTTCAAGAAGATGAAGACTACAAACCATAGAAGTCAAGTGATTGGATTTCTATCAAAATAGAGTTAGGGTTTTTTCACTTGACAAGGGTTTTCTACTTCAAGTATAATCTACGGTTTTGTAATCCCCATATTCAAAATATGAAGTCTACAAACCCTATGATCAAGACATACATATAAAACCTTAACACGAACAAATTTTTTATCCAACAAATTTACATACCTTATTCAACCATGATTACTGGAAGTTGTTGCATCTCAATCCAAGGTAGTGTTACTTCCATGATTCTTTAATGCCAAATCAAGGTGCTTTACTTTTTCCTCTTTTTACTAGTTTCGATGAGAGAGAAAACACAAAAAATTTATACATGTCATCATGCAAGACCAATTTCTAAAATTTTATGTATGAAGTAGTAGTCATCATTCTTAATAGAACAAGTCCTTGACATTTTCCTTTTTCTTCTTTAAGGGTTCTTCAGCTTCAATTGTTAAAGCTTCAAAAATTTCCTTCCTTTTATTGTTCTTTGGGTTCTTAGGGAAATATCATTTATAATATCCATATTAATGACAACCAAAGCACTGAATTTGGACATGCATATATTTTTTTCTTCTTTTTCCTGTCAAAATTATTCCTTGAATTGGTTAAATAGGCTTGAGAAGTTTCATTGTCAGGATGAGCATTACTTCTAGCCTTTATTTTGGGTTCTTATGTTGAGCATTGCAACCATAGTTCTTCAAATGATGGAGGATATTTCCTTGCATAGATGATACTTGCAAAACCATCCCACTCTTCAAGTAAAGCATTGATTGATATTGTGATTAATTATGACTTAGATATTTTCTCACTAGCTTCAAGGAGTTGATCTATGATTTTTGATAGCTTCATGAAAAAGGAAGTTATAGTGTCTTCATCTATCATTTTTTATTGATATAGTTTAGTCCTTATTTGTGTTGACATAGTATAATTTCACCAAGGTATCATAGACTTTTTTGGATGTAGACAGTTCTGATACAAAATTAATGGGAGGGTCTTTGATAGACTCAAAGAGAATTCCTTGAGTTGTGACATCCCCTTTTTCATATTTTTTAAACTCTTCTTCCTCCTCTGAATCTGGAACAAGGACCTTTCCAAGAATGTACTTCATGACATAATTATCTCTAAGGTCTAAGTTGATTCTCTTTTTTTGTGAATTATAGTTCAGTGTTCCTTCTAACTTATTTATTTCCTTGCATGAATAATCCATTGGATTGGGTATAGAGTCATGGAGGTGAAGTGCTTTTTTTCCAAGGAAAAAATCATAATTTTATTAATGAAAACAAAATTACATGTTGCATGTGTTGGTAATTGTCAATCATGACAAACTATAAACTGCATATAAGAACCTATAATACATGGGGATAAATTTAATATTTTCTCCCTTTTCTCTTTTTAACTTTTCGCCAAGCACCTTGTGTTGGCATGGCATAAATAAGGGCGAGATGGTTTTCTTTTGTGAGTTATCCATTGTCCTTATCTGAATTTGAAGTATCTTAATTGTGTTGTCCTTTGATTCCCCCGTTGTCTTGTGCCCCAAGGCCCATTTCGGGATGTACCATGGTAGTAAGGTCAAAAGGGTCTTAAATTTCTTGTTCTTGTACTCCCGTATCGGTTGTTTTCTGTTTACTCTCATTTGGGATGGGACCATCCTCTTCTTCTTTTGTCTCCTGCTCTAGTCCACCTAAAGGAAATTTCCATCCTTTAGTTGATTTCCCTATCTTCTTCTTTTTTATGTTATCTTTTTTTGCATCTGATCATGTGTTTTGTAAGTGTCTGGTGTTTCTGCATATTCTGCATCTGAATGCGGTGTTTTCATAGTCTAGGTGTTGTGTCCATTTTTTTTGTTTATGAACCAGTTGCATGCTCTCTGGTAGCCCTTTGCTGAGGTCCACTTCCATGTAGATTCGTGTGAAGGTGTATATGCACTCCTCCAATCATTGGGTGTCTTCTTTTATGTATCTCCTGATGATGTTCCCAATGCCTTATAATACACGCTCATTCCAGAAATGAAGTGGAAGGTTATATAGCCAGACCCAAAACGACATTCTAGTAACCTCCATAGTGTTTGCATCAAAATTCAGAGACCATGGTGTGATGAAGAGTCCGGTTGATCCCCAAAACCATAGTCCAACCCTAAGTATTATGTCTCAGGCTTCCGAAGTTGGGAACTTGACTATGAAAAATCCTTTAGAACATAGATGGATTTCACAGTCCATGGTCCAATTGGTAAAAATAATGAAAGAGCTCCATTGGTTTGGGCCAAAAGAAATTAAATCTGCAAATTATTGCTTGGGATTCAAATATGGAGCGATGCTCATCTATCTCTGGAATATCTATGTTCAGTTCGGGCACACAGTTTGGTTGCTCCACAATGTATGATTTGGGAGTATTCTCTGCTAGTTCATTTGGTGTTTCTGCTTTGTTTTTCCCCTGCAGAATGTTCCTGTATGAGGGTCCTTTTGGGATTTCAAGTTTGGAAGTGTTGGCTCCCCTAGTGGGTCCATGGGTTCTATTGTGACCTCTTGTGCCTCCTCTCGGTCTCAGATTGAGATATATGGTAGACCCAGGGCCTATGGGATAATCCTTGATAGAGCAAGGGTCTTGTAATGATTTCCCACCATAGATTAAGGATTGCATGTGGCACGGGTATCTTGAAGATAACTTGATATTTTTCGTCAGCTATGATACCCTGTCTGTATCCTGTACGCATAGTAAAATATTATTTCCAACAAGGATTTTTATGAAAAATTGAAAATGAACATAGCTTACCTGATTCTCATTATCTATGGCACTTTTGTGGACTCCTTTGGACATATGAACTGGTTGCTTTGATGGAGTTCGGTAAGTTCCATGTTTCGTTGATTGATAGGGATCAGTGGCGAGAGGCAGGGCTCCTCGATATGGCTTAAGGCGTTGTGTGTCGTGAGGTCTGCCTCCAAAATTCTCCAGTGCATGCATAATACCCCGAGGAAATAAATGGCCCCAACCCTGCCTAGAAGCCGCCGGCACTAGGTATGGATTGTTATTTTCTATTTTGTGGCCATGTTTATGATTCAAATCATGCCCATCGATAGTGAGAACTTGTGTGCTAGAGCGGCACGGTCACGCAAGATTCCAACAAGGGTATGGAATTGCGGCATCATTTCTAGGTGTGTAGCTGATATGGGTGATCAGGGGACGAGGGGCAGCCTTAGTGAATGTTGTGTTACCCCGGTGCCAATCCCTACACCATTCCAGTGCAGGAATAGGACCAACAACCTTGGTATCGAGTTCAGACTGCTCGTCTAATACATCACCATGAGAGGTCGTCCCCACACAAACCGAGTGCCAATGCCTGTAAACCCTAGTATTGCCACCGACCGCCATCGCTCCCTCCCTGGAGGTGAAGTGATTATTAAGAGGTTCCTTCAAATAAGTTTGCAAAAGTGACTGCAATAATGATGATCTTATTTCTACTCTCTCCTTTACCTTAGCTCTAATACCATGTTGGAAAATCAAAGTGATAGAAGATCAATATTGATTTCCTTAACTTGATAATTACTTGTGAAGTTTGTTTTTTTCTTATTAATTAATTTAAATATCTTTCATCAAGCAATTACCAAAAATATAAATATAGGAAACAAGAGACACCAAATGTAGGTTCCACGCCAGGGAAAAAACCCTCCAATAAGGGAAAACCCTCAATAACTTATTCTTATTAACTTCAAAGGAGACTTCTGAGACCAAATGACCAAGTCAACACTTCTTCAAGAAATTCCACCTCCTTCCACTGTAATTTTAAGACCTCACAACAATTATGAACTTCTCAGATCTTGTAATCTTACTTTAACCTCAAACCATTATGCTTCCTGTGATATTTGAACCTCTGAATTTCCTGCAATTTTCGAGTATCTCTAAACTTCCTGCAACTTCGGGTGCCTTTGAATTGCATACAACGTCACTCTAAGACAAACTTAGCATACTTCCTTTTTAGATTCGGTTGGGCTAAAGATTTTATGTTATTCGGTCTTCTATATTGTTCTATGCTTTGTATTATTGTTATATTTTTTTTCAAGCTACAGGTATGTGTACAAGATAATTCGAGTATCCACACACACACGCACACATATATGCTTTTCCAAGAGTTGAATAGGTTGGTTATGAGGCCGACTTGAATAGGATCTAGGCCAACATGGAGATTGACTTATATTAGTATTTACGCTTACTTGAAGAGCTTCCATAGGCCGACTTGAACTGAATCTAAAGTTTGAATTGTAGCCAGAGGCTTAAATTACTTCTTTTAGACAAAATTGCATGACAGATTACCCAAGTTGGTCTTACAAATGATATTGACTTCTTCATGATAAATCCTATATGCATGCAATGGATTCCTTCACCTATTTAACCAGTGACCCAAGCATGAAACCCGTGTTTCGATAATATTTTTATTTATAATAATTACATCGTGACATGAGATAAAATGACAATTATGAAGATTGAAACTAGTTATATTTCCCAACACAAAAAAATTGACTTGGATACGCAAGATAAAGGTCTGTGATCCTAGGTATTGTTAGAGTTCTCATGAACTCCCCATTTAAGAATATGGATCATATGATCTACGATGAGCACATTTCCCCAACTTGAAGGCAAATGCTACCCACCAAAATGGGTAACCCCATAGGAGAAAAAAATTTCTCCTACATTTGAAAACCATCCAACAGTATCAGACAACCACTATTTTACGATGATATTCCATGTGCCTACACCATTTTCATCATCAATATGCCTCTCACCATTTAACATAGGTACTATTGGGGATACTATTCCAAAGGTACTTTGATATTTTTACAATCGAGCGTTTATACTTTTTTGTTTTTGACATTTAGCATGGATAAAGGGGTGATCTGGAAGATTGCTTGATATTGATTTTAAATTTATTCTATCACCATACTAGGGGGGTTAATCGTAATACCCACTCTAGTTGGACCTTCCTTGAGGCCTTAAGATTATAAGAGGGCACTACCTGGAAAACCCAGATTGAGATAGTGCGTTCATTATCCCTATACCATACTTGACACTTTCCATCACACATTAGAAGCCCCATATATGACATACATTCTTTAGGCATAGTTCATCATTGGTTATTTGGGATTTGGCACCCTCATTTCCACATTATTTGGGATTTGGCACCCTGATGAGAAATAAAATATCTCATCTTAAGGGGTAATAAAAATGATACATTGTACAAATCAATCTTTAACCCTTGAGTTATATGTGGTAATAGACGTAAAAGACACACAAGAGGGGTGAAAAAAGTAGGTTGAGCAGGGTAACTCATGCCTTTATGATTTCTCCCTTTATTACATCCATACACTCAGGATGTGGACTCCCCATCAATTGGTCCCCTTCACTATGACACTTGACCATGAAGCCTTCCCCCCTCCATTATCATATATTTACACTAACATATATTGATTGAGGCGCTGACCTTGGAATTGTCGCTTTCCCTTGAGGGTTGGACTCCCCATCAATTGGTCCCCTTCACTATGACACTTTACCATGAAGCCTTCCCCCCTCTATTATCATATATTTACACTAACATATATTGATTGAGGCGTTGACCTTGGAATTTTCGCTTTGCCTTGAGGGTTGGAAGCAGCTAAATTGGTTGACCATTAACCACGCCTATCAAAGAGTGACCTTTGTTTGAAGTACTAATATTTCAAACATTCAATTTTGGCCCACTTAGATGGTTATATGATATTTTTATCTGATGTATGGTTGCTTTTACTTGAGTTCATGTTGATTTTTTAGGTGGTCTATAGGTACTTAGGAAAATTTAGAGAATAAATGACTCTACATATGCAACATTGAAAGAGTTGGGCCTCCTGATGACTTGAGCAAATGTTACATGTCCCATAGCACCCTCAAGTTCGAGGACGTTGGTCTAGTTTAAGCTAGCATTGAGGATTCTTCATGATGACACCACTAGACCTAACATGCCCCCAGGATGGCCTTGACACAAAGTGATGGGAAGGACTTGATTTAGAGACCAAGTGGGGATGGTCTCCTATTGAGATGCACCAGAGGGATTATTGCATCTAAATAAGCCCTAATGCTAGAAAAAGGAGTACCTATTTTGATAGTTAGTAACCCATGGATCTAACATAATGGCACCTTAGCTAGACTTGGAACCCCAAAGCACGATTTGACGTGGATATGAGGAATCTTCCTCAATTTTTGGATGATTCTATCACTATAACACATTTCCACACCTCATCACACCTTCACATTGCATTTGGATCCCTAAAAGGTCATGACATCAACACTTTTGGAGGCTACGACCACACATGTGGGCGTTTGTGGCATATTTTTTCATTTAGCTAATGGGTTTTTTTGTAAATCCAAGGTTATTTAATGTCAAAATTGATGTATGGGATTCATTAGTCATAAATTTTTTGAGGTAGACCTTATATAAATAGAGGTCACCTCATTTGTATTGTTCATCATCACTTGTGGATCAATTCAGACTCTTTGAGAGATTTCAACCAAGATGAAATAAACTTGTTTATTGTGGAGATGTGATATTTTGTGGAGTATTTTCTTATGGTGACAATATCTTTGAATAATAAAGGATTGGTTCATACATTTTCTTGTAAGTATTCTATGTTTTTGTGTTAAGAAATATAGGGGTAGCAAGTGTAGGTGATTTCTCTTCTTTTGATAAATGTTTGTGGTGTATTTTTACTTCACTTAATTAACTTCTTCTTTCACTTGTTTATTATTAGTAATTTTCTTCATCAAACAACTACCAAACCATAAAGATAAATAATACAAAGGACTAAAGTTGTAGGCGATCATCCATGGCCAAATCCTCTCCATCTTAGAGGAAAACCCATAAGAATTATTCTCTTGTACAACACTTAAATGGGCAGATTCCAAGACCTATGACCCTTGACCAAGACTCTCCAAGACCACGTCAAAACTTGCTTCCAACAAATTCTACGATTTCAACTTCCAGTAAATTCTTTTGCCCAAAAAATATTCTACAACTTTGACCAACATATTCTACTTCAACTTCGACCTGTCCAGCAAATTTACAGCTTCGACCTTTCACAACTTCGACCTATATGCAACTTCACAACTTTGATGTGGTTTCACAGCTTCGATGGAGCTTCACAACTTCAGTGTTTCTTCGCAACTTATATACAACTTCACATCTTTGATGCAACTCCATAGCTTCGATGATGCTTCATTATTTCGTCTTACCCAATAACTATAGAAAACCTAACATGAGAGAGAGAAGAGAGAGGACCAAAACTTTGATCTTGTTCTTTTTCTTCTTCATCATTCTTTTTCCAGCTACTTTCTTGAGGAGATCAAACTTGTTTTAGAGTGTGTCCAAAGGAGGTCGAGTTCTTTTTTATTTATAGGATTTTGAGGGGTACGATTTTCTATCTTTAGGTCAATTTGTCCCTTCATGTAGGCCAATTTGATCTTTGCACCATGATGAGGTCTTGGAGGGTCTTTTGATTCAAATAAATTTTATTTACAATATGTAACATTCCCAAAAGGGTCTTTCATACATGACAATGACTCAATTGACTTGTAGACTCAATGACAAGCCATGGAAGCACTCAATGATTGTTTGACCTAAAAAATAATTTCCCTTGAGCATGAAACCCATTCCTCAAGAATAAAAATAATAATTTTATTTTTCTCTTTTCATTAGATACATAAAAGTCATGATTATATATGTCATTATGAAGACCGAACATAGTTACATATTTAAACACTCCCTCTTAACTAGGTAGGTATTCATAATCCATACAAGAAACTTGGACATTCTCAATATGAAGAACTCTCATAAGATTTGGATTGGTAACGGTTGGGGTTCCCATGTCTTGGCCAGATTGGCAAGACCAAAAGATGAGACAACATCAAACCACTTTGAGACCTCGGGATCTGGCCCTCCCGGGTCGGAGAGGATCTCCATATAAGCGAAGGTTTTATGTCTTTGAAGTTCAAAGTTAAGATGTTAGGCTCGTTATAGGCACGGGTTTGTGTTTGTTTGTTGTATGTTTGGTTGTTGGGAATCGGAAAGAAGGGTTCAATATAAAACAAGGATGAGAAAAAGAGGATTTTAGGCAAGGAAGATGATTCGAGAGGAGACATCGAAACCATTGGGAAATGGAGTCGGAAAGGGTTTACTTGCTATTCAATATGCGAGGGCTTTCGGTTGGGCTAGTCATCTAAAGCATTGGATCTTAAAGATGATAGTGTGGCATGAAATGGTAAGAGAGAAGGTGAAAGCAAGGAAACCTCGAAGGTGAACTTTCAGGAATCAGATCCAGGGATAGGACATGCCATTGGACAACCTGTGATCCAAGACCTGAAAGGTTAACTCTTCAGACAAGGAAACATAAAAGATTTAAAAACAAAGGTGAAAACCTGAGATCAGAGTGAGACTTTGAACTCTCAATGCTTCGGCCTCTAGCTCGACGGAACTTAGAAAGGTTAAATTAATTAAAAAGGATCCTAGTGAGATAGAGATAGAGTTCTAGACTCCCAGTATTCCGATTCATTCAATTAAAGCCTAACAAGAACATCTAAGAACAGATTCATTAATTCATACATCAGCTAGCAGTATATATGACCACTACACTGGTTAAATTAGCTTGAAATAAATCCTCATATAACACATACAGCAGAAAACATTGAAGGCAGGGAGAGTATAAACATAGGGTACCTAACAAGGGTAAATCCTATGCCAGATTTCTGATGCGTGCCAGAAGAAACGAAGTGTAATGAACTAAAAAGGAAAACATAGACAAAGATAGAAAAACATCACCGCTGCTTTAAATCAGGATCCAAATAAATGTGCTTGTCATATTAAAGAGCAACACCAATCAAGTACAACATTACCAATAACTCGATATTCAGTCTGAAAACATCTTCCTCTCAAATTTTCATCATACAACTTTCTTACAAGCTAAAAGAGAACATGTCTCAAGAGAAACATCTTGCACCCTTATATAAATACCAACAACCTTTACAATGAGTTTCTTCATGAATTCTTATAGCTGAAAAAAGAGGCTAAGGAGGTAGGTGAAAAACTAAATGCGCATTAAAACTCGAAGAGTAACATATTTAGCCCTATTCCTTTTTTTAAATTTCCGGGCATTAATCTTCAGTACTTTTGGATGAACATATCTTCATCAAAAACAATTTACTCCCCGGTATGGATTTCTGGATGTACTTTGTTGTAGCACCACTGTAGTACTCTGATGAATAAAAAAAGGGTAGAATAATGCTGCTTGGGTTTGCCATACTGTGAAACAAATGCTCTGATAGCATCAGGACTGTGGTCAGGGCAGAAATCTCTTCAGGAACACGGTAGAATGAAAACAGTATGGGCTCTTCGTCCTTTCGCAGGTAGGAACATTTTGTTGATGGTGACACTGATATATATCGTTTTGTGTGCCCTAGGCCTTTTGTGTGACTCATGAGGTCTCCATTTTGATATCTTGCCTTTAAGTTATTAGATTAAGGCTCAAAATCTGTAGTTACAGGCCTTAAGTTCCCTGCTTTCTCACTGATACTCTTTGCCGCTCCATGATTTCCTCTGTCTGTGAAATCTGCGCCTTAATGGTTCTGTACAGGTTTTACAGAGTTTAACTCTGTTTCTTTTAATGGGAATCATGTCATAACACCTTCCCAGACTTTCTCTCCATGATTTCGGTCCTTGAAAATGGCCTTTTCCTGCATTTCGTGCCCCTGTAATAGTTACTGTGCACTGAGAAGGTTTTTATCACCTGTAACCCTGCAAAACACGAAAACACGTTAAGAAATCCATGCATGGGGTGGGACGCTGTGGATGACTACGAAAATGGCAATGTGGCACGTTGATGACAATGCATGCAGAGGATATTGTGGAGGAAAGCTGTGGAACAGCGGGAAATGCATTTGGACGATGTCGAGATAGAAATTTTAACGTAAAACATTAAAATTTGACCTTGGAATGAAATATGTAGGAGACGGACGAAGACGCGACGGAAACACGTGGAATGGGTGACGTGGCAGGACCTGGTCAATGGTGGGGTGTGAATTAAATCCGGACCATCTGATCTCAGGAGGAGATCGACGGCTATAAATGCATCGGAGGGCGACAGATGGTGGGCCAAGGGTCGCGTTTGCCTTGGACTAACTCCCGAGCATCTTCGTGGCGCGATCACCGTTGGATGGACAGCTTCAGATCGGACGGTGTACGCGCATATCGCACCGGGTCCACAGTCGAACTATAACGCGCGATGAGGGCGGTTTCCCAAGAATGCATGCAACCACATTTCAGCCGATGAGTGGAATCACTGCCAAATGGAAAATACAGCCCACCCTCCAAAAGCGGTGCGATAGAAACCGGTGATTTCTGCACAGCGCTCTGGCGCGGGGACCACCGGGGCGGATGAAATACGGACCGTCGATTTGCAGATCAGATCAATGGTTGTGATATGATCGAAGGGGCGAACGTGAAACGAAAGGTGCTTTCGATGGTCGTCGAATGCTGGGAAATCAACGGTTAATAGCGCTCCCGATATCCAATCACGCTAAGCGCTTTTCAGGCTAGCGCCTGATTCTAGTGCTGGGTCATGTGGGGGGAAACGGTTCTGGGGCTAAGCCGAAAGGGGCTAAACCTGAAATATGGAGAAAATTGGTTTTTGGCCCGTTTTTAATGAAATTCAAGGCCAAAAAAAGATAACGATAGAGGGAAAATGGGGCTATTTGGCCAAACAAAGGGAGTTTGTGAGGCTTAGAAGGGAAGAAGGGTGATTTAGAAGGTTTAGGAAGGGATTTGGGGGGGGGGGGGTAAAAAGGGAATTTTGATGAAGGGAAAAAGGGTTAAAATGGAACATTTTGCAGGGATACAAGGGAAAATGCAGGTCTTTTTTAGCACATTTTTTACAATCATTGAGGCCTTTAAACCAGGAACAGCAGTGGCAATTAATCAAAGGGAAGAGGGCATGAAGAGGCCTTCAAGGATGATGTGTTTTTTAGGAGAAATGCATTCCTTGAAGGCTCAACAAACAATTTAGCCCCCTGTTTGCTTGTCAAAAATTCATAGGGGGCTAACAGTAACCCATATATTTAGCATCATTTCATCCATCATTGTCACATAACAAGGCCTTGACTAATACCTCTATTTATCCACAAGATCAAAGCAAAATGCTGGTGAGACCAATGACTTATAGACACCATCATCATTGTATCTCAAGGTACATACCCCACCCGGGTGTTCACATAGTACATCCTTCGAGGACAATTCTTATCTCTGATTCCCAGTCCTTAAATAATATCGGTCCTCTTCGACTATTCTTATCTTGGATTCCCTACCTCATCCTCAAAGAGTATCAGATGTTAGGTTCTTACCCAATCCTCCAGTATTTCTTCCCAATGTGAAGACAAGAATGATGTGTCTATCTCTCCCTCTCAACTAGGGAGGATATATCCATTCCTAAAAGGGAATGTACCTAAGCTCCCTCTTATCCAGGGACTTCCAATATCCCTCTTCACCAGGGACTTGTTTCCAGTAGCTTTCTGATCTAGGTGAAGATCATGGGACGGTCATCTTGTTGTGGGTATCCTTTTGGTGGCATGAAGTTATTTTTCAACATTATGGAGCCTTCATATTTTGTAGGGCATTGACCATCCATCACTTTCCTTCACAAGTCACATCGGTCATGACATCCTTTACTTTGTTGGAAATTGATCCTCTAGTTCCCATCTGGTTTTTATTCATACTACTACCTCTTCCACATCATGCTTCCTTTAGGATGTTCCATCCAATCACATGATTGCTAGTTGTAGGTGACACCTACAAATCTCTTTCGATAGCCCTGTATCAACCCATCTGAATGTTGTTCAAAAAAAAATGAACATAAAATCAAAGTTACCTTTTGTGATGCCCTTTCATCATGACATCATTTTTTCCCACAACATCAACATCCTACATATTCATAAACACATCTACAACACTTCATATGTCAAGGGTCTCCTTTATTTATAGACCTTATCAAGGTCTTCATAATTTTTCAACGGAGATGTCACATTAGGTCATTTTAGTCCCTAGATGTTGGTTCCTTATCTTACGTGACCATAATTTCATATTTCATAATATTTTATTTCTTTCTTCACATATTGCTTCCCAGGAACTTCCATCCATAGTTTCTCTATATTGATTTTCAACCGTCTCATATTTCATATAAGGCCATATTATGTTGATTTCATCTTGTCAATATGTGAACCATGCTTTCATGCATATTTTCAAAGAAATAGTGATATGGATCTTGGGGGGAGGCCCCCAAGATCTGAAATATTTAAATGGACCTTGGAGGGGGGAGGCCCCCAAGATCTGAAAAATTGAAATTCCAACAAAATGAGACAACACGGTGAATAAAACCACAAAGAAATTTTATTAAAACATAGAATAATTATAAGGGATACATTGTGGTGGACAATATGTCCTTTTACAAGATGTGACTTGTTACTTATAGCATTTTTTAGTTACAATACCACAGGTAAATTCCATGGGTGGGTAAATACCATGGGTGAATGAATACCATGGACATATGTCACTTAAAATACCATGGGTGGATGCCATTTACAATACCATGGGTAAATTCCATGTGTAGATGAATACCATGGGTGGATACATGCCATGGGTGAATGAATACCATGGATAGATGTCACTTACAATACCATGGGAGGATAAATACCATGGGTGGATGAATACCATGGGTGTAGGACACTTTCCATTCAGATCATTCCTCCCTCCTTAATAAGCAATGGTCCCCATTGCGTGAAGTTCCCTCCTGAGAAGCCTTTGCTGAATATGAAGAGCCACTAAAGAGAAGGGTTTTGTGTGGTTTACCCATAACCGTGATGAACGAATATCCAAGGATAGAGATACCCTGTAATGCTCATGACCAACTGTGATACTGACAGCGTGCATCCTAACAAATGGAATTTGATGAAGTGTGGGTTTGTGGATGGCCCATAACCATGAAAAACGAAGATCTGAGGATAGAGATACCCTATAATGCTTGTGACCAACTATGATGCTAACATTGTGCGGTCTAGAAAATGGAATTCGATGAAGTGTGGGTTTGTGGATGACCCAAAACCATGAAAACTAAGATCTGAGGATATAGATACCCTATAATGCGTGTGACCAATTGTGATACTAATAGTGTTCATCCTAGCAAATGGGGACTTTGATGAGAAGGATTTTTTGTAGTTGACCCATAACCGTGATGCTTTTTGTTGATGAAGTAGCATGTGCCTATATAGCCTCAGGTGGGAGGGCACATCTCCAAAGAACCCAAGCTTAATATTTTTATGCTAAAACTGATGAATGTGAAGCAGGTGCCTACAAAAGCAGGGTCGGAGGACACGTCTCCAAAGGGAACCTGCTCTAAATGCTGCTCCAAATTTAAAATGGGCATAATGTGGTCAATATAACTAATAATATTTATCATAACATGTTTTTGGAAATAGAATGATCATTATGCCTCTTCCCATGTCTTTGAAATCACTATCTGGATACACTGAAAACTATGATTCGTGCTGCATCTGTCTCACCATCACAAAATTTCTGAAAAAAAAAATAGTTGATTTTAAATCAGCGATAACTCTCTCGTCCGGACTCTGATTCGACCATTTTTTTTTTGAAATCAGGTGATTTTTCAAGGGGAGCTCAAATCTATAATAAATTATTTAAAATTATGCACTAAAAAACTGTTAAAAAACTAGGAGAGTCATCGTCCACGAATTGTTGTCAGAACAAAATCATGCAACACTGCTGATTTTAAATCAACGATATCTCTCTCATTCGGACTTCGTTTCGACTAATTTGCTTTTTAAGATTGACTATTTTTTCACAAGGAATCTAGATATGCTATCTTTTTCTGAAAATTTTTCATCAATATTTTCAAATCTTCTCTAAAACTCTCCACCCAAAAAATTCTTGCAAAAAATTGAAAAAAATAGAAAAAATTCTTCCCATTTTGCCCAAGAAAGTGATCTATGGAGGTCGTGGAACTTGCATGGAGTTTGTCAAAGATGGTTGCAAAACGTTGAAACTAAAATATGCTTCAAAACCTCATTCCTATGGATTCATAACCTAAATCTGATACCACTGATATATATATTGGGGTGAGGCCCCCAAGATCTGAAAATTTGAAATGGATCTTGGAGGGGGGGAGGCCCCCAAGATTTGAAAAATTGAAATGAAAAAAAAATGAGAGAACACACGTTAAATAAAACCACAAAGTAATTTTATTTAAATATAGAATAACTATAAGGGCTACATTATGTGGACACTATGTCCTTTTACAAGATGCGACTTGTTAATTATAAAAAAATTTAGTTACAATACCACAAGTAAATTCCATCAATGAGTAAATATCATGGATGAATTAATACTATCAGTGAATGAATACCATGGGTGGATACATACTATGGGTGAATGAATAACATGGATATATTTCACTTACAATACCATGGGAACATAAATACTATGGGTAGATGAATACCATGGGTGTAGGCCACTTTCCATTTGGATCAAAGAGATCCTTGAACATGCTCTTAAATTAGAGCATTTAGTCATGTTTTCTGCAACTATATGATGACATGATTTAAACTATCAAATATGTTCATACATACCTCTTTTCTTATTTTAGTCATCTAGACTTCCTTCGACACCTTGCTTTCATTGATTGAAAATGCTTCAATCAACTTGACCTGCTGCACTCCTTTGTCACCACACCATCATCCTTCTAAACAATGGATCCCACACAAGGTGTAATGATTAGCAAGACAATTTCTTCTTTCAGGTAGAGGTGAACCTTCTTATAACGATTTTGTAGAAATTCCTATGTAGATTCAAAATTTCTCATGTAGTTTACTAAAACATAAGACTCAAATATACTCTTCTCATCTACGGAAAGCAATTCACAATCGAGAACACAAATCATAAACATACATCAAGATTCAACACACATACACAAATATTTTTCTAGGGGAAAGCAAATGATAAAACCCCTCCCTATATGTATTTCATTAATCAAATAATTTGGATGAATACATATGCTTGTTCAAGCTTGAGCACAACTTGCACCTGTATAATCTATCCTACTACTTCACTGAATAAATCTGGTCGATAATTAACCAATTTCTCAGTTTGACAAGCTCATATTTCCTTGTGTTGTTCCTTGAGGAATTAGGCCCCTATTAATTAGGAAATTACTCAATGAGAATTGTGCAATTCATCTAGGTTGATCCTCAGACTGCATGCACCACTTGTACAACTTGGATAAGTTTACAACTGATAGTAAACTTCCCTTAAACTCCAAAATCAACTGGGTAACTCAAATTCTCTACATGCATCATTTATTCTAGGATGATTTATTAGTTAACTGGTTGATCACATAGTGAGCTGAAGTTACACTTCCACTCTTGGACCTTCCACTAGTTCCTCTTGTAGTTAGAACTATTTTAACTAACAATAACTCATTTTAACAGAAATAGATTGCTAGAAATTAGTAATAAATCATACTAAAATTAACTCAAGTGTCTCCAACATGAATTAACTAATTTAACTGAATGAAAAGTGTCATGTCACCTTAGTTAAATACCTCAAGTTACTCTGCTAAAATTTAAATTCAAATTTTAATCTAGTTTGACCAAGGAAAAGTCAAAAATAAATTTTCTTGTTGCATTTTCAACACTCCTCCTCAACAAGAAAGGGATTATCAGTTACCCCCATCCTGCCTCTATGAAGCTCGAATTTTCCTCTTGACAAAGCCTTTTTCAAAATATTTGCATCTTGTTCCTCTGTAGGAATGTATTCCAACAACATGATCTTCCTCTGCACACAATCTTGTAGATAGTGATACCGGATATCGATATGCTTGGATCGATCATGAAATATAGGATTCTCAGAGAGTTTGATACAACTCTGATTATCACAATAAATCACACTAGGATCCATCATCTGACAAAATAACCCAACAAGAATCCTTCTCATCCCGATTGCCTCACATGTTGCTTGACTTACAACCATGGACTATGCTTCTATTGAGTTGAGTGCCACAAATGTAACAACCCTGGTGAAAATTCAATGTAATAAAAGTTAATTAAGGAAAAATAATAACCACGGTTATGGGACACGTATTACAAGTTGAATTTTGGGCAAAAAAATCCTAGTTCGGGTGTTGATTTGGTTTATTATGGCTAAGGAAATTGGAAAAGGCAATGACAAAGGCTTTGGAAAGGGAAAATAGCATTTTTTAGAAATTTATTTATGAAAAAAATGGAAATTAGGAGAAAAGGAAGTTGAAAGGTCACAAGTTGCATTTGAGGAGGAAAATGAAGGAAAATAATGGAAAATGAAGAAAATAGAGGGCACATTATAAAAAGGCTTCTGAGGATCAGTTGGTACCTTTTTTTAGTTCAGTTTTGTATCTCTCTCTCTATTCTCTCTCTCACAATATTAGACACAGATTTTTCTTGGAGGAATTCAGCATTGGATCAAGAAAGGAAAATAGGAAGTAGATATCAAGCAAGGAATAATAGGATCAAGCAGCTACAACAAGATTTTTTGCAGGTATCGATTTGCATATGTGGTTTCCTTTCTAAATTTGGAATGCATGGTATTGCATGTGTGTTCTTGGTTCTATTTATGTCATGGGCATGGGTTTTTCCAAATGTGACAGTGTTTTCAGCCTAGCCTTTCCATTTCCAGATAGCCATGGGGTGATGGAGTTATCATGTTTTGGTTGCGTTGGATTGTCGAATGGATTTGAAACTGAGTGAGGTGGATCTCTGAATGAAAGAACACATGGCCTAGTAAACCTTGAACTAGATTGTGGGTTGTGGTAATGTCAAATTTTGTGTTGCCTCGGTGGGCCTAGGAATCCTCGACCGATGTATGGTGGGATATACGGTAAAGCCTAGAGGTGGGTGCTCTCCATCAAGCTTAGGAATCTAGAGATGGGATATACGGTAAATCCTAGAGGGTGTAGTCTCGGTTAGGGCATAATGATATGGTGTGGATTGCGATAAATCCTAGCGACTAGGAGATAGGAAAATTCAAAATGGTGTAGGTGGATAAATTTGGTGGCATCCATGCTTGTTTTTTCCTAATGATATAGTGTAGATCATGGTAAAGCATATTATTACATGTTTATTGTTTTGGCCTAGTGATCTGGTGAGGATTGCGGTAAATTCGGTTTCCATTGATGAGGGTGAGGTGGTTTAGCCTCGAGAAGCCCTAGTCGGTTCTTTTGTTTGAGTCCCACATTCATGCTTGGCTATTGATTTGGTTTATTATGGTTAAGGAAATTGAAAAAGGAAATGACAAAGTCCTTGGAAATGAAAAGTGGCATTTTTTGGCAATTTATTTATGAAAATAATGAAAATCAGGAGAAAAGGAAGGTGAAAGGTCACAAGTTTCATGTGAGGAGGAAAATGAAGAAAATATGGGTACATTAATAAAAAGGATTCCGAGGATCATTTGGTACCTTTCTTTCAATTCAATTTTAGATCTCTCTCTCTCTCTATTATCTCTATCACAATTTTAGACACTTAGGTTTTTCTTGGAGCATTTCAACATTGGATCAAGAAAGGAAAATATGAAGCAAAGATCAAGCAAGAAAGAGTAGGATCAATAAGCTACAACGATATTTGTTGCAGGTATCGATTAGCATATGTGCTTTCCTTGCTATATTTGGAATGCATGGTGTTTCATGTGTGTTCTTGGTTCTCTTTCTGTCATGGGCACAGGTTTTTCCAGGTGTGACAATGTTTTTAGCCTAGCCTTTCCATTTCTAAATAGCCATGGTGTGATGGGTTTCTCATGGTTTGGTTGAGTTGGATTGTCAGATGGATTCGAAACTAAGTGAGGTGGATCTCTGAATGAAAGAACACATGACCTAGTAACCCCTGAACTAGAATGTGGGTTGCGGTAATGTCATATTTTGTGTTGCCTCGGTGGGACTAGGAATCCTCAACTGACATATGGAAAGGTATATGGTAAAGCCTAGAGGTGGGTGCTCTCCATAAGGCCTAGGAATCTCGAGATGGGATATATGGTAAATCCTGGAGGGTGGAGTCTCGGTTAGGGAATAATGATCCAGTGTAGATTGCGGTAAAGCCTAGAGACTAGGAGATTGGAAAAATCCTAATGGTGTAGGTGGAGAAATTTGGTGGCATCCATGCTTGTTTTGGCCTAATGATCTAGTGTAGATCATGGTAAATCCTGGTATTACATGTTTATTGTTTTGGCCTAGTGATCCAGTGAGGATTGCGGTAAAGTCGATTTCCATTGATGAGGGTAAGGTGGTTTAGCCTTGGGAAGCCCTGGTTGTTTCTTTTGGTTTGAGTCCCACATTCATGCTTGGAATATGGCATGCAGATGATTGGATGAAGAGATATTTGGCTTAGCCAATCTATGGTTGGGTCGAAAATGGTAGTCTCATACCGGGTTGGCTTTTGCATTTATGAATAAGAGTTCATTTCCTTGGTAATTTACATCTAAATGTATTGGATTCTATGTAGCATTTATGGCTATTGTATCCTCAAAATTTTTGTTGTTTATATGTTGGTTATGGATGTATTTTATGACAGTGAAAATGTATGGCTCTCATCATGTTTTTATTTGTAAATGAATGAGTAATGAATATATGACCTAATAGATGATAATGCAGTTAATGATATAAGGGAAAAATTCTTCTTAGTCATTCTCAGATAAGTATGAGACCCATATGCTCATATATGTTATTTAAACCTACAAATTACATATTTGTGACATGTTTGATGAAATGTCTTTCATGGCTAGTATGGATTGAGTCAAGTTCTTGTTCAAGTAATTGCATTTGTATCATTATTTTTTTGTTATATTTCATTCATGTAAGTTTCATGGAGTTCTGGGCAGTGACCTGAGCCCTGGGCCTAAAAAAGTGGCACAAAAATTAGGGTCACGGGATCAGAACTACTTGGAAAAGTCCCCAGTTTCATGCATACCCATGTCATGTGAGCGAATTGAGGTTTCCAGTCGCACTCTTTCCCATGTCAAGGGATTGATTAGGGGATTGATGCACGGAAATGTTGTTTTGTCTCAATAGCTAACCTCCTAGAAGGTTTGGATGGCTCATGGGTGTCCTGTAGCAGTTGAAAAAGGTCTGTATAGTTGTGTGGTGTCGGTCCTACCTCCTTAAGGTGACCTAGGAGGTTGAATCAGATCATAGTAGCATATCGTCGCATGTTTACCCAAGTGGACCAAGTAGCTTGGGTAAATGTTGGAAGAGGGTATTATAGGGTGGTATCAGAGCATGGTTCACCCTTTCGACTGGATGGGAGGTGTGTGTTGGTCATGCGTTCATGTCGGTTGCACAAGTGTTACTCATCATTTTGGTCTATATGCTCGTTTCATATGCATATTTTTGGTCTTGGTTGTAGTTATGTTGCCATGTGAAAGTGAGGGTGTTGTAGTGGAATGTGTCATCATGAGTGTATGATTTGTTACATGTTGTCAATATACATTGATATGGTTGTTGTCATCATGCATGAGGTCATGGTATGTGATTGATATGGTCATCCATTGATGACTAGACTCTAGTTAGGATGATTTCTATATGTTGATATTTCTATATGTTATACATTTATATGATGTTATGATTATGTTTATATGTGTATTATGTTGATTTGGTTGATCTTGTAGATGATATATCCTCCCTGAATTATGATAAGGTATGTTGGTTAGTTTCTATTTTTGTTTAGCTAACAAAAGATTCCTTGCAGGAAAAGGATCAAGATGAAAATCAAGATGGTAGCTTGGAGTTCATGAGATTATTTTGATGAGTCAGATGAATTTCATGGTGTTTGGAACACTTATGACTTGGAAGACACATTGAGGAGTTGTAAGGCGAACAATGACAGAATCATGCAGGCACAAGAGACCCTGTTGGGGTTTCCACTAGTGTAGTGTTGGGTGACCCTTGGGGGTTTCCAATCACATATTCCCCGATAATGGTGGCAACGTGTCGTCCTAGAAGCCTAAATGACGAGAGACTTGGAACTCCTCCCTCTAATGGGGGAAGGTCCAAGAACGCCTAGATCGATGGGGTCCATTGGGTCCGTTATGGTGTCGACTAGCTTAATCTTGGTGATATTTTGTTGAAGGGAGGAGGATTTATATCAAATCAAATATGATCACATGCATAAAACAAAGAGAAAAAATAAGAAGTAATTTTTCCTTTAATTTAAAGCTATGTGATCAATCAAGAAAAATATGTGGTTTTGTTTCTCTTGCGTATGATACTCAAAATTCTATATAGACTTACTCGTCCTTAAACTCTTAACATAACTAGGCCTTGCAAAGATATACTCATAATGGGTACTCCAACTAACGTCCTGAAAGAGCTAGCAACCCCTTCCAGTAGTCTGAGAATTGACCAAGGTAATGGTATGAGGATCAAGTGTTGCCTGCACTGTCACCTATAGGGGAGGGTGCCCTAGTTTTGGCCACTAAATTATCGTCGTTCCACGTGAGAATTTGCGTCTTGACCTTCTTGGTAATCAGCTACCAGTACCGAGCACTAGATGGGTCAGGTAGCCCTAAAAATTACCACACACACTCGGCCTAAGCTTTACCCCCTCTTAAACGGGTCTCTGGTAATGCTCGGGTATTTGTTGCATGGGAGGATAGACAGATTTGAAGCGCCCTAAAAAGTCAATATATATGTTTCAAAATGTATTATGACCATGGTGGCTTATTAGATGCCTACCCCCGATGGTCCTAACCTGAACCATAATTTATTTTGTGGCCCCTGTGGGGAGAATTTAGTGATTTTAGTTAATGATTATTTTTAGTGTTGGGTCTTCGTTTTGTCTCATTTATTCAAAATTTCTCTCATGTTGTCGATGGCTAAATGATTATTTTTGAAGAATATTTGTTACTTGTTTTTACAGGATTAAAATATCATTAATAAAAGTTTAATAAAGGATTGTCTATTGCATGTTTAAAACTAGTTTGATCATGCTTTGGACCTGCCTACACTATGCAACGGATTCCTGCAACAGAGAAGGTACAGTTGATGCACATACAGTGAGAAAATTGAAAGGCCGAGATGTGATTTTAGCATCAAAGGTTGTTGCAGATATTATTTGGACCACATGATGAAGATTCCACTTGATGCAAGAGGAGGAATTTTGGTTACAAATAATGGTAATGTCATCTTGCGTGAGTTGTGTTGAATTTGGCACATCCAGCTGCGAAGTCGATGATTGAATGTCACACTCAGGATGAGGATCATGCTTGGAGGATACATAGATTACAATAAAACAGGGGAACAATATAAATGGCTCGAGCATGATTTAGCACATGTTGACAGGAGCATCACTCCTCGGCTTGTTGTTGCGTGGCACCCTCCCTAGCACAGCAGTTATAAAGCCCATTGAAAACCCATCGTGAGGTTGAATGCTTGAAAAAAGAAATGGAGGAGTTTTTTTTATAGATATGGTGTTGATATTGTATTCAACGGCCATGTCCATGCATACGAGAGATCAAGCGTGCCTCCATTTTAGCTAAAGATGATCTAAAATTGTGGAACGAAATTATGAAGATGATATGCTGACTGTAATAGATAGAAAGGGTAATGATTTCATAATGTCAAATATCCCATACTGAAGTTGGATGTGAGATTTTCAATTTAGTAGTCGTCATTGTCTCTACCGCAATTGGTGGAATTGTATTTTATTGTCTTGGGCAGCCGGTTATTACTGAATACTTACTTGCAGGGTCGCTTACAATCTCATCAACGTCTGTGGTTTTGAAGTTTTTAATGAAACGAAATAGTATCAACGCCCTTCATGAACAAGTCACAGTTGGAATGCTTATTCTGCAGGACTGTGTTGTTGGATTACTATTTTCATTGCTACATGTTTTGGGTGGACGCAGTCGACCTCTACAAGGGATAATGTCAATGATGGAATCATTAGTAGTATTTTCCATAGTCTTGACAGCTATAAGCATATTATCTTGGTCTTTTGTTCCCTGATTTTTGAAGCTAATGATATGCCTCTGGAAGCCAGAATTAGACGATTAGTCACATGCTTTCATCATCACGCAAGAACAAGAAGGCAGTTGAATCGCACCTTCCAGCAACAACATCACTCCAAAAAAAGAGGAACGATTCACTAGAATCATTCCTATTTCAACATTTAGTTGCAAACCAATTTTTTTTCTTGGAAGATTGTTAAAATCGATAATCCGCCTCTTGTATTTTAGCTGGCTAATTTAATTCTCCGAATTGTAATTAGAGGCCTATATAAGAGATTTCCTAGAGTGGAAAAGTTAGACAATTAATTAATTAGGCAGGCAACGAATTAGGAAATCGATCAAGGGAGCCGGAGACAAGCTCGAACACGAAGGGAGAGCGCAGAAGGGAAGAGGAGTTTTCCCAATGTAGCCTCACGTAGTTCATAACCCACGGATTGATCCTCTTGTCTTGTTGGAGTTGAGTGTTTGCCTCATGATGTAAAGACTGCGTTTTCAAGAATTAATGAAAGCATTTCTAGCCATGCTATGTCCATTTATTTATTGCATTTCATGATCTTGACTACTGTGTGAACCAGGTTATGCATAAAGGGTGTGAGCTGGCTGGGTTGGCCGCCAGACCAGCTCGACACCACTTTACAGTTCTTAAATTAATTAGAATTTAGGTTATTTATTTATTATGTGAATTTATCTACAGTCTCTTTCCTTCTTTAATTTTCATTTGATATGTTGCAGTGTTTTCTTGCCAGCCTTAAAACTAGTTTGATTTTTTTCATTAAGGAATTGTTCCTGCACTTTGAAATATTCATTTATATGGAATAAGAATTGCATCCCTTTGGAGCTATAACATTCATTCATTGATCCAAACTCCCATCTAATTTATATTCCAGAACCCGAGATCGAATTGAGTACTTATGGTCTTGAGAGCCGACATTACAAAAGGGAATTGCTCTATGCTTGAAATAGATGATGTTTATTTTCTAATGTAATTACCTTTAAGCCTCTGGACAGTTTTACAAGATTAATCTATGGGGAAGAGGAAGGCAAGAGATTCATATTAAGTAAATTTATTTATAATTTATTTACACAGTAAATTTACTTGTTATTATGTTGATGCTTTCAGGTTACTTTCACACAGAATTAATGCAAACAGAATTAGTGCAGGCAGAAGTAGTGCACGCAGAATGTTTTTGAATTGCTTTTGAATTTATTCCAGCATTTAAAGTCTTTTGATATTGTGTCAACACTACTTGGTTTCCAGTTCTAATTTCCTTTCTGATTGCTCGTACTTAAGAATTTCCTTTCACATTGATAGTAAATTATTTCCTTTCATTTCCCGCATAATTTTAATTTTTTGGATTGGTATTTCTCAAATTATCTTTTAGTGCAGATTTCATTTATTTCTAAGATTAATGTGCAAGATAGAATAGAATTTGTTTTGCAGATTTCCAAGGGCTCTCTCTGGAATTTCCAGTGCTGCACCTCAAAGTTCACGAACTATTTGGATTGACAAATTAAATGTTGGTACATTTATAGACCCTACAATGCAACCAACATTTTGGTGCCATTGACGGGGAGACGCTTAGGGGATTGACCTTGGTGACCAGTTGCATTTGGGTTTTTTTTCCTTCACCTAGTTTCTCTTGCAATTTCATGTTCTTGAATATATTTCTTTCCTGCATTGTTTCTTTAAGGTTTCTCATTTTATTTAATGTTGTAAGAACCCACCACCCTACTCACATATATACACACTACTCATGTGCTAACAAATGTACCAGTGGGTTTGTTAAAAACAGGAAAATGGTATTTTGAGGAGTCATTCAATGAGGAGTTTTTATGCTTCTACAAAGACATACAACCCATCCAATGAGGAATTAACAAGTGCAGAATTTAACATTTTTCTTGAACATAAAAATGATATTATTAAATCTTTGATCTCGAAATTGGATGATTTGCAGGGAGTGGGATCAGGATGAAAACCCACTGCTTATATTTTGCGCCAACCATAGAAAGAAACACTTCCTTGGAAAGTGTCCATTTAGTAGCCTGAAAATTTGCAAAATTTTTTGAAGAGGATCATCCAACAGAACATTTCCCATCGTTGCCAAGATTACTGCAAGCACTCAGGGAATCAAGTAAGGAATCGAATCAACTATTAGGTATAACTCAAAACCCATTATCATTTGATGTTTGGAATTATGCTTATTTTCCTGAGCAGGTTTCCCAACATGTTTATAATCATGCAGTTTCATGGAAAACTTTTAATCCTCCTCCAATCGAATATCCTACTTCATGGTCGCATCGGCCCTCTCCTTGGCTCTCATCATCAAGCCAAATATCTCCATGGCCTCAAGAATCGTATGGATCTTTATCTCTAGGGCAATATCCCATGAAAATTCAATCATATGAGCACCAACAATAGCCACAATTTATTTCCAATGCACCATTTAGTTATCCTCCTCCATGGTCCCAGCCACATCTGCAACCTTACCCTAGCCTTAATCCATACCCTATCCCTTATCCTAATCCTTACCCTACTTCTTATTCTTACCCATACCCTAGCCCTCATCCAAACCCTAATCCATACCCTAGTCCTAGTCCATGCCCTAATCCACGCCCTAGACCTAACCCTAGTTCTAATTTAAAACCTAAAACTAACCATAGTCCAAAGCCTAGTCCCAACCCAAATCCAAATCATAGTCCAAGCCTTAACCAAAACCCAACCCCAAACCATGTTCTAAACCCTAATATGAACCATCAGGTTGCACAGCAATTTCAAACACCTATTCTTCCCGTTGATTTCCATGTTGAACATAATGCTACATATTTCATGTTTGGAAAGGGAATGAATTTGGAAACTTCCCCCATTACCACAAAACATTCACCCCAGGAAGATATAATTCAAAGACCACCAGAGGAGCAATATTTCATTGGAACTTGTTTTGAAAATGTTGTTGAAGCTAAAAACCCTAGAACCCCTTTCAACCATTCTCCTCAATCTGAAAATCAAATATTTGAGCCTGAACTTGAGGGATTTATGTTTTGTCTTTCACCAGATCCTTTGTGCCTCGAAGGGAGTGACTATTAAACTGTGGAAGACTTGAATCAGTTGGAGAATCATAAATATGTGGATTCCCTTGAATCGTGGTTTCGAGTAGTCATCAAGCCACCTTATTTCCTCATTATTCGGAAACTCTTGGTACCATATCAATTGAAGAAACCGATTTCTCATGCTTTGGTATGTCTTGAACTATTCTTTAAAACTAAGTGCGAGTATAATCAGCATTTTGTTATGGACATGGCTTCATTGAAAGTACACCTACACTTAAAGGTGATATTTCTTTCTTTAAAAATAGGGTAGGGTAATACAAGAATAATGAATAGAGATGTATAACAACACTCTTGAACTTGAGATTCCTTAAAATCGCAGCTTTTGAAATTTCTATTATCATGTGCTCTCATGGTAAGAATTGTCAGAAGAAATTTACACTTAATACCTCATATTTTAGAGTGACTTTTATTACGGATTAACATGTCAGTAAAGGATATTGTTATAATTTACATGTAATACTTCTCTCCTATCCTAATAAACTATCATCTAGAAAGCATTTTTTTAAGTCCTCTTCGAAGGGATCAATGAAAAACCTTCTATGGTGGACCACGCCTACAAAACTCTTCTAAGATTTCATAAAGAATGATCAAATCAAGGAATATTTTGGTCATTATCTCAGACGTCTTTAAATAAGTTGTTAGGGTAGCATGACAAACCAGTAAAGAATAGTAATTAAAAAAATTTGTTTCATTCTGCACCCTTAAGGAGTAGATTTCCTTCTCCACCTACTAAGTAACCCATCTGAGGTTAATTATAATCAGATTTTTTCTAAAAAAACATAAATTAATTAATTGAGGGATAGGAGGTCTCATTGCAATCCGACCTACTATGATCATGGGTCCTAAGGAGAATGACATTATTGCATTAGTCACCAAGCCACAGTAATGGATTTCAGTTGAAAATTTGGAAGACAAGAGGTCTCATCATGAGCCAGCTTGTTCATTCTTGTTATTTCTTGTTAATGGCATTAACTTTAGCTGGTTACCAAGCCGGGACATCGGCCTTCAATTAACTTATAAAAAGAGAAGAATTAAATGCTCTTAAATGACTTTGAATCTTTATCTAATAGGTGGGACAAAAATCATTTCATGAGGTTAAAAGGTATCCCTGTCGAGGCTATAGATGCCTGCTGGCAACAGGGCCATGCCTGTGGTATTAAAGTTAATTTTACACTATGATTAACTTGGTTTTTTTTGCCTTTCCCTGAACTCACTATCAATCTCTTTGAGAATGGCTTTAAAATCCTTCTGTTGTTATACCTTGGAGCTATATCTTCTTGGAATATGAGCAGGGGACCCTTAGTGCAGGTACCTCATTGCGCCAGACAAGAGAAGCTTCAACTATACATCGGTAATGGTAAAATAATCATTGTGATAAGGTATTACTATGTCTAATTTTGACACCTTGCTTTTAAAATCATGTCACTCATATTTTCAACGAGGATATTAAAGTGAAGCTTTTGATCTGGGATGCCTACGAGATATTCTTTTTGAAATTTTAAAAGGTTGGCTATTTTATCCAAATAATAACACCATCCTTGCAATTTAGTTTTTCATGGAAATTTTTGTTTTATATTTTCTAGAAATCAATCTAAGAAAATAAAGAGTCCAGTAGACACTTTGTTTTTAGAGCAAGCTTTATCTAGCGCGGGAAATGTGATCACATAGAATTGCAAGGACATCATTATGAATGCCTATAAATGTTTTAAATTTTTGTTTTTGCGAGGGAGTTATAATATCAGATTTCTTTGCATGAGGACATGCAAGATGGTCAACATAGGGGGATGTTGGGCCTCCGTTTTTTATTATTTATTTGAAATTTATCTCATGATGTCGATGGATAAATGATTATATTTTAATAATATTTATTACTTCCTTGTTTTTACAGGATTAAAATATAATCAATAAAATTTTAATAAAGGATTGTCTATTGCAAGTTTAAAATTGGTTCGATCATGCTTTGGACCTGCCTGCACCATGCAACAGATTCTTGCACCAGAGCAGGTAGATTTGATGCACATACACTGAGAAAAGTGAAAGGCTGAGATGTGGTTTTAGCATAAGAGGTTGTTGCAGATATTATTCGAACCACATGATGAAGATGCCATTTGATGCAGCAGGAGGCACTGTGGTTAAAAATAATGGTAATGTCATCTTGTGTGAGTTGGATTTGGCACATCCAGCTACGAAGTCAGTGATTGAATGTCGCACTCAGGACAAGGATCATGCTTGGAGGATACATAGATTACAATAAAACAGGGGAGCAATATAAATGGCTTGAGCATGATTTAGCAGATGTTTACAGAAGCATGACTCCTTGGCTTGTTATTGTGTGGCGCCTTCCCTAGTATAGCAGTTATAAATCCCATTGAAAACCCATCGTGAGGTTGAATGTGTGAAACAGGAAATGGAGGATTTTTTGTACATATATGGTATTGATATTGTATTCAACAGCCATGTCCATGCATATCATAGATCAAGCACGCCTCCATCTCAACTAAAGATGATCTAAAATTGTGGAACGAAAGTATGAAGACGATATGCCGACTTTAATAAATATAAAGGGCAATGATTTCATAATTTCAAATATCCCATACTGAAGTTGGATTTGAGATTTTTGATTTAGTAGTTGTCATTTTCTCTACCGCAATTGGTGACATTGTATTTTCTTGTCTTGGGTAGTTGGTTATTATTGAATACTTACTTGTGGGATCGGTTACAATGTCATCAACGACTGTGGTTTTGAAGTTTTAATGAAACGAAATAGTGTCAACGCCCTTCATGGACAAGTCATAGTTGGAACGCTTATTCTGCATGACTGTGTTGTTGGGTTCCTATTTGCACTGCTACTTATTTTGGGTGGACGTCGTCGACTTCTACAAGGGATAATGTCAATGATGGAATCGTTAGTAGTATTTTCCATATTCTTGACAGCCACAATCATATTATCTTGGTCATTTGTTCCTTGATTTTTGAAGCTAATGATATGCCTCTGGAAGCCAGAATTGGATGAGTCGTCAAAAGATTTCATCATCATGCAAGAATAAGAAGGCATTTGAATTGCACCTTCCAGCAACAACATCACTCCAGAAAAAGAGAAATGATTCTCTAGAATCTTTCCTATTTCAACATTTAGTTGCAAACCAATTTTTAGTCTTGGCAGATTGTTAAAATTGATAATTTCCCTCTTGTATTTTAGTTGGCTAATTTAATTCTCCAAATTGTAACTAGAGGCCTATATAAGAGATTACCTGGAGCGGCAAAGTTATTCAATTAATTAATTAGGTAGCAAATTAGGAAATCAATCAAGGGAGCCAGAGACAAGCTCGGGCATGAAGGGAGTGTGTAGAAGGGAAGAGGAGTTGTCCCAATGTAGCCTCACGCAGTTCATAACCAGTGGACCGCTCCTCTTCTCTTGCTGGAGTTGATTTTTTGCCTCATGATGTAAATACTTCGTTTTCAGGAATTAATGAAATTATTTCTAGCCACGCTCTGTCCATTTATTTATTGCATTTCATGATCTTGACTCTTGTGTGAACCAGGTTACACATAAAGGGTGTGAGCTGGTTGGGTTGGCCACTAGACCAGCTCGACACTGCTCTGCAGTTCTTAAATTAATTAGAATTTAGGTTATTTATTTATTATGTTAATTTATTCATGAACTCTTTCCTCGTTTAAGGAATTGTTCTTGCACTTTGAAATATTAATTTATATGGAATAATAATTGAATCCCTCTAGAGTTGTAACATGCATTGATCCAAACCCATCTAATTTATATTCCATAGCCTGAGATTGGCTTGAGTACTTATGGTCTTGAGAGCCGACATTATAAAAGGGAATTTCTCTATGCTTGAAATAGATGATGTCTATTTTCAGATGTAATTACCTTTAAGCCTCTGGACAATTTTACAAGATTAATCTATGGGGATGAGGAAGGCAAGAGATTCATATTAAGTCAATTTATTTATAAGTTATTTACACAGTAAATTTACTTGTTATGTTATTGATGCTTTTAGGTTAATTTCACATAGAATTAGTGCAAGCAGAAGTAGTGCATGCAGAATGGTTTTGAATTGCTTTTGAATTTATTCCAGCATTTACAATATTTTGATATTGTGTCGACACTACTTGGTTTCCAGTTCTAATTTCCTTTCTGACTGCTCGTACTTAATAATTTCCTTTTGCAATTATAGTATAGGATTTCCTTTTATTTCTCGCATAATTTTAATTGCTTGGATTGGTGTTTCTCAAATTCTCTTTTAGTGCAGGATTTCAATTATTTCAGATATTAATATGCAAGATAGACTAGAATTTGTTTTTTAGGTTGTCAGGGGCACTCTTTGGCATTTCCAGTGCTATGTCTCGAAGTTCATGAACTATCTGGATTGACAAATTAAATGTTGGTACATTTATAGACCCTATACTACAACCAACATTTAGAGAGTCTCATGTTTTCTTAGGGTGTGCTTCAATGAAGTAACTGTAAGAAGAGGATAAGGGTCCCAACACACTGGGTGCCTTTTGCTCCAATGCTTACCGGTGCTTCGTGTGTGCTTTGGAGTGTACAATCACAAACGTTATGAGATGCGGATATGCGATGATCCTTTACAACACTTTTCTAATTACCATATGTTTGATTGGTCCTTGCAAAAAATGATGTGTGGATTATGGTCCGCTTACACCTTTCCTAGTTAGACTATGTTTGCACTATAGGGAGATGGAAATTTGTCCTAGGAAAGCGTTCATGTGCATACCTAGGCTCACCGTGAGGTTCAAGGGTCACAGAGATTACTTGCATTCTTTTTTATATTTTGGTCCTAGTCCCAATTCCTAATGCAAAATTGAACTAATCTAATGCAAAAATTGAAAAATCTTGAATTAGCTAAAGATATGTGGATATATGGGCCAGTTACTTTTATGCTAATTATGCTATGTTTTTTGGATATTTATCATCAAATAAATTGTTTTAACAACATATATGGATTCAAGGCCACTTACTTTTTTCTACTTAAACTATGTACGATTTGTAAAAATAAAAAAATAAAATTAAAACTACTTAGTTGCTAAGCTAAACTCTAGCAAGTAAGAGTCCTAATGAGTCATGAAATGCAATAACACAGTGATGGAAAACTTGTTATGGGTTTCCAAGCACTTTACAACTGAAAAAATGACAAAAATTGAGCAAAAATTGGCTTGTTGGCCTACCGTGCGGGTTATCTTACCACAAGCATGGAACCTGCATTTGTCGGAGCACAAAGTGCACTATTGGGAAGATGAATAAAAATGCTTCCTCTGTTGTGAAAAAAATCTCATTTAGTGTGATTGGAGACACTAAGAGGATGTATGGGTAGTTTGTAGCAAACTGAGTAGGAATAAGGACCTGCATCAACAACCATTAACTCAAAAAGAAAGAATCAAGTGGAATCGCCATTCCTGTGGTAGTGTATTTGGCGCAAGGGCGTACGAAATACACTTATTTAGAAATTTGGCTGCTGCCTACACAAGGTCACAGATAAAAATGATTGTCTATTTTTAGTGGAACATATTCGACATAATGTAAACTAAGTTTGAGGGACAACTCACCATACAACACTAAAAACAAATCAAAACACACAATACAAATACAAAAGCTCGATGGAGAAAAAAACCTAATAAAACAAGTGGAGAGTTCTCCCTTTATTAGGTTCTGGTGGTGAAAAATATACAATGCTAAACACTTGATGAGGGTCGTTTGAGCTATGGAGCTCAAATACCCAAAACAAGGATGTCTCTTTCCCTCAAGTTCCTGCAAGCGTCTCTTCCCTCTCTCAAAAGATGGTAGGTCAATATCAAGTGGTGAACCTCTCTCTCTAGGACTGAGATGTTTCCTGGCCAACATATGAGTCCTTCCAATCCCTCTTACCAGGGCTATGCAATCTATGTTTTCTATGAATCAATTGTTGGAAATGTTGTCACGATGGCAAAGGAAGTAGCAAAGGAGACCGAACAACAACAAGGTAACAAGAGAAATAAAGCAGAGGCAACAAAAGACCACAGAAAAGAGAAAAGAGGCAGATATGGAACTAAGGCAGCAGACAACGCAAAAACAGTGAATAGAAGCAGAATGCATAATTAAAGAAGAATTGTCCAGAGACAGAATAGGAGAAAAATGCCATCGAATAGAAAAGAATAAGATGAATATAGCGAAGATTATAATCGCGATGGACCATAGTACAGTGATCAGCTTGCGGAATCAAGAACTTGAGTGTGCAATTAGAAGCGGAACTGTGACAAAATAGAACTCTAAACATGCAATGGAAGGTTGATATAGTATATATATCATAGTAGAATTGAAGACAGAGTGACATTGTGTTGTGTTAAGTTCGGAAGACAGCAACCGGTGCAAAGAATGTATGATATAAGACTCAAACGAAATTGTGAACAAAGCGTTAAACCTAGCAATGAAACTATAATAAAAGGAAAAACCTTAAAGCGCAACTTAATTATAATAATACATTGAAAAGGCGACGGAACCCTGCATGGAAGAGCGAAACCATGACCAAGTGAACAGTGAAGGCAGTTTACGGTTTTCATCGCACCACCTATGCGGAGTGAGTGGTATTTGAGGAGTTGGGAGCAATTCCATAAATCACTCAACACGTGGCAAGGAGACCCACAGAAAACCGCTTGTCACTATGCGCCATCGTGTGTTATAATTCGACCCAGGATGCCCAGCGATATCGTTGAGCGTCGTTGATCTGGGAAGGGGTCATTAGACGATCATCATTTGTTTAAGGTGCGCAAAGATTAACACAGGTATGGCAGGCCATCGCACGTTAACGTTCGGCATCGGAGGTCGAGCGATATGAATATACGCCATTGATCTGGAAGCTTTCTAATCTAACGGTGATCAGACGCTGGACTTGCACGAAATTTACTTATGGTACCATGTGCGTATTTGATTGGCTATTGACTATATTTGTGGGCCCGGGGTCAAAGGTTTATCATATTGTTTGAAAGCATTAAAATGTGAAAGGTTAACCTTAATCCTAAAGTTAAGTTCAAAAGTATTAAATTAATTATTTAATAGAACAGTGTGAGTTACAGAGACCCCGTTGGATTATCTATTCTGACCCCTTCCACGAAAACCATTAGTAATTGAATGGTTTTGACCCAAGGTTTTAATAAAGGAGAAAACTATATAAGGTGATGAGAATTATGAAGAAGGGTGTGCATGCGAAAGGGTTGATAATAAACGAATCTATTTTAGAGATATCTGAAGAAACTCTGATATATCTGAATCTATGGTGCACCTGTGAATATGATGATCAAGATCTCTAGATCTGATGATGATTAATTCCTGGTTTAATCGACTGACGAAATCATGAAGAACGTATGCATGAGTAAGGGTTGTGAATGAATACTTCACCCTAAAGTATATCTGTATGGAATGGGTAACAGATTACTGAGAGATCTGAATTAAGGATGCACCTCTGAAGAAAATAGATAAATTCGGTGGCCTGCAAGGCATGTTGTGTGGAAGTGGATGAAACGTGGTCCGCAGTAGATCTGAGGGTTGAAACCTTTAGTGAGGGGGTTGTAGCTCCCTTCCAGTGGTAGCTGGTAAACGAGAGAAGGGGGTTGTGGCTCCCTTCCAGTAGTGGTTGGAGAACGATAAAAGGTTGTAGCCTTTCTGCAGGTGGGTGCCTGCGTGCTGGCATAAGTCTGCACCAGCATAAATTGTAAGAAGTTTTCTTTTATAATAAATATTGAAGATTGAGATAACAAAGAATTATGGTTTTCCCCGAATTGCCTTCCACCTTAAATCCCGGTGTCTATATGGCTTTGCTTATGGTTCGATGGTTTGTTATGTTATTGCTGTTCATGTTTACCGCTTTACTACGATTTAATAAATGATGCAATGATCTAAGTAAAGACATAATAATATCTCTGGACATACAAGTTGGATGCCGTAATGTAACATAGGGTTTTAAAAGAAAAGGAAAATTGAAAATACTGATTCAGCCCCCCTCTCAGTATTTTTCCAACAATTGGTATCAGAGCCGGTCCTTCTAAAAAGCTTAGCCGCTAGAAGGAAGATCAAGCAAGATGAGCAATCAAGATGGAACAACATCTATCAGGCCTCTGCTCTTTAATGGAAACAATTTAATCTTCTGGAAAACAAGGATGTGACTCAACATCGACACTCTGCGGGAGCAGAGGTATGGTACTTTTGAAGGAGGGAGTATCGATATCCACAGTTAGCATCTACCGTATCCACTTTAAAAAAAGAATTATGAACAACGCAAAGGCGGTCAATGCTCTATTGGGAAGTCTAACTCGACCCGTAGTTTGTCAAAGTCATGGCAATTGGAATACAAAGAAAGGGGTAATATGACAAAATCATTCTAAGCTATGAAGGTGATGCAAAGGTAAAAAGTGTTAAACTCCAAACTCTCAAAATTCAATATGAGAATCTTAAAATGGAGAATGAGGGGAGCATTGCCAATTTATTCTTACGTCTTGAAGATATTGTAAATCATATGAGAAATCTGGGAGAAACTATAACCAAATCTACTTTGGTTGAGAAAGTCTTAAGATCACTAACGACAAAATTTGAGTCAAAAGTTTCAGCTCTTGAAGAAAAGCAGGATCTTCAAAATCTTACTCTGGCGCAACTTCATGGCATACTAAGTGCATATGAAATGAGAAGAGGAGGACCATCTGAGTCAAAGAAGAAAAAGAAGTTACTCTTTAGAAGAATTAGAACTTCAAAAAGGGAAGGAAGTACAAAACAAGGACTGTGGATATATCTCAGAAGAAGATGAGATAAACTTTGTAAAAGAAACTTCAACTTTGGCACAGGACGGTTCGTAGGTAAGCTTCCTTTCAAAATGTTTTGATTGTGGAAGATTTGTTCATTATGTCAGAAGTGTCCTTATAAAGAAACACATATAAAAGGGGAAGGAAGTAGCAAGAAGGAATAGGAATCAAGCTAAATTAGAAAGAGTTACTATACTCATGAAGACAGTGATGGGTTATCTGATAGTGAGGAAGAATGTGAACAAGATCTTAGACTTCCCATGGCATTTGAAAAGGAATCTAGAGAAGAAAAGGATGCTTTTGTGGATGCTCTAGAAGACAGTGATTTTCTTGATGAAAACAATAATCTCAAAATTTTCTTAGAAGAGAGTAAAATAATCATAGAAACTCTAAAAAATCAGCTTGAAGAAAAGGAGAAACACAATGAGAAATTAGAGTGCGAAGTAGTAAGTCTAAGAAAAGAACTTGAGAAAGTAAAGACTCTGAATATTATATTTGCTAAAGGATTTGAAACCTTAGATGAGATTATCAAGGTACAACGTTCTCCCCTTATAAAGATAGGTCTTGGATATATCGGAGAATCTTCTCAGCCTTCAACACCAAATTATCTAAAAGCAACTACTGCTGGTTTACAACATGCTGCCACTCAGCAAGGGAATAAAGAATTTTTGCAGGTAAAGCATGATCATCTCAATTCAAAGAACACTAACTTTCAAAGAAACACCAATACACCGGTAAATTCAAGAAGGAGATTTTATGATCGTAGAAATTTCTTCTTCAATTAATAATGTTTCTCATGTCACAATTTTATTTCTACAAATTTGCTCAATGTAGCATATAAAACCATCATGACGAAGCAAGCGTGAATAAGGATTGATATTGAAAACAAAGAAGAATACCTACAACAACTTTTCTCCTCTTCAAAATGAAGTTGAATGTGCTTATTGCAATAACTTTGGCCATGAAGAATCAGAATGCAGGAGAAAAGTTCAGCCAAAAGAACGCGTTCCTTCAAGCTCCAAAGTTTGGAAAAAGAAGGAATTACAGGTGGAAAATTGTGGCATAGCGTTATTTGTAGAAGATGAAGAAAACCAATGGTACATTGATAGTGGATGCTCACTGACACGTGACAGGTGATAAAGACAAACTTCTTACTTATAGTGCTCTAGAAAAGGAAAATAATGTTACATTTGGAAATGATACTCCTGCAGTCATTAAAGGAAAAGGGTATGTGTTTCTAAAATAAAAAGTGAAAGCTAATGAAGTAATTTATGTGGATGGATTAAAGCATAACTTGTTAAGTGTAAGTCAAATGTGTGATTAAGGAACTGAAGTTGTCTTTAGTTCAAAAGAATGTGTGGTACGTGATCTTGATACAGGTAAAACAATTATAAAAGGGAAAAGAACTCCAAGCAACCTGTATGTATTAAATAACTACAAAGAACAATGTTACTTGAGTCAATATTTAGAAAACTGGATATGGCATAGAAGGTTGGGGCATCTAAGCTTCTCTCAAATCAACAAATCAAGTAGACTTAAAGCTGTCCGTGATCTTCCCAACATTACTCCACCCGAAAATATCATATGCAAATCTTGCCAATTTGGTAAGCAAACCAAAGTACAGTTTAATGCCAAGGAAGGATCATCAAGTAAGCCTCTTGAACTTATTCATACTGACATATGTGGACCTGTGAGGAAAAAGTCACCACGTGGTGAACAATACTATATCTTATTCATCGATGATTTCTCTAGAATGTGTTGGATTGGGTTGATTAAACACAAAGATGAAGCATTTGGAAATTTTCAGATCTTCAAAGCACTGGTGGAAAATGAATTAGATCTAAAAATAAAGTGTCTTAGATCTGATTGAGGAGGAGAATATACATTAAATGAATTCTTTGAATTTTGTGAACAACATGGCATAAAAAGACATTTTTCTGTAGCAGGCACTCCACAACAGAATGGTGTTGCAGAAAGAATGAACAGAACAATTCAACAAATGGCTAGAGCCATGCTTGATGACTCTGGAACACCTGACACATTTTGGGGAGAAGTAGCACATACAACAGCAAACATTCTCAACAAAGCACATGTTCATGTAAATAGTGATAAAACTCCATATGAACTCTAGTATGGTAATCCTCCCACTAAATCATTTTAGAATTTTTGGAAGCAAATGCTTTATCAAGAATAATGATGAAAAACTTGGCAAGTTTGAACCCAGAGCAGATGAAGGAATATTTCTTGGTTACTCCTCTAGGAGTAGGGCATACAAATGTTACAATAAAAGACTTCGAAAGATTGTTGAATGTATAGATGTTGTTATTGATGAGTCTCTCGCAGCTCCAAAAGAAGAAAAACAAACAACAAATGAAGACGATGATGATGACATATATCCTTCTACATAAAATAGTAATGATACAAATAGTGAACCCAACGAAGAACCCAAAGATGATTTATTTGAAAAGGGTCCATCCAGATATGTTCAAAAGAATCATCCAGAATCTCAAATTTTGGGAGAAAAGGGATCAAGTGTACAAACAAGAAGGACTCTTGTAGGATCTTCTAGCAATCTGGAATTTCTATCCACTATTGAACCTCACAATGTCAGTCAAGCTAGCAAAGATGAATGTTGGATTCAAGCCATGAATTAAGAGCTTGATCAAATTGAAAATAATCACACTTGGGAATTAGTACCAAGACCTCATGACAAAAATGTCATTGGAACTAAATGGATATTCAAAAACAAGCAAAATGAGAATGGGGATGTTATAAGAATAGTTATAGACTTGTTGGCAAGGAAGTATGCTCAACAAGAAGGTATAGACTTTGAAGAAACCTTTGCTCCTGTAGCGCACTAAGCCATAAGAATGTTTCTTTGTTTTTCAAGCTTCCAACAAATCAAAGTCTATCAAATGGATGTTAAATCAGCGTTTCTCAATGGTGATCTAGAAGAAGAAGTTTATATATAAAAACTAGAAAGATTCATTTTGGGAAATGATGAAAAACTTGTTTGTAAACTTAAAAAGGCTCTATATGGTCTGAAACAAGCTCCATATGTACTTGAACATTTGACAAATAACTCATCATCAGTATTTCAAAAAGGACCATTGATAGCAACTTATACACAAAAATTGAAAATGATAAATTATTGATTGTGATTGTATATGTTGATGATATCATCTTTGGAAGTAATGAAGAATCTATGAGTCAGAAATTTGCTTCTGTTATGCAGCAACAATTTGAAATGTCTTTACTTGGGGAACTAACTGGAATCAAGATCCTTCTGGCTTGCAAGCAGCACAAACAGAAGGTACATTCTTATCACAAGCAAACACTACAAATTAAAGAAGGCATGGAACCTAACAAACCTCAGAAGTACAACAATGATAACCAAACATGATCTATCGCTTAATGATGATTCCCCCACGTGAATCAACCGAATACGTATCTATGATAGGAAGTCTACTTTATCTCACTAGGACAAGACCAAACATCATGCATGCAGTTGGGATTGTTGGACGATTCCAAGCTAATCCAAAAGAGTCTCATCTTCAGGCTGTGAAAAGAATATTTAAATATCTACAAGGAACTCAAGACTTTGGACTATGGTATCCAAAGAATGTTGATCTTACTCTTCATGCATACACTGATGCAGATTGGGCTGGAAGTGTTGATGATCGGAAAAGCACTAGTGGTGGTGCATTCTATTTGGGGCCCCGGTTAGTATCTTGGTTTAGAAAGAAGCAAAGCTCTATTGCCTTATCCACATCAGAAGCAGAATATGTTGCTGCCGCATCATGTTACACTCAACTTCTTTGGATGATGCAAACCTTACAAGACTTTCAAATAAAATGTTCACCTCCTATCTCCATTATGTGTGATAATACAAGTGCCATCAGTATCTCAAATAATCTCGTCATACATTCCAAGACCAAGCACATTCCCATCAAATATCACTTCCTACGTGAACAAGTGCTTGAAAAAAAAGTGAAATTGGAGTATGTTTCCTCCAAAGAACAAGTTGTTGATATATTTACCAAACCTCTACCCAGGGAAGCGTTCGAATATCTTAGACAGAAACTGGGAGTAGTCTCTGCCATGTAGAGGATTAGGTATACTTAAATACAGAATATTAAATTGGTTGTGAGGTGATGTTAGGCATCTCTGAATGCATAGGCTAAGAGGGAGCATTGGTCATATGAAAAGGATGAATTGTTGGTCATATTATGTTTGAAGATGCAGCATGTGCTCAGGGGGAGCATGGCATTGTCGGTTCAAAGGATCTTGATCAAACTCTTTGCCATTGATGTCAAAGGGGGAGGAAAAGAAACAAAGGACTTCCATAAGACCATCAGAGGAAGAGTATTGCCATCAATGCCAAAGGGGGAGATTGTTGGAAATGTTGTCATTGATGTCAAAGGAAGTAGCAAAGAAGGAGCATCTGAATAGCAACAAGATAAACAGAGAGATAGAAGAGGCAGCAAAGAGACCAGCAAAAAGAGCAAAGAGGCAGATAAGGAACTAAGGCAGCAGACAACGTAGAAACAGTGAATAGAAGCAGAATGCATAATTGAAGCAGAATTGTCTAGAGACAGAATAGGAGAAAAAGGCCATCGAATAGAAAAGAATAATATGAATATAGCAAAGATTATAATTGTGATGGACCATAGTACAGTGACCAGCTTGCGGAATCAAGAACTTGAATGTGCAGTTAGAAGCGTAACTGTGACAGGATAGAACTCCGAGCATGCAATGGAAGGTTGATATATTATATATATTATAGCAAAATTGAAGACAGAGTGACATTGTGTTGTGTCGAGGTCGGAAGGCAGCAACCGGTGTAACGAATGTATAAAGACTCAAACGAATTTTTGAACAAAGCGTTGAATCCAGCAATGGAACTGTAATAAAAGGAAAAACCTTAAAGCGCAACTTAATTATAATAATACATTGAAAAGGTGAAGGAACCCTACGTGGAAGAGCGGAACCATAACCAAGTGAACAGTGAAGGCGGTTTACGGTTTTCATCGCACCACCTATGCGGAGTGAGCGGTATTTGAGGAGTTGGGAGCGATTCCATAAATCACTTGACATGTGGCAAGGAGACCCACGGAAAACCGCTTGTCACTATGCGCCATCATGTGTTATAGTTCGACCCAGGATGCCCAGCGATATCGTTGAGCGCCATTGATCTGGGAAGGGGTCATCGGACAGTCATCATTTGTTAAAGGTGCGCGAAGATTAACACAGGGACGGCGGGCCATCGCACGTTAACGTTCGGTATCGGAGGTCGTGCGATATGCATATACGCTGTTGATCTGGAAGCTTGCTAATCTAACGGTGATCAGACGCTGGACTTGCGTGAAATTTACTTATGGTACCATGCATGTATTTGATTGGCTATTGACTATATTTGTGGGCCCGGGGTCAAAGGTTTATCATATTGTTTGAAAGCGTTAAATTGCGAAAGGTTAACCTTGATCCTAAAGTTAAGTTCAAAAGTATTAAATTAATTATTTAATTACCAAGATCAATGGAACAGTGTGATTTATGGAGACCCTGCTGGATTATCTATTTTGACCTCGTCCACGAATACCATTAGTAATTGAATGGTTTTGACCCACGGTTTTAATAAAGGCGAAGACTATATAAGGTGATGAGCATTATGAAGAACGGTGTGCATGCGAAAGGGTTGATAATAAACAAATCTCTTTTAGAGATATCTGAAGAAACTCTGATATATTTGAATCTATGGTGCACCTGTGAATATGATGATCAAGATCTCTAGATCAGATGATGATTAATTCCTAGTTTAATCGACTGACGAAATCATGAAGAACGTATGCATGAGTAAGGGTTGTGAATGAATACTTCACCCTGAAGTATATCTGTATGGAATGGGTAACAGATTTTTGAATTAAGGATGCACCTCTGAAGAAAATAAATAAATATGGTGGCCTGCAAGGTATTTTGTGTGGAAGTGGATGAAACGTGGTCCGCAGTAGATCTTAAGGTTGCAACCTTCAGTGATGGGATTGTAGCTCCCTTCCAGTGGTAGCTGGTAAACGAGAGTAGGGGGTTGTAGCTCCCTTCCAGGAGAGGCTGGTAAATGAGAGAAGGTTGTAACTTTCTGCAGGTGGGTGCCTGCATGCTGGTATAAGTCTGCACCAGCATAAAATTGTAAGAAGTTTTCATTATAATAAATATTGAAGATTGAGATAACAGCAATGGTGGTTTTCTCCCGAATTGGGTTTCCACCTTAAATCCTGGTGTTCAAATGTGTTGCTTATGTTTGATGGTTTGTTCTGTTATTTTTTTTCATGCTTACTGCTTATCTGATGAATAAATGATGCAATGATCTAAGAAAGACATAATAAGATCTCTGGACATACAAGTTGGATGCAGTAATGTAATATATGGTTTTAAGAGAAATGAAAACAAAAAATTTCAGAGTTCCTACAAGTGTCTTTTCCCTCTCTCAAAGAATGGTAGATCAATATCAAGTGGTGAACATCTCTCTCATGGACTGAGATGTTGGTTGGCCAACATATGAGTCCTTCCAATCCCTCTGCTACTGGGCTATGCAATCTAGTTTTCTATGAATCAATTTGGCTAGCATAACAATGTGTCTCCAATTCTTCTTCCAAAGGCTGGCTTATATAGACATTTTTTGAATTCCCTCCTCTTCTCTTGGCCCAAGATAGATAGTGACACAAGAGTGGAGGAGGGATTCCTTTGTGGCTGTATTTACTCCTGCAGGTGGCTCAAATCTGATTGTCCTTGACAGTACTGGGCAGAGAATCATCTTAACCAAGCGTGCCAAGTGGTCCTAGATGGTAACATTTTTCCATCTTCAAAACCGCGCGGCTATCAAAGGAATAGTTGTGTTGTGTGCAAAATTCCTTTGATGCGGACGTGCTATCATTTAATTTGCCTTCTGAACCTTAGGAAAAATTAAATTTCAGTATGCTCTAATGTATTTCTTCTCTGAAAATCTTCATATGTACCTTATGCTTGACATTTTTAATGTCTTTTTCCTGTACGATTTTCTTGTGTTAACATTGGTGGTTTGGAAAATAAACTTTATGTAGCAATTGATGTCTAATTTTTCAAAAAAAATAAGTTAATCCCTTACAAAAGATTACTAAGGATATAGTGTTCTAATACATCAATGTTGAAATATCAACATTTGAAAAGACAAAGGTATTTATTGTCACTACCTCAACCTTAAATGATCCAAGTTATGAAAAATATGTTTATCTCCATATCTTCACATCAAAGGATTCATTCATTATTGTGCTCGGGTAAAGAGGAAAAGAAGGAATTGAATTTCCAATTTCAATAATGAAAACTAGGTTGTAAAATGTTGCACTAAATTACCCATCCATTGAAAAACAATCATATGTTGTGGTTAAATCCATGAAACAATGTACAGCTTACATTTGGAAAAGTGACGTGAGATTCATTTTGCATTCCATGGTGAGATCATTGTTCATCTAGATATGGATTGGTTGAGAGAGTCCAAATTCAATTTTTGTTTTTCAAGGGTATGACTTGGATATCAAATTGACTACCGTAATCAAAGAAAGAAGATTGTACAAGTTATTAGAGGAAAAACAAGATCGAATTGATGATTGAAATTTGGAGAATGAAGCTTCCTTGTAAGTTGTTAGCACTCTTTGTACCTACAAATATGTATCCATGGTATTATGAGTTAAAACAATGTATGCAACATGGATCCACTGTGAATCATTTGGATGCAAAAAGAAAAAGAGCAGTGAGGCTAAAATATACTATGTATAGTGTCTTTCAAGAATAACTATGACAATGTTCTAGTTAGATGTTTGGAGAAATCAAATGCCAAGAGTCTTCAAATATTCAAATGACATGCCAGTTGAGGGAGGTTTCATAAGGGACACCATTGCATGTTAATCATTGATTGGTTGGTATAATTTGCCAACATTGTTCAAGAATGTGGAGACACGTGTTCAATAGTTTCACATTTCCCAAACATGTGAAAGGAAAGAGAATAACATTATAGTGCCTTTATAGTATGTTACCATTAACAAAATTTTCCAACAATGGTGCCTTTATACTATAGAAGAAATGAACTTGCATTCTTCTATTACACACAAGTTTGTTCTATCAATAACTGATTACTTTAATTGGTAGCCAAAATACATCCCTTCAAATACTATAAGCAATACAGTGGTGATTCATCTTCTAGCACAATGAATCACTACTAGGTTTGGTATGCCCTCGTTTTAGTATTTGGCAACATGCTGTACTAAAAGTATACAGTTATCATTCAATTTTTTGTTAAATAAATGAATTATTTTATCTTAATTGTTTAAATATTATCCCCATGGAAATGGTGTTATAGAGTCAGCAAATAATAACTTGACCAAAATTGCAAATAAGACATCAATTGACCACCCTTGTAACTAATGCAAATCATTCTTCAATGCATCACAAGAAAATCAAATTATACCCAAAAAATGACAAATCACTTTCACTTATTTCTTTGTCTATGGAAAAGAGGTAATGTTACCTTCTAATATATTCTTGCCTTCTTTAAAATGTCGAAGTATCAAACAACAAAAAGTATTCAACTATCCAAAATGTAATTGATATTTTTTTGAAGTTGGATGGGGGATTGGTGTGGGGGAGTAAAGAAAAGAAAATAAATTTGATTCCCATCAAAGGATTGTGAAGCATGCATCAGAGGACGGACTTTCAAGTAATTGATATTGTCATCAAATGGTACAAGGCTAGTGAACCAAAGGAGAAACATACAAATTTTTAGCATTTTCATTAAAACCATATCAGGTCAAATATGTATTAGCCTTATAACTTGAAATTCATCTCTAAGACATGGAGAAACCCAAGTCCCACCTTTCAACAAATGGGAAATTATTCAAGATTCAGTTAACTCACCCTTGATGTGGAGTAGTTTGCACATATTTGTATTTCATTGATTTCATATATTAGTATTTACTTTGATACTTTATTTCAATGATTTTCTCTTATATTCAATTTTCATAATAATAGCAAGTATGTTTCATGTTTCAAACATTTGTGTTTTCTTAGATTAATTTACAAATTTCATGTTTTAGTTTCATGTTTTGATTTACTTCTATATATCTAATATTCATGGGTTAAAAAAACTTGAGATAGCTTATAATGCATTATGAGACTAAGGCAATATTTTTGAATGGTAGTGATGGTTAATAGATGCCCCTAAAAATTTCCAAGTAACTAATCCCTTTGTTGTTTCCACACATCTACTTGAGTAACAATACAAGTTACTAAATGAATCTATTCACACATACTAAACGTGTATATCATGTGAAATTAGAAAATGAAAAGTCCTAAACTTCAAATCTAAAGGGGATAACATAAATACAACCCGATAGGAGGTGATCAAACCCATTTAGTTTATAAAAGGTCACTTCACCCCACCATCAATCTCTACATAATATATTAAAAATAAAAGGAAGGGAAAGGAAGTTAAGCTATTACAAGTGATGCAAACAATATCCATTGGAGCTATGGCCCCTTGTTAGCAGTGGAACAATATCTATGATACCTTAGTGAACCCGCTATAGGAGCATACCTTAAGGGATATTCTATTCTTTACTTGTGGAAATTTTTTTCACCCCAATTCTAAATAGGACTAGGGATTATGATTATATCCTAGATCATTAATTCATGCCAAAATATTCATCAAATTTATTCTTCCATGTAGCGAATTGGTTTATCTTATTAGTTTGCAAAATGATCATTGATCTCCTTGCAAAAAAATCCTTTGGTGAATCTCTTTATGTTTCAATCCTTAGACATCCAAAAAAATCAACTACATTTTCCTTCACTTCCAATTCATTGCTCAACGGTTTCAATCAAATATTTTTGGTTTCACCAGCTAAGTTGCCATTTGCTGATTTCATCAAGAGAGCCCCAATCCTAGTAGTCGATGACCCTTCAAAAAATTTAAGCTTCATTGATCACATTTCATTGTGCTTTGTGGCTTAGGCTTTTGATACAATTAACACTATTAGATTATTTCAATTTGTTTGATTAATTTGCTTCACAAACTCTATTACATCATTATGCTTAATAAATGTGACCAAATTGTTATTTGATTATTTGATCTTGTGAATTTGATTTGATTGGATAACTAGCCCAGATTCGATGATTTAGAAATCCTTTTGATACTTTATGTATGGACATATATAACACTTTTGCTCATCAAAATCTTACCAATGATACTTTGCTCACTTTTTTTCTAGTGTTTTTCTTTTCCACTTGAAGATGATCATGATCTCATCGATAATTTCTTGCTTACGATTGTAAGTGCATTGTATGCATAAAGTATTACAAGTACTACATTTAAAGCATGTGATGTATAGACCAACAGTATCACATGAAAATCCTTGTATTGTATACTCAAGGCTAATCACATGAACATTACTTGATCCCATTATATTTAAACACGTGTTGAATTAATTAACGTATATATCATTACATCACATCCATCACTACTGATGAGATGTTGTTAGTTGGTGCTTAAAATTAATCAATGCAAAAACATGCATGTCACTGTGAACTATGTTCAACAAGTGCAATTGATGAAAGAAGGTGACCAAGATGTAGAAGTAAGAAATAAGGAGATCTAAATGTTGAAAGGGCTAACAATGGAATTGTTTCAATTATCAATTATTTATGTAGTTAATTAACTAATAGAGTACCAAATACTGCAAAATTGGAGGAAGAATAAAGGAGTTCCTTGTATCGTTTTGATGCAAACCAAAGTAGCGTGGAATGATTTGTCATTAAACATTCCATAAAAGCACAGAATCGTTTAATACTTATACATGGAGTCTAACTCATAGCATGATATCTTGGGTTTTGTAGATTAGTGAGAGTGATTAATGGAAACTTAGACAAGGGGCACTTCGTTGTGGAAGTATTTAGTATAAAGAAGACAAGGAATCTTTATATTTTTAAAATTAGTATAGATTTATTTTAAATATGGATTCAATATGAGTCAAGAGGGATCTAATTTTTCACGTGCAAATTTTTTTATAATTTGAAATTATTTAATTTTTTTTTTTTTTTTTTTGGCCGACATGAGAAAAATTTCAACTTTGATGACAGACGTACACGGTTACACATCATACTGAGCTAGAGAATGAGCCTCTCGGCTCAACAAGCCAAGACTCTTGATTTTTTATACTTTGTATTTAACACCATGGGAAATAAATGATTGTATTTTCTTTTACCCAGGCTCATCATGTAGTTCAGTTGCATTACTTATTTCTCTTCCTCCATATTTCCCCATGGTAGAGAAACATTTCTAAAGAAGAAAAAAGCATCACATAGTGTTCAGAGAATCATAGTGCATTATTGAAATGTCTAGAAATGGCAACATACATCATTAGTGTCGATCTAACAAAGTTGATGTAGTTGAATCTTCATGCACCAAAGCTTTCAGTATTGTGTGTTTATCTAAGGCCATATATGTAGTGAAATGCTTCCCAAATATCTAGAAATGATATATACATCAATATTATCAACTTGGAAAATGTCCAAGCAATTGAGTCTTCACCCATCAAGTCTTCCAACATAGTGTGTTTAACACAGACTCATTGCGCCAATGAGATACTTCCCATAAAATCCAAACATCTTGAATTATACATGTCACTTCCAATAAGCTCAAGAGATATTGACATAAATCGAGATGATGAAGAATACTTCTCAAGGGACTAGATGATCAGTTGATCATGTCTTTAATGGAAAAATGCAAAAAAAATTAGTTGCTCAGAAATGGTCCAAACCAGAACGAAAGGAAAGAGCTCGAAAATACAATCTTATAGCCGCAAATGGCACTGAAACCGATGTTGTATGAGAAAGTTATTCAACTTTGAATTTTCTCAATTTCAGGTAAAAAAAATGCCAGTTTGACAGATTGACTTTATAAAAAAAATTATTAAAAAAAGAATATTCCACAGAATATTCTGGGAATATTCTACAGAATATTCTATAGAATATTCTAGACAGACAGCCAATGGCAGGGCGCCACGTGGACAACTCGGAGGCCGCCACGTGGCCCCAAGGATCAAACGAAATGGCTTGTCAAAAATTTGTTGGCGCAAACAGGATTCGACCCCGGGTCGGGTCTGTGGAAACGGGGCGGCCCAACTGGGTGAGCCACGAGTGATTCTTGTTAAGCTATGGTCAAAAATTTATTATAAAGTTTGAATTTGTTTATGGCGGGGTCGTAAAGGGGCCAGCCCCTCGACGATAAGACCACAACATCGGAACCAAGGGCTTCAACGAATCGGCGGGATTATAAAAGGCATGGTCATGTGTATTTCGGCGGGGGTTAATATATATGGTTTCAACATTTAACACTTTCGCGTATAACTCAAAGTTGACAACCAAATGTGCGATGGGTGCGGTCCTATGGATCCGCGACCTTATCTCTTTAACCCTCGACAACTGGCGGAGGTGCCATTTTTAGCGCCAAGCCTTATTTTAGTGGGATTAACTGCAGTCCCACCATTTTTGGTGGAGCTTTTTTAGCCCTAATTGGACAAAAGTTTGTTTTGACCATATCTGGAGCTAGGGAAGTCCAAATGGAATGAATTTTTTTGAAACATTCTCAAGCTATTGGAACAGGTTGCAGAGCCATCAGGGCACTCTGTCAGAGGTTTTATCAGCGGATTTGCTTGAGGAGCCACCAGGGCTTTGGGAATGATCCGCTGTAGTGGGCTATGTTCATCTGTTTGAAGTGAATTTACATTCAATTTTTACTGTTTCCGGCACTCTAATTCTATTTTAGCAGCTATTTCAGCCTATTGAGGCTTTCTTCATGGTGTTAAACTATTTTTGAGCATTAATAGAGAAGGGAAAAGCCCATTTGGGGGCTTTTGGACCCAGCAAATGTAGCCCAAGGGAGGGGTGAACTACTTTATCAAATGCTTGTTTATATGTTGTGAATTCTTGCTGCTTATTTCTAGAGTTTAATACCTTAAAAAGTAAATTGAAATAAGTCCTCTTAACATAAAAATACTTATACAGTTATCAAAACATATTTGTTCCATTTCAAAACACTTCTAAAAGCTTGCACACATCTATTAAAGGTTAATGAATACTTTGAACCAGCAGCAAATACTTTCATAACCAGATCATTAGTGTTTACTGATTATTTGTTTAGGCAGACTCTGTTTTGTGGCCCAGGCAGCCTCTGGTTTCATCGTTTCTTTGAAAGGTGAATTAACCAGTGAATGCCCCAATAGTCTATCTCTGTATAAGAAATATTTAGTTCACACATTTTCAGATCAAATTGGTATCAGAGCTCGGGTTGAGCATTTGTTATTGTGCAAAAGTTTTTAAAACAGTGTAAGAGATTTATTGTTTTATTGGTTGCAAAATGGTTGCATGTATGAGTTTTCTTGAGTTGGAAGGATAGTTGTTGTTAGCTAAGTCTTGGAAAGGATTGAAGACTATTTTCCTTACCCAATTTACCTCAAAATTATCTTTGGAAAACAAACTCCAATAGTTTGTGTTTTATGGTTGCTTGAATGAGAAGGGGTCTTTACTGACATTTGGTTAAAAGCTTGTTGTTTGTTTGAAAGCTTTGAGGACTTTTCTTTGGAAGTTCCTTTTGGTTGTTTTGACCATTTACATAATGTCAACTTCTTCTACAAGTGAAGTTTCCTCCTTCACGAGATTCTTCAATGATGACATGAAGAATGAGTTCTTTAAGGTGAAGGACATGGTGCAGATTCTCATTGAGGATCAAAGAGAAAGCGTTAAGCTTCATGCACAATTTTTGGCTATGAAGGATGAGAAGGAAGAAATTCTCCAAAGGTTGCATGACATGGAGAAACAACTCCTTCAAGCTCAAGAAGCATTGTCCAAGAAAATTCTTGAGGAAGAGGTTAATCGTTCCAACTTGTCTTCAATTTCCTCCATTGAAAAGTGTGTTGGTTCTTTTGAAAAACATACAAGAGGCATCGGGTCCAAACTAATATTTAGGATGGGCTATCAAGAAGACAAAGGTTTGGGCAAGCATGCACAAGGCATGGTTGAACCTATTTCAGTTGTGGAGCAACCCAAAAATGTTGGTCCTGGATATGTGCAAATTTATGGCAAAGAATTCAAATCCTTGAATGCATGTAATGAAAATTTTAAGAGAACCTTTGTTCCAAGTTCTCAAATGCATTTATGTCAAAATTGTTTTAAGGATGACTGCCATTGTTTTAAGCCATCATTGCAGCAAGTAGAGGGTAAACATGTCGCTTATGGCGAGCCTTCTAGTTCAAACAGTTTTCAAGACAAGAACATTGATGAAAGTCTGAAAAGGAAAGTTGTCTCCTCTACTAGTTCATCGTCTTTCGAAGACAAAAAGGATGGACATTCGATGCAGCAAAAGAGGTATAATCATTCACATGATCAATTTGATTATGTTTCAGTAAAGAATGATAATTTTTCTTGTTCAAATGAAAAGAAGTTTTGTTGCACATTTTGTGGTGGATTTAACCATGTTGCTTCAAGTTGCTGGTTGAAAAAGAAAGCACACAGGAAGCAGAAGAGGCAAGGTGAATCTTGTTTTAAGTCTTCTTGGAAGTTTGATCAGTGTAGAAACAGTTTGTTTTTTGCAAATTATAGTTGTTGTTCTGCAAATTTTAAGAATTTGCATCATGACTCAGTGAGTCTTAGAAATGGTCGATCAGTTAATTCCAGAGACAATTTATCATTTTCTGAAAAGCTCCATTTGATGAAATCGGGTATATTTCAGTTATTCAAGGGTGGAAGAGTGGAGAATCAGTCTCCACATTATCAGTTTCACTAATCATAGAGCTTTTGTGGGTCCAAAAGCTTCCCATTTGGGAGGTGTGATCAGGTGATCATGTCTTTAATGGAAAAATGCTCAAAACATTAGTTGCTCAGAAATGGTCCAAACCATAACGACGGGAAAGAGCTTGAAAAGACGATCCTGTAGCCACAAACGGCACTAAAAACTGATGTTGTATGAGAAAGTTATTCAACTTTGAATTTTCTCAATTTCAGGTTAAAAAAAGGCCAATTTGACAGAGTGATTTTATAAAAAAATTTATTAAAAAAAGAATATTCCACGAAATCTTTTGGGAATATTCTACAGAATATTTTGAAAAATATTCTGGACAGACAGCCAATGGCAGGGCGCCACGTGGACAGCCCAAAGGCCGCCACGTGCCCCAAGGGTCAAACGAAATGGCTTGTCAAAAATTTGTTGGCGCAGACAGGATTCAACCCCGGGTCGGGTCAGGTCTGTGGCAACGGGGCGGCCCAACCGGGTGAGACATGAGTGATTCTTGTTAAGCTATGGTCAAAACTTTATTATAAAGTTTGAATTTGTTTATGGCGGGGCCGTAAAGGGGCCAGCCCCTCGACGATAAGACCACAACATCGGAACCAAGGGCTTCAACAAACCGACGGGATTATAAAAGGCATGGTCACGTGTATTTCGGTGGGGGTTAATATATATGGTTTCAACATTTAACACTTCTGTGTATAACTAAAATTTGATAACCGAATGTGCGATGGGTGCGGTCCTATGGACCCGCGACCTTATCTCTTTAGCCCTCGACAACTGGCAGAGTTCTTGGCGGAGGTGCCAATTTTAGTGCCAAGCCCTATTTTAGTGGGATTAACTGCAGTCCCACCATTTTTGGTGGAGCTTTTTTAGCCCTAATTGGACAAAAACTTGTTTTGATCATAACTAGAGCGAAAAAAGTCTAATCTGATCTGAAAATGTGTGAACTAATTATTTCTCATACAGAGATAGACTGTTGGGACATTCACTGGTTAATTCACCTTTCAAAGAAAGGATGAAACCAGAGGCTACCTGGCCCACAAAACAGACTCTGCCTAAATGAATAATCAGTAAACACTAATGGTTTGGTTATGAAAGTATTTGCTGCTGGTTCAAAGTATTCATTAACCTTTAATAGATGTGTGCAAGCTTTTAGAAGTGTTTTTCAATGGAAAAAATGTGTTTTGGAATGGAACAAATATGTTTTGATCATTGTATAAGTCTTTTTGTGTTAAGAGGACTTATTTCAATTCACTGTTTAAGGTATTAAACTCTGGAAATAAGCAGCAATAATTCACAACATATAAACAAGCATCTGATAAATCAGTTCACCCCTCTCTTGGGCTACATCTGCTGGGTCCAAAAGCCCCCAAATGGACTTTTCTCTTCTCTATTAATGCTCAAAAATAGTTTTACACCATGAAGAAAACCTCATTAGGCTGAAATAGTTGCTAAAACAGAATCAGAGTGTTGGAAACAGTAAAAATTGACTGTAAATTCACCTCAAACAGATGAACATAGCCCAATACAGCTGATCATTCCCAAAGCCCTGGTGGCTCCTCAAGCAAATCCACTGATAAAACCTCTGACAGAGTGCCCTGATGGCTCTGCAACCTGTTCCAATAGCTTCAGAATGTTCCAATACCCCTAAAAAAAAAAGTCCATTTGAAACGATTTTTTGTTTTGTTTTAGGGGTATTCGAACATTCTGAAGCTATTGGAACATGTTGCAGAGCCATCAGGGCACTCTGTTAGAGGTTTTATCAGCGGATTTGCTTGAGGAGCCACCAGGGCTTTGCGAATGATTAGCTGTATTGGGCTATGTTCATTTTTTTGAAGTGAATTTATAGTCAATTTTTACTGTTTCCAGCACTCTGATTAGGTTTTAGCAACTATTTCAGCGTATTGAGGCTTTCTTCATGGTGTAAAACTATTTTTTAGCATTAATAGAGAAGGGAAAAGCCCATTTGGGGGCTTTTGGACCCAGCAGATGTAGCCCAAGAGAGGGGTGAACTGCTTTATCAGATGTTTGTTTATATGTTGTGAATTCTTGCTGCTTATTTCCAGAGTTTAATACCTTAAACAGTAAATTGAAATAAGTCCTCTTAACACAAAAAACTTATACAGTTATCAAAACATATTTGTTCCATTCCAAAACACATTTGTTCCATTGCAAAACACTTCTAAAAGCTTACACACATCTATTAAAGGTTAATGAATACTTTGAACCGGCAGCAAATACTTTCATAACCAGATCATTAGTGTTTACTGATTATTTCTTTAGGCAGAGTCTGTTTTGTGGGCCAGGTAGCCTCTAGTTTCATCCTTTCTTTGAAAGGTGAATTAACCAGTGAATGCCCCAACAGTGTATCTCTGTATGAGAAATATTTAGTTCACACATTTTCAGATCACTAGATGCATTCGAGATCCTCAATAAACAATATTTTGCTTTTATAGTTTTCCAAGGAATATGTCTTTCCTTGATCAAAATCTAGAGATAAGTTTCACTTCAAACGACATCCAAATATAGCATTAGCTTTCTTAGTGATGCATTTGGCTTCTACACACCCTACAACAATGAAAAAAAATGCAACCTAAGGCAAAACTCATTAGTAAGACAAATGTGGTGATGAAACAAAACACCAAATGGCACATTTTGATCTCAAAGGCTTCATTAGACCTCACCACAATTGAGAAACACACTATGGACCAAAATTCAATGGTAAGGACATTTTGGCATTGAAGCAAGACTGCCAATGATCATTTTTACCTTGGGACTTTTTCGAACCCTAGTACAAGCTAAAATACACATTGGAAACAAAAATGTAATGTAAGAGGTGCACCAATACAACAGGACAAGTGATGCATTGTTCTCTTCAGGGCTTTGTCAAGCCCCATTGCATGCTTAAAAATATGGGATTCCAAAATGCACTAATTGGGCCATGAAAAAGTGAAGTAGATAGGCCAATGACAATAATAATAATGATTGTAAGGTCACAACCAAGACCTATTGGAATTATGGTTAATGTGTTTTCTGTGAAAATTTCGATCCAAAAATCTTTTTGCAGTGGTAGATTTATTTCTCCTTATTATCTCAACAAGTTATTTACAAAATTCTTCCAATAAATTTTGAAATAAATACTACTACAACATTCACTTATGTATATGCAGAGAAAGGAACAGTAAGAAATATAAGCATAAGAAACAATCACATGTACACACTTATTTTTGGACAATTTTCCCAGGAAAAAACCCAATGCTGGAAAACTGATGCAGAAGATGAGGATTTATATTATTATTCTTCAACAATGAATTCTTTACAAGAAATAGACGGGCATATTATTTTAGAAAACACCTGAGATAGATTCTTTTGGTTCCTTCTGGAGAATTCCTAACACCCGGAAGACCCACTATCTCCCTCTGCATCACTCTGCGTGCTTCTTTTCACAGTCCCTGCGTGAGCACACGGCACTGCCTTTAGTGGCCCTCTACATCCCTCTCTCTTCTTTCTCTGTCACTGCTAACTCCCTCTCCTTCTTCTGCCTCTGCAACTCTGCCCTGCAACTCTCCCTCTGAAATAGAATTATATTCCTTCATAATCAACTTCATTCAGGTTACTAAGTGTATGCCTGGCTTACTTTCCAAATGACCCTCAAGCCTTCTTTCATAATCTTCTTATTGACGAATCAACGGACCAGATTAGAAGTCTAATCAATGGCCAAACTTAAAACTTGAATTGATCTTCATTCTCTAGAAGATTCACACTTTATTTCATTAATACCCATTAATTATTTAATTTCCCTAAGTTTATACTATGGGTCTACATTAAAATAATTAATTATTTTAATAAAATACAAACTAAGTGGAATTTCCACAAACGATTTCTGTGTTCTTTGGAAAATTGATGTCCAAACCTCCTTACAAATTTTGAGACTTGGAACACTTTCTGATGCTACAAAAATCAACACTCCCTCTTAGCGAGGAAAGTGTTCTAGCAAAATGAGGGGGTAAAATGCTGCTCTTTCTTGAAGCATCCTCTGCGCTACTAATGCCTGCTTGCTGCCCCTCACCTATTGTGTTCTTGCCTTTTGTACTACTGCCCATGACCCTATCAATGTCACTAGCTCATATGTACTGCAGATCCCTCTGAATCCTAAACCTATCCATCCCTACTACTGAAATGGATTCTTGATCATCTCCATCTTTTCTCTGAAATAGACAAACTTATTCTTTCCCAAAGCTTTCGTGAGGATATCAGCCACTTGTTCTCATGTAGGAGTGTACTCCAATTGTACAACTCCCCTTTGGACACAGTCTCTGATGAAATGACACCTGATGTCAATGTGCTTCGACTGATCATGAAGCATAGGATTCTCAAAGAGCTTTATGGAACTCTGATTATCACAAAGAATGTTGGTCACCTCCATCTTCTCCTTGAGTAAGTTCACAAGCAATATTCAAAGCCATATGGCCTCACATGAAGCCGTGCTAACTTCCATGTATTCAGCTTTTGCGGAGCTCAGAGCCACAGATTTATGTTTCATGCTGCACCAGGAGGTCATCCCCGATCCAACACTGAAACAATACCCGCTGGTACTTTTCCGATCAACTGGGCTCCCAACCCAATCTGCGTGAGTGAACCCACTCAACCTGATGTCATTACCTCTGGTGTATTTCAGTGCAAGGTTGATTGTTCCTTGTAAATATCTGAGAACATGTTTGGTTGCTTCCCAATGATCCCTCCTAGGTTCCACCATGAACGGACTAAGGGTATTGATAGCATAACATATGTATGGTCTACTATTTACTAGATACATCAGAGAACCTATGAGCTGCCTATATAAAGTAGGATCAGCCTCATCATCTTCGTACGTGTCAATTTTCTTCCAGTTGGTAATGATTGGAGTAGCCATGTGTCTATAGTCCTCCATCTTAAACCTTTTCAAAACTTTTGTAGTATATCTTCATTGTCCAAGGAAGATCTCATCTTTCTGCTACCAAACTTCCAACCCTAGAAAATAATGCATCGGCCCTAGATCCTTCATGTCAAATTTTTAAGCTAAATTCTCCTTGTAGTCCTTCATGAGCCTAGATGATCCTGTTAGGAATAAATCATCTACATATAGCACCAGTATAAGAGGCTCATCCCCTACCCTCAGATAGTAGAGATTGGGATCTGCGTCACTCTTGACAAATCTCATTTTCTGCAAGTAGCGTTCAATTCGACCATACCAAGCTCTAGGGGCTTGCTTCAGTGCATACAAGACCCTCTTGAGCCTACACACATGAGTTTTCTGTTCATGCATCTCAAAACCCTTTAGTTGTTCAATGTATACTTCTTCCTCTATCACCCAATTCAGGAACGTAGTCTTGACGTCCATCTAGTGAATCTCCCATCCCATCTGCACAGAAGGGATATCGCGTATATAATAGAAGTATATTGGGCTACCGGGGCGAAGGTCTCTTCATAATCTATCCCTTCCTTCTGAGCGTACCCCTCAGCGACAAACCTGGCCTTAAATTTCTCAACATTACCATCTGCAGCATATTTGATCTTGTATATCCATCTCGAACCTACAACTAATATGTCCTAAGGCCTGGGAACCACTTCCCAGACATCATTCGTCGTGATGGCACTGTTCTCCTCCACCATCACATCGACCCAAACCCGGTGCTGAGCTGCCTCCCGAAAACTAGATGGCTCTCCAACCTGCACTACCAGATCTTGGTACCTTTCAGGTTGTCTATGTTGCCTCTTCTCATTTCGAGGGGCTCTGAAAAACTCTTCTGCATCCCTCAGAATCTATCGCAATTCCCTGCTTGTCTTAACACTAGTAGTGGGTGGATCCACCTGATCTCCTTGCAAGTCGTTGGGGGATGTATCCCTTGGATCCCCATGCCTTGGAGAGGCACTCGTATTACCCTCCACCAATCGTTGTGGTTGGACCAGCGGATCCTCCTCAGACTGCGTAGCTGAAGGCATCTCCCGAGATTTTTTGAAGGCCCTCTCCTCCATGAATTTCACATCCCATCGTACCACAATCTTCTTGCTCTCAGGAATGTATATACAGTAAACCTTTGCGTTCTCATTATATCCCACCAGATATCCCTTTTCCGCAGTCTTATCTAGCTTCTTCCTCTTCTCTTCAGGCACATGACAATATGCTGCACTGCCAAAGATCCTAAAGTGGCTCACTTCAGGCTTGTTGCCAGTGAAGACACTTTCTAGAGTGATATTACCCAATGCATTGTGAGGAATCATGTTCTATACGTAAATAGTTGTATTACAAGCTTCAGCCCACATAAATTTGGGCATGTCTTGATTGTATAACATTTCCCTTGCAACCTCGACAATAGTTCTATTCTTCCGCTCTGCAATACCATTATGCTACGGATTATATGGAGCAGTCCACTCTCTTCTGATGTCTTCCCTTGCGCAAAACTCTGTGAATTTTTTATCCGTGTATTCTCCACCATTGTCTGAATGCAATGTCTTGATCCGCTTTCCCGTCAGATTCTCTACCAGAGCTTTATTCTCCTTGAATCAGCCAAAGACTTCGTCCTTGGTCTTCAGAAAATAGATCCAGGTTTTCCTAGAATGGTCATTAATGAAGGTGATGAAATATTCGGCACCACTAAGAGCTCTAGTGGACATTGGCCCGCAGATGTCTGAGTGTATTAGGCTCAACACACTCTTAGCCCTATTGTTGCTTCTATGGTATGCTTCCTTGGCATACTTTCCTAATATGCACCCTCTGCAGACATTGTCTCGCTAGGTGCTCAGTTATGGAACTCCTGTGAAAGTCTTCTTGAGAATCCTTAATGCCCCATGATGCAAGTGCCCCATTTTCCTGTGCCATAGCTCATTCAAGTCCTTCTCATCAGTACTACCTATTAGTGCCATTGGGGATTCGAACTGTAACTTGTAGAGTTTATTGCTCCTCACTCCGATTTGTGCTTTCTTCTTCCAACTTGGGTGTTTGACGTATACTGTATTGCCATTGAAGTAAACGTCATAACCTTTGTTTTGAAGTTGCGACAATGAGAGTAAGTTCATCCCCAAACCAAGCACATGTAGTACATTAGTGGCTCAAAGCTTACCAACTTTCGTTTGAAAATGCCATGGCACCTAATGCACACCCCAAGACTTCATGGGCGCGGTTTTCAAGGAACGCGCGCCTGGCTGGGCGTTTGCGAGCTCGAGCCGTGCGTACGTAATGTGTGCGGCTCGCATCATTGGAGAGTCACAACGCGCGGTAAGTGAAGCAGTCACGGCGAGTTGGAGGAGCGATCGAGTCAACACGGCGCGTTATTGCGGCGCTATATCAACGGCGCTGACGAGTTAACCGATGGATGAGTTGGTGGGTCGGCCGATGCGTTGGGCGCGCGGCCGACACCACACTTGGTGGGCGAGCGACCAAACGAGGGGGTCGGCTCGGGTCGGCCGAGCGCCCCAACACCCCACAAACGCGGCGTTTCGTGGGCGTCGACGTAACGAGTGGGTCGGCTCATGGTGAGACAAGTGACCACAACCCCACTTGGTGAGTGTATATATTAGATGACGCGTTGGAAGTGGAGGCAAACAACTCGGTCAAGCAAGTCGAACAAGAAGAACAGCGAAAGGTGCAGCAACGAGTCAACAACTCGTTGGTTGAAGGCGCAGCGTAGCACGGGAGTCGGACGAGTCGGGCCGCACCAAATGAGCGCACCGCAGGTCGGTCGGGTCGGGTCCGTGCGGCGTTCTCTCGACCTGTCGGTCGAGCTTGGTCGCCCAGCGCTGAGCAACCCGCACCCGCTCAAAGACGAAACGGTGATTCCGGAGCATCGTTGATCTGGAGCTGAGGTGTCGTAAACCGTAAGGTGCGTAATTTGAGGAGAATCCAACCATATAGATTTGGGACGGATTGAACACACGGTGAACTCAGAAAACGCTCTGCACTGATTTGGAGCAACGGTTTGGGTGACCCGAGTGACCAGCACTTGGACAGTTTTGGGCAGAACTTCCGACGGTGAACTTCGATGGTAGTACTTTTCTGTTGTAAGCTATTTTGAGGATTGAATAGTCTTAGAACTTGGCCAAGAGGCAAATAGTCTTGACTGTTGTACTTGTACTTTTATGAAACATAATATCTGGGCGGACTCATTTTAAAAGGGAGTTGCCCCTCCCTTGTATGTATGGGCATACATGTGGTTTGATATTGATTTTTATGTTTATTTCCACACATTGAAAGAGCATATGTAATAATAACTAACGAATGTTGCTATAGGCGTAGTTTGGGTACTTGAGTAATTAGAAAAAGAAAAAGTACGGCAGTGCCGCACCTGCCTACAAGACGTGGTTGGAAGACACCCGTGGTGTAGGGCGTGACGCATGTCACGCCTCTACACCACCCGGTGTCTTCCAAACTCCTTCTGTAGGGCTGGGATGATGGTATCGTGAGCTACCTTCACCGGGAGTTTTGCTTGGGCAGTAATGCTGCTTGGGCAGGCTGCAGTTGGTGTTGAAGCTGACTTATATATTTGGGGTTTCTCTTGAGACCTTAGCTGAAGCAAGGCATTGCCAGGGCTAGAGCTACAATGGAAGAATTCATCCGAGAAAAGATGGATCTTGAAGGACTTAAATAAAGGTTACTGAATTGTGTAAAGAAGAGGAATGCAGTGAAGAAGAGGCTCTCCGAAGTAAGGGAGGCTTACAAGCCATTGGCTTGGGAGCGAAAAACTGAGGAAGAGCAATATGACTTCGATCTCCTCATGGGTGAAGAAGATGATTTGGAAGCCGAGTATGATGAGTTGACTAAATAGCGAGGATTACTTCTATGGAAGTATACCAAGTTTCTTAGAATGCTAAGAAGGTATAGGGACACGAAGTCCACTATAGCCGAACCAAAGAATGTCGAGAATGTGGTTGAAGAGAAGGAAGAACTTGATGAACAAGTTGAACCTGAACCAAGCACATTACAAACATTGCAGGTTGAACCACACAAGGATGTTGCAGATGTGGAAGATGTCAAGGATGAACTTGATGAACAGGTTGAACCGAGGCCAAGCACATTGCAAGCATTAGTGATGGATGAGGATGTTGCAGATGTAGAATATGTCAAGGATGAACTTGATAACCAAGTTGGACCAAGACCAAGCACGTTGCAAGCATCGATGTTGGATGATTCTCATGAGGATGATATGATGGAAGAGATGAAGGACGAACTTGTGACACAAGTTGAACCAAGACAAGACACATTGCAAGCATTGGTGGACAAACCACATGGAGATGTTGCAAATGTGACCATGATCAAGGAGGAACTTGATGAGCAGGTGGTACCAGGATCGAACACATCAAAGGCATTGATGAGGATGGAGGACACTCACTTGAGGAGTCTTCATGGAGAGATGGCTTGTGTTTCACTTGAGCATTTTGGAGATGGACCATATGGAGGGACAAGCAAAGACATGACTTCTTTGCCAACACCATGGAGGACTTTTCCTTGGATGCCTACGATGAGACCTTGTACGTTGATGGAGCAAGGGACATGGGACGATGCAAACCTTGTTGAGGCAATTTGTGACCCTACACTTGATGGTCCAAATGCCCGGGACAAGGGTGGAACGTGATGGCCTTTGTGATGGAAAGGGGTCATGCTTAGCCACATAGAATGGCAAGTGCCCGGCATGACCCATACACTACCTTGGTGGTAGGGCACGTTGTTGGAGTAGACTTCTTCATGGCTTCAACCAAGATGGAACTCTTGGCAGACCTTTAGTGGGGGAGCAGCTTGAAGGAAGTACTCACATTTATATGATGGAGGTAGGAGTGACCGAGAGCACTTCACTTCGACATGTGGAGACATGATGATGATGAGAGTTGAGTTGAGTTCACTTGGATGAACACATGGGCAGCCAAAGTCATGGACATGGACTACATGGATATCCTTTATAGATGGACTGATGGGACGTTGTTCACCATGAGCAACTTGGACATTGGTTGGATGAGCAACCTATGAGACATTCATATGTTTGCAGGTGAGAACTTGTGATGGCACTCATGGCCAATACAAGTAGGCTTACCAACGCTTTGGATATGATGAGGCATGGGAGTTCATGGTAGAGTTGCATTCATTGGAGACTTCATATATTGGTGACCTTGGAGTATCTGACTCATTGAGGGGCTGAGGTCAGGATTGGTCTTGATTTTGATGCATTATGGGATGCATACCTTGGAGCACATTTATGGGGTGTGTTCGGGAGGAGTCACTTGATGGAGATGATAGAGCTGGGACACTTTGGAGTTTGATGGAGATGCAGCGATGGATGCCTTGGTGGCACATGGTACCTCTTCCAATAGGGGTACATTTTGCCTTATTGCCCATGGTGATTTTAAAGTTCATATGCTCTTCTTGGTAGTTTGAGAAACATTCTCGCACTCCCGTCATGTGATAAGATGCCCCATTATCAATGTACCAGATCTCAGGATAAGCAGAGCTTGACACACATGCAAATTCTTCTTCCAATCTGTATGCCAGAATAGAAACATCGTTATCCATTTGTTCTTCCATGCTTCCCTTTTTCTATAGAGAACTGTGTGAACCCTTCCTAGCTGCTACAACAACATCTCTTTTAAGTTCAATCACATGTTCTCTTCTCCCATTACTCATCTCTGGCTCAGATACCATGTGAAAATTTCAATCCAGAAAATCTTTATGCAGTGATAGATTTATTTCTGCTACTTATTATCTCAACAAGTTATTTACAAAATTCTTCCAATAAATTTCGAAATAAATACTACCGCAGATTCACTTATATATATGCAGAGAAAGGAACAGTAAGAAATATAAGCATAAGAACCAATCTCATGTACACACTTATTTCTAAAAATTGTCTCCGAAAAAAACCCAATGCGGGAAAACCGGTGCAACAAATGAGGGTTTATATTATTCTTCTTCAACAATGAATTCCTTACAAGAAACAGACTGGCATATTTCTTTAGAAAATAACTGAGATAGATTCTTTGGTTCCTTCTGGAGAATTCTTGACACTCGGAAGACCCACTATCTCCCTCTGCGTCACTCTGCATGCTTCTCTGCGCAGTCCCCGCGTGGGCACATTGTGCTGCTTCTTTTCGCTGCCTTCAGTGGCCCTCTGTGTCCCTCTTTCTTCCTTATTTGTCACTGTTGACTCTCTCTCCTTCTTCTGCCTCTGCAACTCTCCCTTTGAAATCGAATTCTATTCCTTCCGAATCGACTTCCTTTGAGTTACTGAGTATATGCCCGACTTACTTTCCAAATGACCCTCAAACTTTCTTTTATAATCTTCTTATTGACGAATCAACAGCCGAGATTAGAAGTCTAATCAATGGCCAAGATTAAAAATTGACTTGATCTTCGTTCTCTAGAAGATTCACACTCTATTTCATTAATACCCATTAATTATTTAATTTCCCTAAGTTTAGACTTAGGGTCTACATCAAAATAATTAATTATTTTAATGAAACACAAATCGAGTGGAATTTGCACAAACGGTTTCTGGGCTCTTTGGAATACTGATGTTCAAGCCTCCTTACAAATTTTGAGACTTTGAACACTTTTTGATGCTACAAAAATCAAAACTTTCTTTGATGTCAACCTACTCCACAAATATGTCCTTGATGTCAACTTGATGACTATAGAACTGTTGTAGATGACATGACTAATGGTACAGGTATTATGGTCCAAGCAATATTGAAGATATGGTAAAGAAATGGCGGTTCAGTTATAGATGGGTGAAAAATGTGAAGTTTGAAAAGTATGCGTGACCCCTGTCAAGAATAGTCGCGTACATAGGAAAGTTTTGTGAACAAGTCGCATACATAATCTGAACCATGAAATACTTGATAACAAGGGTCATTACCATGGTAATTGCCATAGTAATTGTGACAACAACGTCTATTTGATCCCATCATTGAATACCATAAACATTACCAAAGGATTTGTCTGTGGTATTGGCAAAGGCAAAAGCTATAAGGAAATGGAGATCAAGGAGTTAAGTGTGCAAGTAATGGATTATTCATATGTGATTTGATCTAGAAAAAGTGTCCACCAAAGGGCAAAGAGATGACTTAGATTTGATAGATCTGAAAGTGCAGTGAAGACTAACGAATATACTTACTTGACCTTTTTATGTTTGTAGCTAACAATGTTAGATCTATAGCTATGATGATGGTATGATCTGAATGTAGTGATATGTGAATTTAACAATATATGCATCACGATCTGGGTTTGACATATGTGATTTGCAACGAAGTTTTAATTCATGTTGTATTCAACATTCTTGCGCACATACGCAGATCTGGTTCAATATTGTCACATAGATTCTATGATTATTTATTCAGTATGTTGCAATTTATGCGCAGGTGTTAAACATGGTGATCGTGTGCATACCCAAATTTCTTTTATGGAATTCGCGTATATGTACTAAGGTTTACAATCACTGATTGATGATAACATTTTATGAGTTTTGTTGTATTTGTTGTTGTATGTCAATGATGTCTTGATCAAGATGGTTTGTATCTATTGTGAGTTAGTTGTATATTGATTTGATCTAGTTGAAATAGTTGGTTGAGATTCAGTTCAACGATTGGTGCTTCAAAATTCAATGACTTAATGTTTCAGTGATTCAGTTGGCTTTCAGTGCTTCGGTGATTCAATATTTAGTTTGGTATATTAGTTTGGGCTTATTGTTCATGTGAGTCCAATTTGAAAATATGATAAAAGGTGGCCTGCATGTGTTGGTGTGTATTTGAGACAGGTGGATCCAATATGAAATATTGGGAAACAAGATTCACAAGGTGTTGAGGATTGTAGCCTTCGGTGAGGAGGTAGGAGCTCCCTTCCTGTAAGAGTCGGTAAACGAGATCAGAAAGTTGTGGCTAGCTTCCAATGGGTGTTGGAGAATGAGTAGAGGTTGTATCCTCCTGCAGATGAGTGCTTGCATGTTGGTAAGATTCTGTGCTATTACAAAATGTAATAAATATTTTCTTTTTAATAAAAGAAAAAGACAAACAACAGCAACGGTAGTTTTCTCACACATTGGGTTTCTACCTAAAATTCTAGTGTCCTTATGTGTTGATTATGTGTGATGGTCTATTTTGCTCTTAATGCTCATAGTTAATAAATAATGAATGGCTAATGAATAATGATGCACTAGTTAAAGTTAAACATCCGATGGAAATTATGAAAAATGACATAGTCTAACAAGGCAGAGGATTTGAGCTGAAAATCATAGAAATTCTTGTAAAATTTTGATAAAATCCAGTAGGGATTTTTGTAAATCCAGGTTTCAGTTGTCAAACTTCAAGATTTTGGGTGCTCCAAGGGTTTTTGATGGTGCTGAATCCATTTCCACCATCAAAAACATGATTCAAATACTGCTACTAAATTTTTTGAAAACTTTTTGGCCGAATTCCACCCACTTTTGACCATTCGGGCAATTCCTCTACCTCGGTAGACGACACCATGAAAAAATGGTAATCTGGATATACGTAGATTTAATTAGTTAAAAGCACGTACACACGTGGGTTGTTTGAATAACAGTAGCGTACATAATTCTGAATGTGAAATTGGAAGTAAAAGTGAATTAATAATATTGATTCACCCCCCAATATTTGTCCTAATAAGTCCAACACCAAATGGGTGTATAAGATCCTCTTGTTTATGGGATCACCTTCCACTCAATGATTGCTAAAGTCTCTAGAGGTGTAGATACTAATAATATAATTTCAAGGCTCAGCTTAAATACTAATAATATAATTTCAAGGCCACAATTGAGCCTAACACCAAATTCGTGTATAAAATTTCTTTGTTTATGAGACCTCCTCCATTCAATGATTATCAAAGTTTCTAGAGCTCTACATACTCTACCTTCCTACCAAATGTTGGAGCTAAACATGTGACTACATACAAAGAAACACATATTATTAACCATTTAGCCCAGACAAATTTGTCTAATCCAACTATCAACTAAAAACAACATTGAAAACTAAAACCCACTAATAAGGCAGCAACAACAAAGTAAAAATAAAGCTAATACATTTTGCTGGAAACGATGGTTTTTTTACCGTGTTTGTTTGGGTGCCAAGACATTCCGTAGAGATCTCTAATCATCAATGTTCAAACCTATACACATCTTTCTTTCGATGATTTACAAGTACTTTTTAATTTGTTCGCTATGTTTTATTGAGATATGTAGAGAAACACATTAGCATGGAATCAAATCACCATATTCATTTAACCATATGTGCATACTCAACTGTCAATTCATCACTGCTACCTCTTATTTAAGGTGACTGACAAGTGACTGACAATTTAATTAAAAAAAAAACAATATTTCTAAATAGGCAAGCAAAAGACTTCACAGACATCTGAAAGTCAAATCCGAGTTTAAAAATCACCGTTCACACCCACTCCCCCATAACCACTCTCCACAGGACATTCCTCGCTTGAGTATTAACTTGTTAACTGCATTTTCCTTAAACAATATTTGTAATTAATTTGAGAAATGAAATTATTGTAATTTGAAAGACCTAGGTTCAAATCTTCCTGCTGTGATTCAGGCTGCAGTGTTCCCCAAAAATTAACTAATAATTAGATGGCAAACAGGCTGTTGATTCCTCTGGGTTACAAAAAAAACAACATTAATTAACAACAAAAAAATATTTACGAATGAATTGAGTGTTACTTCGTCTGTTGCTGCAAATGAATGAAAAGCAAACAGGCTGTTGATTACTCTGGGTTACAAAAAAAAAATATTTACGAATGAATTGAGTGTTACTTCGTCTGCTGCTGCAAATGAATGAAAAGCAAACAGGCTGTTGATTCCTCTAGGTTACAAAAAAAAACAACATTAATTAACAACAAAAAAATTACGAATATTTACGAATGAATTGAGTGTTACTTCGTCTGCTGCTGCAAATGAATGAAAATGGCTAGTATGAGTAAAGAAAAGAAAAATCCCTGGTGTATGGAAAAAACCATTTGTCAGGCCAATGGCGTGCCAGACGGAAAATGAAAAAGGAGTGCCAAACAATATTCTCAACCGAAGCATCAAAAACTGAAACAACTTGTGCAAAAAGAGAATGCTGGACGATATTCTAAACTAGGCAACAAATTTAAAAAACAACATAATTTTCAGTGAAATCCAAATGCAATTCAAGCTCCAGAGTTTGAGTGTATGCAAGCAAAAGCAAAAAGATGTGGACGTCTACGAAAAGGTAGAAGACGATTGTTTGTAATTCCCCTCCCTCCCCTACCTTTTGTTTATATATATATATTATGTTAATAAACTGCATCAATGTGAAAAGCTCAGAATTTGTTTAAGATATTTGAAGAGTGCATCAATGTGAGAAGCTCAGGATTTATTTAAGATATTTGAATAGTTAATAATTTGAAAGATTAAAAGCTGCCGATTAAATTTAGAAAGATAAATATTATTTTTAATTAAAAAGTTATATTTTCATAATATGAATTATTATTTAGCAATATTATATTGGTAATTTTTGGATTAATCTGGATGAAGCTCAGGATCATTTTTTCAGTTATCAATATAACACCCAAAACCAGCAATATGTGAGCCAAATATAGCCAAATATATCAGAAGCAATATGTGAGTCAAATGGAGCCAAATATATCAGAAACATTACTTGCCAAATGCCAAATATATCAGAAACATTATTGTTAAGTAATGTATTTATACAATAGAATGTATTTATACTCTTCTTGTTGAGACTATTCTCTCAAGTTAGAGGCTTGTGGAACTATTTTAATAATGAGGGTCACTCACACTTTCCTTATGCTTGCTAAGCACTCTGGCTTGTGGAACCATTTTAATAACGAGAGTCACTCACAGTTTCCTTATGCTTGCTAACCACTCATATAAGGCATGGAACTCCTTAGTAACTTGAGCATTCTAGCTAGTGGAACTATTGGAACTATTTTAATAATAGGAAGTTCTCTTTCACTTTCCTTATGCTTGCTAAAACATGGAACTCTTTAGAAACTTGTAATTATTCTTCACTTTCGTTATAATGGCTAAAACATGGAACTCCTTAGCAACTTGTGATTATTCTCAGTTGCCCAGAATCTCTAATTACGCATTTACTTCAAATAATTTGCTGTTCCCTCTATCACTATATGTAAGTAAAATAAGTCGATGTTCTCTCTATCGCTATATGACCAATTGTGTTTCATCTCAACACTCACTAGCTTTATGATAGAGAAGTGATTTTAACGACTGGATTGTTTCATTTCCAAAATAAATTGGGTATTGCGACTCAAATTCATTTCTGATAACAGTGGTGAACTATTCACCCTCTAATTGCATTTCCAGAGCATGTTCATTTGTTCCTTAACATTTAATTCCTTACATCTTCCATTTTAACATATTGCTTTCATTTCTGATAACTGCGGTGAACTATTCTCTCTCAAATTGCATTTCCAGACCATGTTCATTTGTTCATTTAGTTAGGAATTTAATTCATTACATCCTCCATTCTAACATATTGCATTCAGTGAACAAGACAAAGCATTTTACCTTGTATATAACCACAGGACTTATCATTTCAATGGCTGAGCAGCTCGTACTAGGCTGTTCCTTGACGAGTTGAATTTTACCTTGTATATAACCACAGGACTTATCATTTCAATGGCTGAGCAGCAGGACTTATCATTTCAATGGCTGAGCAGCTCGTACTAGGCTGTTCCTTGACGAGTTGAATTTTACCTTGTATATAACCACAGGACTTATCATTTCAATGGCTGAGCAGCTCGTACTAGGTTGTTTCTTTACGAGTTGAAATATTTTCAGAAGGCAATCCATATTTTCAGAATTTAGGCTTTTGTGATTCATCATAAATATTTAGAATTTATTAATAATAATCACATGTAATAGAACATTGCCGATGCATTTCAAACCAACTAGTGTGGTTCATCATTAAAAAAAAACCGATGCATTTTTTTAAAAAAAGCCGATACATTTCAAACCAACTAATGTGGTTTATCATTAAAAAAAAATTCAATAATAATCACATGCGAAAGAACATTGTCAAAAAAACATTGCCAAAGAACATTGCCAACACGTTAATCAACCAGTAAGAAATTGAATATAATATCTTTTTCTTGAAATCATTAGGGGGCTGCCTCTAGTGGCGATGTGCACTTAGGGAGGTGGGTGGCGCTGCTGCTGCGTCGGATGCATCCTCCCTGGATGCAGCCTCCCTTTTGCTCAGGGCTGACTCTGAACCAACACAAACGGTCTTGGCTTTTGTATCACTTGCGTTCCATTTCAATGGAAAAATGTGTAAATGGACTCTTTCATCCAATAACCCTGTATAATTGATGAGGGACACTTGCTCACATCAACGGAAAAATGTGTAAATGGACTCTTTCATCCAATAACCCTGTACAATTGACGAGGAAAACTTGCTCACATCAACGCACTCCACCCTCATTATTGAGCCCAGGGACATCACGTCAACGCACTCCACCCTCCTTATTGAGCCCAAGGACATTTGCCCACATCACACTCCAACCTCTTTGCTAAGCCATGCCCACATCACACTCCAACCTCTTTGCTGAGCCAAGTCTTTTGGCATAACGGATATTACAAGTCACACACTCTATGTATAACTTTTCCATCTTGGATTACGTCCAACCATTATTGATGCAAGGTAAGGCAACAATCTGCACCACTAAAAACGATGTTTCTTCAAAAATCAAATGATATATTCGTAAGGATTTCATTAGGATCAGCTCACCTGTCCATCTTGAATAGTGATTGTAAACATTTCCAATCCCTAATAAAAGAGAGAATTTTCTTATTCGGATCTGAGGAGACTCGAGGCTCTAATGCTAGGTTACACGATCTGCAACTAACTGGATCTAGTTCCACGGATCGTTTTTTGACCCCCAAACGGATCCCGGCAGTGCCTAAACAAACCCATAATTTTGGCAATGAATCCTGATACTTGATTACCATAAAGGGTCAATATTCAGGAATGTCCTGATGGAAAATAGGTGAGAAGTTGACTACATAGGGATTTTATGGATTAACTAGCAACCAGCGTGAGACAAATTTGTGGCTAAGCAACTACAATAAACCCATTCTCTCAGACATTTATGCAAAGCAGCACAGTTCAGTGACCATTCAAATCTAGAAATGAACCTTTTCAGCTCAGTTCAGTGACCATTCAAATCTAGAAATTAACCTCTTCAATGGTAAAAATAAGTATTTTCTCTTTAAACAACATGGCAATGGTATTAAGCACCATACAATACAATGGTATTAAGCAGACAAATGTCATCAAGAATTTTGAGAATGATCTTGAAATTAGTTACAAGAATCCATTGAGATAAAATAAGTCTCTTATCGAAAGTCCAATACAATGGGTAGAGAACTTCCGAACTCCAGCCACAGCTGTCAATGGCCAGCATCCCAGTACAGCCAAATCGATGGCTCAAATTGACCAAATGTCTAAAATGTGTAGTTTGTTAGTAATGCATGTGGTCTGTTCTGAATTTTGTACAATTCTTTTTAAGTTATTTAGTGTTGCCATGTAATGATGGGTACATACTATCTATAGGGACATCAGTAGTCTGTTTTAAATATTTTATGTTTTAAATGTCCAGCATAGGAGTAGTCTACCCAGGCAACGTTTTAGCCCGGACGGCAGTTTTTTGCCGGAATTCAAGAAATCAGGTACTTGCAATGTTTGAAATCCATTTTTGAGGTTGGAAATGGATTCAGCACTACCAAAATCCCTTAGGGAAGTTTAACAACTGTAAACATGATTCTGATGAAATCTTTGCCGGATTTTTTAAAAATCTTTGCCGGAGTCCGGGCTAAAACGTTGGGCTAAAACGTTGCCTGGAAACGACACGCCTCCAGCATATATATGTCAAGATCTGTATACATGAACAGTAGTGGAAGCGCTCTCTCTCTCTCTGAGGGCCTGAATTAATATATAAGAACATTTTTGCTTGATCTTTAAGAAACAATTCGCACGCAGTTCAGTTATTTTAAAACAGAACAGAGACAGCTATAGATCAAAACATGATAAACTACAATAACAGAAATAAAGCAGTTTGTACTGCTTCTAAATCAAGACTTTAACGCATTTGAGCTATAATTCAGTTAGTCTGCAATGAGTTCTGTTTCATATCATTTATTGGTGGCATTCAACTAAAAAGGAAAGTTTTTTAAAACATCTTGCATGACAAAAGAACACTGATCATTCTGCCAATAATGCAGAGAGAGCAATTCCAACCTTGTGCAGATTATATTGGATCTACAGAAGAAATTACAGCAAACGACTTAATTAAACATTTGACAAAAATCTGGAGATCTCCTTTTTTACTAGACTTGCCTGTTTACAGGTGTAACAAAGAAAGATTCAACTGAAAGTGTGGCTGGCCGCTGCACACACACCCATTGCTAATATACTGTTTCTATCAGAAACAAGAGCTCTTTTAGACATTATGAATGACAAATGCAAATTGATTATTTTGCCAACATTGCACAAATTAATTCCATCCTTTCACAGATTCTGTTGCATTGCACTGAAATTACAGCACAGGACTTAATAAAGTATTTAACAGAATCTCAAGCTGACAACCCAGAGATCTACTTTGTCAAGAAACTACCTACCTGTACAGCCGACAGAGCTTTCATCTGAAAGCCTGGCTGTGCACATTCCCATTTCAGACAAGTCAACTCAATCCTTTAAGGAATATTGTTCAATGGCCAAAGGAACTAACTCCACGACGCATCCAATAAGACAAAGCCAAACATTGGATGTCCACCGCACACAAGCGGTTTCTGTTCTTTGGAAGAACATGTTCAACAGCCAGATTGACTAACTGCTTAAGCACACAAGAAAACCTTAACGCAAATACCCCATTGCAAACAATGTTTTCCTGCTCCGTAATTAGTATTACCTGATCTAGATGCCAAGTCATATATCTGCACCGTGCATCAGGAAACACAATTCCAAAAGATCAATGAGCAGTAAAGCAATTCCAGCAGAGCTTTATAACATGACTTGGCCTTGTTTTTCCAATAGGATAAACAACTCATGCACTTGCAGACACTCGTTTATGATCTCCATTGGATCCATTTGACAATCTCAGAAAAGCACAGGCCACAAGGTTTCTTCCAGCAAAGAGTGAAAACTTTGCCTTGGCTATTGATGATTTGCTGGTTGAAGGAGCACTAGCTTCAGCGCCACCAGCTCCCGAAGGTGGACCAACAACTGGATTCGGCAACGGCGTATCCAAGTTAACAGCCAAAGATCCTCTATTCGCCCTCAAACGATCCGCGCCCTCCCAAGTAACCCCTCTGCATTTCTTCACCTTCACCTTCACCAACTTAGGACACCCACTGACCAAGGACTCGATCCCATCATCCGAAACTGGACAACCCTTGATGCACAGCTTCTTCAAAGAAAGACATTTCGCAGCGATACAAGAGATCTCCGTATCCCCGATCGTCTCACTGCCACAGAGAGCCAACCTCTCCAAAACCTGGCAATTGGAAGCCAAAGGACTCAAGCTCGTTGCAGTCAGATTCAAGCCAATCAACACCAACTCCTGCAAATTCTGACACTTCTTCCCCACGGCAATGAGCCCCTCATCACCTATCCGATTCGTTTTCCAACCATCTATATGCAACTTCCTCATATTTTTGCAGCTGTTGGCGATCGCCGCAAGCCCGACGTTCGTGCACTCCGGAGTCTTCACCAGATGCAAGACCTCCAATCCTGCGCACCTCGAAACGGCCATCAGGCCCCGATCGCTTACCTGCAACCTCTCGAGATGCACCTCAACCAATCCACTCACATGATCAGTGATCACCTCAAGCAGCTTATCCCAATCCCCTGAACATCGAAACAGCTTGAGGGTACGCAGGTTCTTCGATCCAGCAATCAGGGGTCCAAAATACTGCCCGTTGAAAAGTTCCTTCAGGCAAATACTCTTCAACGTTGCACAGCCCGGGCCGATAACCTCGACACTCCCCTCAGCTAAACCCCTCAACCGCTTAACAGACAACTCCTCCAATCCTACACAATACTTGAGAACAGCATTCATCCCCTTTGCCCCAAAAGTACAAGACCCACACGACAATTTTTTCAGACCAGTACACAGCTTAGCAAAATCCTCAATACCCACATCAGATAACTCCCTACAGGCCTTCAATTTCAACTTTTTAAGGCTCTTACAATGAATTCCAATTTTAATCAAGCCCTCGTCTTTTATACTTACCATTCTGCGATCGCACCTGAGAGCAAGCTTGGTCACATGATCGAACCTGCTGAAGAGGCCTGGGATTGCCGCTGAGATATCCGACCGGGCATCCAAGGATAGCCGCTGGCGACTCGAACCCTCGACAAGAAACCATCTCTTGCACACCACAGAGCATTGCTGCCGGTCGCCGGAGCTCAGGCTGCAGAAGATGCAGGCCAGGCATTCATCCGGGAGGCTCAGACTGTAATCTCTGCCCAAATTCACATCATTTTCTTCGCGCTTTAAGTCATGCGCCACGGAAGAAGACGAGGCGCCCTGCCCCATTGAAATTCAATAGGGTTTTTACAGAGTTTCCGCTATAGATCGACCCACATACCACCGGTTTAACCCATCTTCATCTCGTTTTGAAGGAAATTTTGTCTCCTTTTTTCGCAGAGTGAGAAGTGTATGATAGCGATTTACATATAGAGATAGCGATCGATTTCGCCCACTCACGAATTCCCCACGACCTGAGAATGCGTGGCGTCTTTGGCTATTTTCTGTTAGGGCTCTTGAATCAACAGGTGTAAAGAGCTGGCTGCCTCGTATCTCAGACTTTGCGGATCTCAAAATAGGATTCAATCCGTTTAATAGTTTTAACTTATAAAAGTTGATGCAATAAAAGGGAATTAATAATCCCCATTTTTGGGATTTGAGGATTCTTGGAGGGTAAAAAGGGAGAATGCAAAGTGCGTTGAAAATTTCTTTTTTGAAATAGATATAAATAGTAAGTTTATTGTTTTAATTGTTAATTTATATTTATATTTATGAAATTTCATATTATAATGTATTGTTAAATGTGATTTAAATGCAATAAAAGGGAATTAATAATCCCCATTTTTGGGATTTGAGGATTCTTGGAGGGTAAAAAGGGAGAATGCAAAGTGCGTTGAAAATTTCTTTTTTGAAATAGATATAAATAGTAAGTTTATTGTTTTAATTGTTAATTTATATTTATATTTATGAAATTTCATATTATAATGTATTGTTAAATGTGATTTAATGTTGGAATTTATAATGTTTTTTAAATTCACAAATAACAATAAGAAGTTAGGCAAATTGCAAGCCCAGTTAACATGTTTGTTGTAGTGTGATAATAAAAGAAAATATTTTCCTTAAAAATAAATATTATCTGTGTGGATATGATTTTATTTATTTCTTAAAACATTATCATTATATATGAGTGCAGGTGGCCCTAAGTTGGTCTTGAATGGTTGCCCACACACACCCACCCACCAACCCTAAAAAGCTTTTAGAAGACTTTTCATGTCTCTTCCAGACTTGAAGATGGATCATTTGTTTGAAGATAAGGTATTTGTTGTATTTTAAGTGTAGTGGTCTACAATTGTTCTTCAAGTGTAGTGGTTTACACTTGTTTGAGGACTATTCTTGTCTTTTCCTAAGCTTCAAGATAAGCCATTGGTTGGCCTCAGTTGGTCTGTAGTGGTTTTCCCTCACCAATCATAAATCATAAGGCTTTTTAGGACTTTTCATCTTTTGAAGTTGAATTATTTGTTTGAAGATAATGTATTTGCTAAATCTTCAAGAATAATGATTTACAATTGGTTAAAGACATTTCATGTATTTTCCTAGGTTTAATGAGGGAGTATTTGTTTGAAGATGATGTATTAGTGGGCCTTAGAGTGGTTTTCCCTAACCAATCATAAAGTATTTTTAGGACTTTTTCATTTCTTGAAGATGAATTATTTGTTTGAAGATAATGTATTTGCTACATGTTCAAGAATAATGATTTACAATTGATTAAAGACTTTTCATGTATTTTCTTAGGTTTAATGAGGGAGTATTTGTCATGTCTTTTAACTTTAGGGATTTGTCATTGTTTTATTGATGTGAAAACGAGGGAGAATAATTTCGAAGTTAGTTTATAATGTTATTGGTCATGATGAGTATTTAAAAAAATAAAAATAAAAAAAAAATTATCAATATTTAGGTTTATAATTATATTAAATATTTTAATATTTATAATAAATATATATTATTTAAAGACAGTGGTTAAGATTTAGGTTAAAAATATATATAAATTATATGGTTGGTATTGCATCAATGTGAAGTATGATTAGATAGTTTTTTTTAATCTCTTTTCTTAATGAATTATATTTTGTTTTCATAGTGGATTTATCATATCATAATATTTGTGTTTTCACTAAGTGTTGAAGTCGGACATTTTTTTTTGTTGAACATACTCTTTAGTTATGTTTCTCTTTATGGATAGAGTTTCTCAAATTACCTATGCAATTTTAGCATTTTCTTAAGCACAGTTGCATGGCTATCAGAGGTTATTTGTCATGAACCATATCACCATTTTAACCATAGAATTCATAAGAGGATGTGTTTAAGAGTTATTGGAGTTGAGAAATAATTAGAGCAAGGTGCGTTGAGAATTGAATTTGGGTTAGTTGTTGTAAATTCCCATGATTTTATCACTATACCCCAACTTAATTGATATTAGGTTGTTTGTTTTATGTGTTTTTGGGTATCATTTGCAAGCAACACCTTTTAATGTACAACATTACAATCAAATAAATATTTTCACAATGCATGGAAGCTACCATTTGACTTCAATGTTACAATTAGGGGTAGTTATTTTGCTAAATTTTATCAAAAATTGCACTTAGTTTCAATTGTGTGCATACAAGGACAATAAGTCCTATGAAGGAGAACTACATATCTAAAGGTATCAGAACCTTGGTGGGGAATAATGAAGCACTAGCTTAGTGTTTTTCATAAATAAAAACTTAATGGGATATATTGTTAGAAAGATAATTTCATGTCTGGCAAATTATATAGGCATGTATCCTTTTCCAAGTCTAAATTTTTTATTTTTTATTTTTATATACTTGGATTTGGTATTTGATATACCTTTTGAACTTTCATTTATATCACGAAATTTAGTTCTAAAATTCATGCACATTAAGCCATATGTTAGCTTAATTGTTTTACAAAATTTGCATGGAAAAAATTATTCCAAACCAAGGTTTTTTTTGTAAGTCAGCAAATTGATACTATTAATAATATATAGTAAAATATAGAGCCAATTCCCATTGATGCCTACCACATGGGAAACAGGGTCTACAATGGGTCAAAAAAATACTAATGGCATTCGTAAAATTGAAAAAGAGTCGTATGCATGTGCATTGATGTCATGAACCATTCCAAACCTATGATTAGGGTATAGATAGTGAATGGATTTTTCAGTTTATTTTTCTAATAAAGAGTACACATCTATCTCTATTTAGCATAACATAATTCTTTTTAAGAGTTGTAAATAATCAAAATGGCACCTCATCATATTCTTCAAACTCTATATTTGTATAAATGAATCCAGGATTGGTATGACTAGGTTTTCCTATGGAAGGGAATTGTTTTCTGATTGTTGTGACAAGGAATTGATTTCTCATTGTTGTGCCTACCCACAACTTCCATATTCTAAAGAGCTTTGACTGTGGCCTCATACTTCTTGTCTGAAAAGCTAGTTTCTCAAGAATGACTTTTTGTTGAGCTCCTTGCTCTTTAATAACTCATGCCACAATTTATTTAGCCTATGAATATAAGTCAATTTAATCAAAATATTTGGTGTCTAATACATAACAAATCTTATGTTAAGGACATAATTCATGAGTTATGAATCAATATCCTTAAAGGGGATAAACCCTCATTTATGCCTCACCTTTAGCTCAATTGTTTCCACCTCAAATTTATTGTAGGTAGGAAACCACTTATGGTAATGTTTGGTTATGTCTCTAGCCTCCTTTTCTACTTTAGTGGGCTTATTGAGTTCCTTCTTGTATGATCTGAATCAACATCTTAAAATTGGTGTACAGGGATTTTCATCACCTACCACCAATTCACCTTTATTAATCCTATATATCATGCTTAAAGACAAAGGTTTTACCCTCCCCCTATCACTTACAAAATTATTGTTGAAGAATTCTTAGGAACCTTGTCTCACTTTTTTTTTGGTGCCCTGGACCTAGCGGTTTTCAATGATTAAATGTTAAGTCCCTATATTAATAGTGTAGTACCTTATTATGTTAGTGTAGCCCCCCTTATTGTTATTGTTGTAACCCTGTAACCCCCATATTGTTATTATTGTGCCCTTACATTATTATTGTTAGGTCGGCTAGGATTACATTGTGGCCCCACTAGGATTACATTGCGGCCTCATGGACTCCTATATATAGAAAGGAGGTTTTGTCATTTGTATCATCCAAGAATTGTTCATTCATGTAATGTATTGGAGGTTTCCCCCTCGAAGTGGCTTATTTCTAAGGCGTTGATATCTCTTTTCTTCTATTTTTGGAGTTGGTTCCACAACATTTGGTATCAGAGCTTTGGATTCTAGGGTTTTGCTGCCCAAAACAGGTCATCATGGCATTTTCGCTATAAATTTTTTCCTGCGAAGGTTCAGAAGCTAAAATTTTTAGAGTGCAAAGCCGAAATCCTGAGGAACATCGTCACAAAATTTCAGATCTTGGTTCACAATATTTTCAGAGATATGATCTGTGGAAGTTAGGTCTTTTTGCAGGCTCCTGAATTTAACCTAAACAGGTCATCATGGCATTTGCGCTATAACTTTTTTTCTACGAAGGTTCAAAAGCTGAAATTTTTAGGGAGCGAAGAAGAAATCCAGAGGAAGATCATCGCAAAATTTCAGAGCTTTGTTCGCAATATTTTCAAAGATATAGTCTGTGGAAGTTAGGTCTTGTGCAGGCTCCCAAATTTCATCTCAAAGAGGTGATCGTGGGAAAATCTTCATAACTCTCTCTCTGAGCATCGGATTGGAATTCTGTAAAAAAGTGACTGGAAGTACACGGATTGTAGTTTCTTTTCTATAAATCTCAGAGCTAAAGGAGCAAACAGTGACACATGGCAATTCGTACAAGTTTGCTCTACTGAACTAGTCCATAATTAGGTCATTGTGGGAGATTGGACATAACTTTGTCTTGAAGAATCCAAATCAGGTCAGACCTGTGGCATTTGAAAGAAGCTTTAGAGGACTACTACAGGGCTTAATTTCAAATAATGGGGATCTGAAAGTATATAGATAAGTCAATTTCAATATTGAGCTCCTCACAAGCAAGTAAAAGGTGTGTATTTTGTTTTCCGAAGTGCATAACGTTTGTTTGAAAAAGCATTTTGAAGAGATTCTAAGGGCATATTTTAGAATTTTTATCAATATCGAGTTCTATAATGCCTCCAAACAATAATTACATACCCATTAATCCCTCAAAAATCTATACTATGATGCATGAAGAGGAAGAATTGCAGTATGAGATATCAAAATTACGATACCAAGTGCAACAAATTTCGATCTTATGAAGAGCAACCGAAGATGACATAGATGGTTTAAAAGTAGAAATGGAGGCTAAGTTGGATGGTTTGAAGGATAAAATAATAGCTAATATGGATGATAAATTAGTGGAAGATCACATCGAGCATCAACAACAAGTACTCCAACTCTCAAAGGATAACCTAACTTTGGTGCAGAATCTAATGAAACAACAGGAAGATCAACATCACATCGAAAGAAGTTCTGAAGCAGTCACAGAAATAATAACTCGACAAGTACGATCAATTTCGGAGTATCTCAGCAAGTGGAAGAACTTTTATATTCCACATGGGAGGATGAGAATTTTATATAGAAGCATCAAGAAATAGTCAAGCGTTGAGGACAACACTTGGTTGAAGGAGAGGGGCATGTTAAGTCCCTATATTAATAGTGTAGTCCCTTATTATGTTAGTGTAGCCCCCCTTATTGTTATTGTTGTAACCCTGTAACCCCCATATTTTTTTTTTTTTTTTCTCTAAGTTAGAGTAATCTATTAACAGTGAAAAATATAGTACATCAGGCAAAGGCCATAACAGTGCCTTCGTGGAGGCAATTTGAACTGACAGAGACTAGTTTTTGGCTGCCCTGCTAGAGGGAAACCAGCCTGAAGAACTTTCAACTGAAAAAATCCCACGCAGGGAATCAGACCTGGATGTCTTTGACTGAGAACTAAGAACATAGACATTATATAGCAGTTATACTGGACCATAACAAAACTGGACCGTTGTAAAAACTGAGACTGGTCGCTGACAAAAATTGGACCATAGCTGAAGGAAACATTAAAACAACAAGACACTCCCTCAGAGAGGGCAGAGAAAAAGCATGAGAAACAAGAAAAGAGGGCCAAGTTACTCATCAGGAGCGACCTCCTCGATCCTGCAACCGTAATCTGCTGGTTCGCCACGATCATGAGAGAGTTCTGCGTTGGGGTGGACCGCTGAAGGAGTTTCCATCAAATGTGCCTGACCTCAAGCCGAGTCCTCCTGCATAACCTCCCTTCTCTCGCTAGGCTGTCCCCGCGAGTCATGCTGCACTGCTTCCATGTTGGTGCCATCGACAGGAACAGATTCTTCCAGCGGATTCTCAGGCAGGGGCTCCTCCAGGAAGACAACAGAGATGGCCACAGTTACTCTTGGTCTATTGAGTGCACAATCAAACGAAAAGAGAGTCGTATGGGACTTAGCAGGTAGCGCATCCCCAGAGGGCGAGTCGAGCCTGCATCCTGAGCGAAACTGGCATCCATGGAAGAGGCGAGGAAGGTTGTCATAGGGCAATGAGATTTCTGAAGGAGAAGTGGATGTGGAGGGCGAGCACCTCCTGGCAGTGCGAGAGGACCCCCGCTTGCAACGCATCCTCTACCTTAGCCGGGGCATGTTTGCAGCAGAATTGGAGCTGTAGCTCTGGAGCGACGGCGAATTGACAAGTTTCGACTCAGGAGGAATGCCCAGAACCAACGAAGCAAACTTGCAAGAACCTGCAATGGAAATGTGAAGACTGTCGGCGGGCTCCAAGCAACAGGTATGGCGACTGCGCTTCCCTGTGGTGGTGCGCTTGCTGGCTCTGTCCTCAACATAATTGCACCACGAATTCATCGGCGCAGGGGAGAGCGGATCCATTGCATATAACACCCTGTTCCTGCAACAATCAATCCTCAGCATTGAATGACCAGACCTGTTAACCCGATGTGAAACGCTGTTGCGACAGTCGATACTGCCTCGATCCTCAACATTCTTATTGAGAGGCGCCTCCATAACGAATGCCATTAAGAGTAGGTGGGTGGTAATAACTACGATCAGGTGGGTTCGATGGTCTCGTATGGGATGGCATGTGGCCTCCTGTCCTATTGACCTCTGTCCCATCGCCCACATTAACTGTGCTTGCACCCGCATCCAGGGAGTTCGCCTCATCCTGTATCAGGTTGTGGCAATTCCTCTTTTGATCGTCATCTTGGATTATGTCCAGCGTCCCTGTTCTAAGATTGCTTTCACAATCAACCCCCAGATTGGCTAGTAAATCCGCTACCTTGTTGCCTTCCCTTCTGGTATGCTTAAAAAAGAGAGCCCTGTTTCCCTGAAGCCATCTCTCCATTATTTCCAAACGAGCCTCCAGTCGCTAGCTGCTAGCAACCTTGCGCGCCTGAGCTCCATTTAGAAGTTGTGCTGCTATATTAATGAGGATCTGTGAATCTCCCTCAATATCAATAGGATACAGCCCCTCTTGTTGAGAGAGGAGAAGGCCTTGCCATAATCCCTCCAGCTCCGCTGAGTTGTTCGTGTCCCAACCAATGGTTCCCAGGTAAACCACCATGGGTGTGCCAGCATGATTCCTTATAATGCCCCCGAAGCCTGCTATGCCTGGATTTCCTTTTGAGGCACCATCAAAGTTGAGCTTATAGGTATTCCGAGGGGGGGGGGTCCATGTGGGATTGAGTCTGTTAGTGTTGGGGTCAGTTTGCTTCTGAGTGTTAGGTTGAGTCTTAAGTCCCAAGTTCTCCCATATAACCTTTTCCTTGGCTAGAGTGGGGTAATCCTCGATGCTCCAAGACTGCAAAGCTAGAGTTTCTGCAAGATTGAGACAGTAATTACTCCAGATGATGTCTATCAAGGTCCTCTGGTCCTTAAAGATGCGCTTGTTTCTTTCTTTCCAAATGGTCCAAAGGAGAAGGCCTGGGATGATTCTCCAGAGATGATTGAGAATTCCACTCTTGAAGGGATGTTGATGCCAATCACGTATGGCTCCACGGATATCTGTGTCAGGTTTACAATTCCTTTGGCACCTGAAGCTAACTTTCTCCCACAACTGTGTGGCAAGGGGACAAGCATAGAGGAGATGCTGCTGAGTTTCTTCATTCACCCCACAATTGGGACATATGGAGGGACCATGGAAGTGTCTCTTGTGTAAATTGTCCCATGTGAGTATTCTTTGGTGGCCAAGGAGCCAGAGGAATAAGGCAACTTTGGGCCATACCCCTATATTCCATATTTTGCCCCAAAGAGGATCCTTGGGCTCAGGATCCGTGCTGAGGATCCTATAGGCCTCCTGAGTGGAAAAAGTGCCTTTTGGAGTATGCCCCCATCTTAGAATATCCTTGTCATGCGATATTATGATGCATCGAGTTCTGATTTCATCAGTGATGGCTTTTCTTTCATGCGCAGTGGCGCTCCTGGTTATTCTTGCCATTTGTTTCCATTGCCGATAGCCCTGCTTGTTGATGTCCTCCCAGTAGTGCTTTACTGCCTCCAGTTGTCGCATATCCCAATCAGGTTCCATGGACGGATTGAAAGTGTTGGTAAGTTTTGGTAGTTGTTCCCAAGAGTCTGTCCAGAACCTTGCAGAGGTGCCGTTTCTTATCTCCCAGAAACTGTGCTGTCGTATGAGAAGGTGGTGCTGTTTGGCCGAGTTCCAGATTATGGAACCATTCTCCTCCGGAGTAAGTCTGACGAGCTCTTCCTGGGGTCGGTTTTGAGCATATTTAGCTTTCCATAGAATGGCCCAGGGCTTTTCAGGGGCAGTGTGCCAATTCCACCAAATTTTTGCATTCATGATGGCATTGCTGAGGAGAGGGTCACGAAGGCCAATTCCCCCTTGTTCTTTGGGTTTACAAACTGTTGCCCATTGAACCAGCGCCCATTTTCGATTGGTCCCCTTTGATCCCCAAAGGAAATTCCGTTGTAGGGCTTTAATCTTATTAAGGACCCATTTGGGAGCCACCAGAATGGAGAAGAGGTAAAGCGGCATGGCCTGAAGAACGGATTTAATGAGAACCAGTCTGCCAGCAATGTTAAAGGTTCGGAAGGTCCAGGAGGAGAGACGGGCTTCCAGTTTATCGACAAGCTTGCGCCAGGATGCATGCTTAAGCGGGGAAGCAATGAGCGGAGCGCCCAGGTAAGTGGAGGGAAGGGAGGCAATGGAGAAGCCGAGGATGCGGGCAATTGCAGATTGAGTAAGGGGAGGAGTGTGAAAGAAGAAGATTTGGGATTTAGAATTGTTTATGCTGGCTCCAGACGCATCGGAGAAGTCCTGCATCAGGGATTTTATCTTGGAGGCTTCTTGTACAGAAGGGTAACCAAACACCATATTGTCATCCACAAACTGTTGGTGGGTGACAGCTGGTGCATTGTGGACAGAGATGCCTTGGATTTGCTGGGAGCGGACTGCTGAGGAGAGGTGTCGTCCCAGTCCTTCCACCATCAAAACAAACAGAAAGGGGGAGAGGGGGTCCCCTTGTCTGATGCCTCTGGTGGGAGTGAAAGTGCGGGAGGGAGTCCCATTGATGAGGATGGAAAAGAACGAGGAGGATATGAGACTGTGGATCCAACGAACCCAGGTAGGAGAGAAGCCAAAGGCCAAAAGCACTTTTTGTATATAGGTCCAACTTAATTTATCAAATGCTTTGGAAAGATCGATTTTGAGAATCATACCTGCCTATTTGATCTGCTTGAGCGAATGGATGATCTCATGAGTATGAATGATCTCGTCCAAAATCTGCCTGCCTTCAACATATCCAGACTGCTCAGGTGAAATGAGCAGAGGCAAGAGTGGTTTTAATCGGTTGGCAATGACCTTAGAGATGACTTTTTAGATCACATTGCATAAAGCAATGGGGCGATATTTGTCCGGCGTGCTGGCATCTTCTTCTTTTGGAATGAGAGCAATGAATGTTGCATTTAAAGAAGGGAGAACCCAATGCATTGCTTGCGATTCTTCTACAACCATCCACACTTCCTCACCAATGAGGTCCCAGAACTGGTGGTAGAAAGTGGTGGTGAAACCATCTGGGCCTGGAGCTTTTCCATCTTTGAGATGCTTCATGGCCAAATCAACTTCCTGCCTAGAAACTGGGCGTAGCAGTAGCTGATTGTGCTCATCAGTGATAATTCTTGGAATTTTTTGACTAATTTTGTTGATGGTAGGTCCTCTGTCCATAGGGGGTTCTTTGTGCACTGTCTGGAAATGAGCAAGGAACGCCCGCTCTATCTCTTCCTGTTCTTCCACTTTCTCCCCTTCTTGATTCCTAATAGCCGTGATTGAGTTGTGCATTCTCCTTTGTATTGTGGTTCGGTGAAAGAATTTAGTATTTCTTTCACCTTCTTTCAGCCATCTTACCCTGGATTTTTGCTGCCAGAGGATTTCTTCTTGCTTTGATCGATCTTCCAATTGGGTTTTGAGCTGCTGCTCCCTTGCCATTAGCTCTTCCGTGTATCCATTCGAGATAATCTGCTGCTGGAGGGCCTTCATTTCCACATTAAGATTCTGTTGTGCCTGGAAAATATTGCCAAAAGTATTGTGATTCCAGTGTTTGATGTGGTGTTTGAGGCTCTTGAGCTTACACTGGAATTGGTACATTTTTGACCCTTCAGGCGGCTTGAAGTTCCTCCACCAAGCACTGATGAGGTCCTTGAAGGCGGGATGGGTTAGCCAAAAAGCCTCAAAGTGAAAGGGGCGCTTCCTAGAGTCCCCCAGTCTCTGCCACTGTAAGGAGACGGGCCAATGATCCGATCCATTTAGCGGCTATATAGAGGCAGAGATGTCACCCCCTAGGTGTACAGCATTATCAGAAATTATAAATCGATCTAGCTTTGAGGTTATGTGTTGGCGTCCCGTTCTGCGATTGCTCCAGGTGTGTATGCCATTGCTGTACTGCAGATCTATAAGAAAATTGTTTTGAATGAAGTCCTTGAAGTGGCTGCTTTCTGGTTCTAGCTTAGCCCTACCTCCCATTTTCTCCCCCAGGCATGTGATCATATTGAAATCACCTCCTAGAATCCAGAGAGGATGGGTTCTGGCATTTTTTAGCTCTTCCAATGTATCCAAGAGAGCCATTTTCCTGCCCGCTTCCTGTGGGAAGTAAACATTAGAGAGATGTCCATGAACATTGGTGCCGATGATGTGAAAGGTGGCTTGAATGAGGTGATGGGAGGCATGGAAATCAGATAGCGTGATGGCTTGAGTATTCCATGCAATGGCGAGCCCTCCAGAAGCGCCCGATGCATCAACTACCACCGAGTGACATCCAGGCCATGCGTTGGAGAGGATTTTGCCTAGAGTGCTGCTATTACATTTGGTTTCCTGTATAAAGAGGATATGTGGCTTTTCCAACTTTATCATGTTTTTGATCATTCTTAGTTTCCCAGGACTGTTTAGTCCTCTAACATTCCATGAGGTTAGCTTCATAGTTCACTGTGGGGGAGGAGCTTGTAGTACTGTGTCAACTTGGCATATCTTCCTGATTCGACCAGGAGTTTCCCAACCGAGATAGTTCTCTCCAAATCATTTTTCCAGCCTCGTTTCTTGGAGTCCTTGATTGATTGATTGCCATCCCATCTGCTTCCTGGCTGTATTCCTAGCTCTTTTTGTCTAAAATCTCGAGAGATGATAACTTCCAGCCTATCTAGCTGTTGATCTGGAATCTTATCAAATTCCTTTCTTTTGCAGGCTAGTTCAAGTTCAAGAATGTCCAGCCCAGTGAGATCGATACTCTCTAGTTCGACCTCCATGTTTTGAGCTTGGCTGCTGCCTTCCGAGTGCTGAGCTAGTACGCAATCCACATCCATTCCATTCGGCTTCCAATCTGGATCAACGAGGATTCCTTCCGTGGAAAGTCCTTGTTCCTTCAAGGACCTAGGAGAGGGCTTAGAGTTGGGCGGAGGAGGAGTCGAATTATTTTTGGTGGGGTGGGTAGCTGAGTGATCGGCTGGAGGAAGGTTCTCCGAATTAGAGGCAAGAGCTTCAAAGCTATTACTTGTGGAGGGAATAGAGGAGGTCTGAGGCATGGGTTTTTTTCCCATTGGGGGGTTTCTTATGGGCTCTTCGACAGTTGGTGAATTTTGTAAAGCCTTCCGGATCAGAGACATCAGGAAGATTGGAGGCTTGAGGCTTGGCATTGAGAGGGCAATCCCGGAATAGGTGTCCATGTACATGACATTTACGGCATCGGAAGGGAACATGCTCAAAATCGAGAGGTTGAATCCATTCAAAGTCATCGTGAAAGAGGCTTACCGAGTCAGGAAGGGCTTTGTCCAGACGGATATAGACACATATGCGGGCGTAAGAGGTGTAACGACGCAGCTTTGTTTCCTCCGCAATTTTGATGAACTCCCCTAAACCCTGAGCAATGTCTTTGAGTGAGTCCTCATCCCAGTATTCCAGGGGAAGCGAGTAAAGTCTAATCCAAACAGGGGCCCAGCTGAAATCTTCCTTGTCGGGGTTGAATCTTTCTACCCAGTCTCTTAGGTAGAGGCCAGCTGAGTTGAAGAAATACGGTCCTTCATCCAAGACTCTGTTTCTATCCTCAATGCAAATGAAGATAGCTGTGAAAAAACCCTTGGGGCCAAGTTGGAGGATGACCTGCCCTTTGGGTTTCCACTTGGCAGCTATCCATCCGTGCAAAGCTTTTTCCGTGGGCCAGAAACCTATAAATTTACCGATTAGGGCATGGTCCTTCATGTACTGGATCCTTCCATTGATCCTATGGCTGGGCAGCTCGATTTTGGGCCTTTCTGCTGCAATCAGCTTGCAGGTGGTCGATTTCGCCTGGGGCTTTTCATTTCTTCCCGAATCTTCTTCCTGTACCTCTTTCTGCTTGTCAGGCGCATCAGCTTTTCCTTTAGAACGAGGTTTTTCTTTCGTTTCCAGATTGTTTGTGTTTGGGGTCGTTTGCTTTGTATTATCCCCGACATCAGGTTTGTCGTTTTGTGAGGGGGAAGAGCCTCCACTTCCCCCCGTCGGGCCTGCCATGGCAAGCGAACCAGCTCCCGTCCTCAGCAAAGCGACAGGAGCGAGCCAGGGTAAGTCTCAGGGTTTCTGCAGGTGACGGCGCTTTGAAACACTAATATGTAACTCGCATATTGTTATTATTGTGCCCTTAAATTATTATTATTAGGTCGGCTAGGATTACATTGTGGCCCCACTAGGATTACATTGTGGCCCCATGGACTCCTATATATAGAAAGGAGGTTTTTTCATTTTTATCATCCAAGAATTGTTCATTCATGTAATGTATTGGAGGTTTCCCCCTCGAAGTGGCTTATTTCTAAGGCGTTGATATCTCTTTTCTTCTATTTTTGGAGCTGGTTTCACAACATTAAAGCTAGTAGAGGATGGGTTTCTTTGGGAGGTAGCACTTCAACATTATCTTGATCCTTATATAATATGTTTCTTTTGGATATGGAAGATCCAAAACCATCTACATTGGGTTCCAATCTAGCATTTGATTATTTTTATAGCCATAACCATGACTAGATAGAGCAAGATTGAAGGAGTTTGAGCTTCAGCCTCTTTTCCAAACCTTAAGGGAAATCAAGGAACTCTCTAAGGAAACCAAAAGAATAAATATGTATAAGGTACCTCGTGATTCCTTTCTACATACCATTATGACCATGAATTTGTAAAATTGTTTTATATATCATTGCTATGAAAATAGGCTTATGTAGTCTCATTTATGCCCACATAGAACCATTATTATCATTGTAGCTGAAATGAGTGCCTAATCCTTTAAGCACTGAGGGGGCATGCCATGATGACCATCCTCATCCTTCTCCCATGCACCATTATCCTACCAATTAAATGTCACATATAACCTTCCATCACCTTCTAGCACCTTCTTTCTTTTTTTTTGTAAATTTCACATTGATTATCTATTAATAGAAAAAGCATACCTTTTACAAAATTACCATTCGTATTTATCTCATTTAGGAGCCTTGGTACTTCTCTAGATTACATGCCAAATACTATATAAAACTAAGGAATATATGGAGCATAAGCTAGTGTGGATATGTAGCCAGTCAAATATAACAACACAAAACACTTAGACCAGTACAAAATGAGTAGCTAGGGAATAAGATGACGAACAACATTAGAACAAGCGTAGGTTATTAACCTTAGACACAATAGACATGTGTGATATATATGAGAACAAAAAACCAAAACCAAGGTCTTATTTGGTTAATCCAGTTGATCTTAACCTCTAAGTAGACTCCTTAATCCAAAATTATGACCAGTGATGAAGGAGTTGAATTTGCGTAAGGGGAGGCTTGTGCTAGTGTATTGATGACACCAGGTCCTTTCAGGGGCTCATTTGATTTAGTGTCTGAGTTTGATACCATATAATGCTCAATTCTAGATAGTCAAGCCCCTATATCGTCTAAATTGTATCTGATGTCTCTGAGAATGCATTTGATGTCTTCCTGGCCAGAAAAAAGTCATAGTTGTCAACCTGATTTTCTTTGGAGATCATATTCATGAGGGTCTCCAACTGGCGGTGAAGAGTGTTAGAATGTAGGAATTTAAACCTTCTTCTACGAAAGTTTCTTGGGTCCAGAGTCCAATTGAGCCTACTTTATCCAATTTTAGAATTGGAGAAATACTATGGATCTCCAAATTCTTTGGCCTTGAGCTGAAGAATTTCTGTGCATACCTCCAAAGGTACCGCATTGAAATAATTTGTAATCGACTCCCAACCAAATAATCTTCTATGCCACGAGGAGGGGGCCTTGAAGAGCCTCCTTGGCGACATGATACGTGAACCTTGGAGCCATAGGAAATATTCACCTGCAAAACAAAGTGAAAGGCCTCCTTGCCCCAAAACCATTGACTATAATGGGTTTGTATAAATCCAACTAGGATATAACAGACAAGGGATAAAACAAGACTATGAAATAGGAAATTAATACCTCGATGAAAACCCTATTGAGATTCAACAAGATGATGAGCTTAGTGAAAAGAGTCGCCTTCACTAAGTGGGCCCACAGGCTATTTTTGGCGCAAATTCTATTTTTAAACTATGTCTATTTTTAGACATGTCTATCATATTCTATGAGTTGCAGGATGCTATTTGTGGATGGTTGGTCAAGTTGGAAAAATAGATGGACTTCTATTTTTAGACATATTGGGCGGAGTCTATTTTTAGACTGCTAGTCTAAAAATAGATATGTCGAATATTACTAGCTCTTAATAATATTTGGACTCTAAACATTATCTTATTCTCTTGGAGCATTTTAGTTAAGTGCACAGATGTGGCACAATAGCTGACAGAATGAATTACGTTATTCCTGAGGGTTTACTGGAGCTAATGCATGGAGGACTTCAGTTAGAACTCATGTGACAGAGTTTGGTGGAGTTGGAGAAGTAGTTGGTGGAGTTGTATTTAGTTTAACTTAGTTAGACTCAGTTGAGCTAGTTGTATCTAGTCTAACCGATTGATACACTAGTGAGAGTGGTGTGAATTAATTAGTTAATTAATTCACTAAATAATAACTCATTAATCAACTGAAGAATACATCAGTTAACTACAGTGCATGGCAGTTTCAGTGGAGACCAGTGGAGAGATAGGTGAAAGAGCAAGTGTGACTATCAGTTGTGACTATAGCGATGCATTGATTGCATCCAACACTCAGTGGAGATGCCAATGAGGATTACGTGAGCAAGGCTGGAGAAATTCGAGTTCATTCAGAGCCATTCTTCAGCAAGGATTGTGCAATAGAGGCAGGCTAGCAAGTGGCAAATATTGGTGCATGGATTTGCAAGATCGAGCCTGATTAATGTGTAGCGATTGTATTGTACTGAGAGCTTGATATGATCAGCTTTGTATGAGGATTGTTACATGATCTCTATGACATATATTATATATAGATAGTTGGGGTTTTCAGCTTCAGGCTTTCCCGTTAAACAACTGTGTTAATTTGTGTGAATTTTTATTGTTTCATGTGTGCTTTGCAATCTTGATTTAATTTCCGCAAATGATAAATGGTGGAATAGATTCTGTATTTTGCATGAAGTTAAAATAGTGTGAGATCAGGATAATATTGGACATATAACACATAAGTTATATAATTTCTACATGGTATCAGAGCACTTGATCATTGGAGGAGATTGCAATTATTGAAGCGGTTGAGTTTTGTGCTGGTGGAATTCGAATTTGCTGTAGTGTTTTCTTGGTGTCGAAGTTGAGCATTCATTGAAATGTCTTTCAATGGATTGCGATTGGAGTATGCCCTTGATGGGAGCTCAAATTATATTGCATGGAAGGATAGGATGGGGGCAGTGCTGGATGATAATGGGTTGAAGGAGTTCATCGATAGCGATGTTCCTAAGCCAGGTTCTTGCGATGCAGCCGCACTTGACGCATGGCAAAAGAAGGTAGAAAAGTGTCAAAGGATTATGTTGGAAGGTGTGAAGGACCACATTGTGTCCAGCCTTCACGGTAAAGCCCCTCCATTCTTAATGTGGAAGGCTTTGACAGACTTATTTCAAAGCAGAAGCGACCAAAGGAAGTTGGCGCTTAAAGACAAGCTCAAAAAAATAAAAATGGAGAAAGGTGACAATATACCAAAATACCTCATGAAGTTTTTCCACTGCAAGGATGAGTTGGGAAGTGTGGGGGTTACTGTTGATGAAGAATACTTGGTGAGCTTGTCTCTCCTTGGGCTTCCGAAGAGTTGGCATAGCTACGAAGACTTTGTCAATGGACAGGAGAAACTGCCAGGATGGGAATGACTTTGGTTAGATCTTGTGCAGGAGGAGATAAGGCGAGCTACCAGGGATGGATATTCATCGAAGAATGAAGATGAAGAAAATTTTTCTTTGGCTGCCAAAGAAAGGAAAAGGAAGGGGAAGAAAAATCCTTCTCAATCCGGTGCGAAAGGCAAGAAGCAGGACTTGTCCAAGGTGAATTGTTTTCACTGTCACCAGCACCGACATTTCACCACTAATTGTCCACAGAAGAAGAAGAATAAGCAGGCTGCTAGATCTGTAGCTGGAGAGACCTTAGCCTCACAGTTTGAGCTGAATTTTTCTTTGATCGCATGTGTGGTTTCAAGTGTGATGGTATTGGTGTGGTTTCTTGACAGTGGTGCGTCTTTCCATATGACCAGAGACAAATATTTGTTTAGTGATCTAGATGAAAAGGATCTTAGAGTGCACATCGAGATGGGCGATGATGGTAGATACAATGCAACTGGTATCAGAACCATTTCCTTTGAGAGGGAGTTTGGTAAACCTTTCATCTTGAAGGATGTCATGCATGTTCCAAGATTGAAGAAAAATCTGATCTCTATGGAGATGTTGGAAGACAAGGGTTATGATGTTGTTTTCAGTGAAGGAAAAGCTTTCCTTCGGCATAAAACAACTGGTCAAACCAGGAGGATAGGGATTCGAGTTAAGAATATTTATCAATTGCAGGTAGATGGTTGCACAGCAATGGCAAGCAAAGCAGAAGGAGTGGTGAGCCGGGATGAGGGCGAATTGTGGCACAGGAGATTGGGCCATCTTCACCATGGCGCTTTGAAAATTTTGCAACAGATTTCTACCAGGCGTCCCAAAAGTACACTTGCACAGTTAGATCAGTGCAAGGAATGTAATTTGGGAAAATTTGTGAAGACCACTTTTCATGAGAAGGATAGCAGCGCCACGACGATCCTTGAGAGAATTCACACAGACATGTGTGGACCTTTCTCGGTTTCTTCAATAGCAAAGCACAGGTATTATGTGATATTTGTTGATGAATTTTATCGTAAGTGCTAGATCTTCTTCATGCAGAATAAAAACGAGACATACTCAAAGTTCTGTGAGTTTAAGGCGTTAGTTGAGAAAGAGTCGAGGAAGCAGGTGAAAGCTCTAAGGAGTGATAATGGTGGTGCATACATCTCTGGAAAATTCAAAGACTTCTGTAGCAAAGAAGGAATTCGAAGAGAACTCATAGCGCCTCATAACCCACATCAAAATGGGGTCGCAGAGAGAAAGAACAAAACGATCATGGGTGCTGCAGAGGTGATGTTGCATGATCAGGGCCTTCCCATACACTTGTGGGCTGAGGCATGCAACACTGCGGTTTATGTGCAGAACCGTTGTCCTCATAGAGTACTTGGCATGAGTACACCCGAATAGGCGTTTTCTAGTAAGAAGCCTGATATTTCTCATTTGAAGATTTTTGGCTCACCTGTTTACATTCATGTGACGAAGGATGCCAGGAAGAAACTGGAGCCGACCGCAGAGGTTGGGATATTTTTGGGGTACATAGAAACACCCCACAATTATTGTGTGTATTTGCTAGACATTTGGATGACTATCGTGCGATGGGATATCAAATTTCATGAGGAGAAAGCCATGAAGTTGTCGCTTGAGAGGGAGCTACACTTGCATGCAGAGGAGGAGCTACTTGTTCCTAAAGATGAGCTTCAAGATGTGGATCAGCCACAAGAGCAGGTTCATGGAGTGGATGAAACCACTCATGCAATGCCAAACATTAGAGGGCGGAATCACACTACAGAAGCTGAGCGATTGAATCTTGATGCAGCGCAGAATGTAGGAGCTCCTACATCACAATGCAGACAGAGACAGTCACCTGACCAATTTACTGGATACATGGCTCTGATGAGCAAGTGTATCGTGACGGAGCCATCCTCTTTCGAGGAAGCTGTGGAGGATCCCGCATGGGTAGATGCCATGGTGGAAGAGTATGATTCGATTGTCAGAAACAGTGCATGGGAGATTGTCCCAAGGCCGGAAGGGAAATCAGTGGTAGGTTCCAGATGGATCTACAAAGTGAAGCAAGATGCTAACGGGAGTGGAAAGAAGTATAAGGCAAGATTTTTTGCCCGAGGCTTCTCACAGATCGAGGGGATCGATTATGAAGAAATTTTTGCACCTATTGCAAGGTATTCTTCCATATGAACCATCCTTGCTCTCTCAGCACAGATAGGTTGGCACATTCATCAGATGGATGTGAAGACTACGTTCCTCAATGAAGTCATTGAGGAGGAGGTGTACATTGAATAGCCTGAAGGATTCAAAATCTTCAGCAGCAAGTCGCATGTGTGCAGGCTCAAAAGAGCGTTGTATGGGCTGAAACAAGCACCTCGTGCTTGGTACACACGGATAGACAGTTATTTCACTGGACTTGGTTTCGCCAAGAGTGAGGCAAATCCTAACCTATACCAGACTATGGTGGAGGGTAAGCTTTTGATCATTGTGCTTTATGTAGATGATTTAATACTAACAGGTGATGAACTGTTGATACACTCATGCAAGGCAGATCTTGCAAAGGAGTTCGAGATGAAGGACTTGGGCCTCCTTCATTATTTCCTGGGATTGGAAATTTGGCAACGGAAGGGTGGACTGTTTGTGTCTCAAGACAAGTATGCCCGGGAGATACTGGAGAAGTTTCACATGCAAGGTTGCAAGCCTATCGACACTCCTCTTCCTTGTGGTTGGAAGAAAGAGGATGCTACATCGGCAGAGGTAGTGGATGCCACTGTTTATCGACAGTTGGTTGGTTCGCTCATGTATTTAGTCAATACACGATCGAACATATGCTATGCTGTGAACCGACTTTCACAAGAGATGGTGAAGCCTACCAAGCTCTTTTGGAAGGCAGGCAAGCATGTCCTGAGATATCTTAGGGGCACATCTGGGTATGGATTGTGGTACAGATAGTCGAATGAGTTGAAGCTGCATGGCTTCACAGATGCAGATTGGGCAGGAAGCCCAATAGACAGAAAGAGCACATCTGGAGGGATTTTCAGTATCGGATCTACAGCAGTTTCTTGGTACAGCAGGAAACAAAGATCCGTGGCACTCAGTTCAGCGTAGGCCGAGTACATGGCAGCAAGTTTGGCTGCATGCGAGGCTATATGGATGAGGAAGATCCTGGTCGGTTTGTTCGGTTCTCACTTAGATCCTACTATGATATATTTTGATAAGTAGAGTTGCATTAAACTCTCAGTTAATCCAGTATTTCATGATAGATCTAAAAATATTGACATCCAGTACCATCATATCAGAGATTGTCTGCAGCTTAAGATCATGTTGCTTTCTTACATTCCTACGGAGGATCAGGATGCAGATATTTTGACGAAGGCGCTCACCAGGAGAAAATTTGAATACCATAGAGACAGGATCGGGGTGGAAAATAATCCCTATCTTGTTGAGAGGGAGTGTTGAGATTCAACGAGATGATGAGCTTAGTGAAAAGAGTCGCCTTCACTAAGTGGACCCGTAGGCTATTTTTGGCACAAAGTCTATTTTTAGACTATGTCTATTTTTAGACATGTCGATCATCTATTTTTGGATGGTTGGTCAAGTTGGAAAAATAGATGGACTTCTATTTTTAGACATATTGGGCAGAGTCTATTTTTAGACTTCCAGTCTAAAAATAGATATGTTGAATATTATTAGCTCTTAATAATATTTGGACTCTAAACATTATCTTATTCTCTTGGAGCACTTCAGTTAAGTGCACAGATGTGGCATAACAGCTGACAGAAGGAATTACACTATTCCTAAGGGTTTAATGGAGCTAATTCATGGAGGAATTCAATTAGAACTCATGTGACAGAGTTTGGTGGAGTTGGAGAAGTAGTTGGTGGAGTTGTATTTAGTTTAACTCAATTAGACTCAGTTGAGCTAGTTGTATCTAGTCTAATTGATTGATACACTAGTGAGAGTGGTGTTAATTAATTAGTTAATTAATTCACTAAATAATAACTCATTAATCAACTGAATAATACATTAGTTAACTACAGTGCATGGCAGTTTCAGTGGAGACCAGTGGAGAGATAGGTGAAAGAGCAAGAGTGACTATCAATTGTGACTATAGTGATGCATTGATTGCATCCAACACTAAGTGGAGATGCCAATGAGTATTGCGTGAGCAAGGCTGGAGAAATTCGAGTTCATTCAGAGCCATTCTTCAGCAAGGATTGCGCAGTAGAGGCAGGCTAGTAGGTGGCAAAGATTGGTGCATGGATTTGCAAGATTGAGCCTGATTAGTGTGTAGCGATTGTATTGTACTGAGAGCCTGATATGATCAGCTTTGTATGAGGATTGTTACATGATCTCTATGACATATATTATATATAGATAGTTGGGGTTTTCAGCTTCAGTCTTTCCCGTTAAACAACTGTGTTAATGTGTGTGAATTTTTATTGTTTCATGTGTGCATTGCAATCTTGATTTAATTTCCGCAAACGATCAATGGTGGAATAGATTCTGTATTTTGCATGAAGTTAAAATAGTGTGAGATCAAGAGAATCTTGGACATATAACACATAATTTATATAATTTCTACAAACCCTAGCAAAACTAGATGGAAAAGGACCCGAGGTACCATATGCCACATATCATAACCAGACAAGGAAAGGGAATGCTCGTTGGATCTAAGTCCTCAAGATTTTCTGAAGAGAGTACTACGACAAGATCAAAGGAGGGTCCAGACCCAGAGTTGTGCAAGAAAAGGGAAAAATACATTAACTCTCGAATGAAATAACCACTGTAATATGAGACTGTATAAGGAATAAGGAACTACAAATTGTTAATATGTTTGACCCAACGAAATATTCCTTAAATAAAAACCTCACAATGGGGTTGGGAGACTCAGACTGACCTGGTTGCAACACTATATCTTGTAGTCTTAACCAAAAAAACCATCTACAAATAGTGTAATAGTTGATATTCCATAAAACGACCTTAATAAGACCACACAGAGACCTGGAAGACCAACTAGTTTTACAATATCTCCTTTTATCAAACAAACTTCCAACAACTCTATACAACAAAGATCATAATTCAATAGTGAAACAAATGGCATGTAATCAATACCTCCCCTGTGCTACACGAGTAGTTGAATGGGTGTGCCCTTGAGACCACACCACTTAATAGTGTGTTTGTGAAGGAGCTTTAGATAAGGTTGTTAGGACACACTCCATAATAGCCTTTTCTGCCATCGTAAAGACTCCACCATTGTAACACCCTCTTCCCACATCCACCAAAGTAACCAGCCAACCAGGGTAAACATGTGATGAGAGACTACTATATGGGATTCAACCTCCTAAGTGACCTTAAAGAAGTGGAACCGATGGAAACACAAAATACAGATCTTGTACATCATCAATGACAACCCCAGGAGCTAACCCAACCTTTTAGGCCTCTTAACCTTGGGTCACACTGAAATCTTGGCCTCTTTGAGCCATATCCACAGGCATAACATTACATGTTTGTGGCCACGAGGCTATATCCCCATGCATAACATTGCATGTCTGCAACTAGGGCCTCAAATGCTCAGTTATGTGCCTGTGGCTTTGGGATTTGAGCCACCTTTTCAGGCTCAAAGCCTAGGTCACCACCTAAAACTTCATGAAAACTTAAGGGATGATAAATAACAATAGGACAATTATACAGAAGTAATCACATCAGCAAGAACTCATCTAGACCCCTCCTAGCCATGACATGCATTTTTTCAAACACGTCACAAACATTGAATCTACATGTGTAAACAACATATTTAAGCATAGGGGTCTCATACTTATGTGAGAATCGCTAAGAAGCATTTATCCATTACAACATTATTTTTAATACAATATATTTTACCATAGATACAGTGTGCATCATTTGCAAGTAAAAACTTGATAGAACCATACATCATCATTGATCAAATACATGCTTATAATCACCACAATAACCACGGAAATACAATGGATACAACAAAAATAGAATCCACATAGAAGCCAGTACATTTGCATACCAAATACCAAAGGAATGAGCTCTTCATTATTGAATGTAAAAACCAACCGAAGATGGGACTTCCATGTTCCACCCGACCATAGATTGGCTGAGCCAAATCTCTCTTCAGCTAATCACCGATGTGCCATATTCCAAGCATGAATGTGGGATCTCATCAAACACATCAATCAAAATAAATCCATGGCTTCCAGAGGCAAAAGCACCTCAACCCTCAACTAGTGATTCCACCTCACGGTCGAACATCACAACCATCACGGATTGGTCTCTATCTAAGTTGTTCCATGGCTCTAGAGTGTTTGTTCCAACCAGGGTTTCTAGGAATAATAACTCAACCCCAGCTATTACAGGGCTTCGAGAGCTTTTGTCCAACCAGGGCTTCCAGGACTAGTAACTCAACCTACCTAGGGCTTCCAGAGTGTTTTTCCAACCAGGGCTTCCAAGACTAGTAACTCAACCCACAATTTTCTATCGGGCTTTCAGAGTGTTTTTCCAACCAAAGATTCCAAGAAATAATAAATCAACCCACAACTAAAGGAATCATGAGAACCAATCAGAAAAAATCAAAAGAAATAATCCCATAACACTATGGCTATCCAGGAAATGGCAAGGTTAGGAAAACATACATGCAACTTGGTACCTGCAATAAAATCCCATTGTAGTTGTCGATCCTGATGTCCGCTTGCACTTTTCTGCTCTTCATTTGCCTTTTTTCTTCAAATCACCAAGTATCCACACTCTCCAAGAGTGCTCCAAGAAAACTCTAAGTATCCAATAATATGTGTGTGAGAGAGAGAGAGAGAGAATAGAATGAGAGCCAAAAGTGTCAACAAAAGTTTTCCAACTGATCCTTAGAATCATTTTTATCAATGAGGCCTTTATTTTCTTCATTTTCCATTAATTTCCTTCATTTTCCACTTCACATGAAACCTGTGACCTTTCACCTCCATTTTCTCTTATTTTCCATTATTTTCATAAATAAAATGCCATTTAATTCCTCACGCTTTTTCAAAGCCTTTGCCTTTTCCTTTTCAATTTTTCTTAGCCATAATAAACTGAAGTGATCAACCGCTAGGATGTTTTGCCCAACATTAAGCTTGGAATATGTGTCCCATCAACCGTGGTTATTATTTTTCCTTTATTAACTTTTATTACATGGAATTTTCACTAGGGTTGTCGCAACCATGCATATAAGAAGCCCTCAAGATGTGAGGGATAAAACACAACAATTCTTTGTGTGCCAAATGTGGGATTTGTAGTCACAACCAGTTGATTAGATATTATAAACTATAATTCACTCATTAAAGAGCATAATTTCGATGTTTGACTGAGGGGTGAGGATGTCTAATCCACCTGGAGTCTGGCATGCCATCTCCAAACCGACAGAGAGTAAGGAATGAAAAAACATTATACCACACACACTGATTGATACACCATGTTGTGGGAATTTATTGTGCCTCAAAGAGCTATAAGTTAGTCCTTCAAACGAGTAGCTCTCATGCCATGCATGGGATCGCTAATGCAAAGTGTTGTGCTCCTCTCCCTTCTCGAGGGTCGCCACCTTTGTGGCCAACCAAAGGTTTTTCATGTTCATAATTCACGTTCCTGTTAGATACCCCCTGACAATGGTGAACACTAGCGGGATATGTCATCGAAAGTAGAATTATTCCGGGAGACACCCCCATCGAGGACCTTCTAGCACCTTCAAACCTTGTCTCCTTTACATCTTATAAAGATTTCTAAATCATGCATATTGTTTGCATGTGCCTTTTTTTTTCTTTTTTTTCTTTACATAATTTGACACAAAGAAAAACTAAGAAATAAAAAATATTCTAATAACATTAATTATTTTACTTTGTCTGTTAAAGGGATTCCTGCCTTTCCTAATTTGTAAGTTTTGACTCGTGTCCCTTGTTCCTCCCTTTTGAAAAATATAATAACACAAAGTAATGAGGATCGTATTTTATTTATAATGATATTTGTCAATATCATTTTTGTAGATTATGATTCTTTTTATATGGAAAAAAACATAAGATGCCATAGGTTCAAATCCAAAGGTGGGTAGAGTATGTACACTTCCATAAACTTTAATAATCAAATTTTTCGACTTTAGGGGTTAAATCAATGTGTAGAGGTGAGTCCCTTGTCCCACAAGCAAGGGCGTCTCATACACCAATTTGGTGTTTAGCTTGGTCATGACCTTAAAATTAGATTATTATAATTATTATTATATATATTTTATTTAGATAAACATGTCATGTTCATAATTTAGATTTTAAATTGCGAAGGTTTTTATATGGAAAAAATGGAAGATGTCATAGGTTCAAATCCAAAGGCGGGTAGAGTACACCTTCATAAAATTTAGCGATCAAATTTATCGACTTTAAGAGTAAAATCAATGTGTAGAGGCGAGTCCCTTGTCCCACAAGCAAGGGCATCTCATACACCAATTTGGTGTTTAGCTTGGTCACGATCTTAAAAATAGATTACTATAATTATTACTATATTTTTATTTATTTGGATAGATATGTCATGTTCGTATTTTAGATTTTAAATTGTGATTGTTTTAATAAGGAAAAACAAAAGCCTTGTCATAGGTTCAAATCCAAAGGTGGGTAGAGTATGTAAACCTCCATAACTTTAGCAATCAAATTTGTTGACTTTAGGATTAAAATAAATGCATAAGTGTTGAGATTGCAACAAGATGATGAGCTTTCTCGGATGCGAGTGATCTACACGTTTAATAGGGGATTTGGACGGTTGGCGGGCGCGTGGATTTCATTTGCCGCCATTCTTCTTGGCACCCTCAGCGCCATCAATGGCATTTACTATGACAGGGCCGGAGCATTTAACCGACACACTCCTCCAAATTCGCACTCCATCCACTTTAACATGGCTTCTCCGGGACGCTTCCGCAATGGTTTGTTATCTCTTCGCTCCTGCTGTATTTCGCAAAACTCTGAACTCTGTTCCTTCGGCCCTCTGAGCTTTGGTCTTAGACCTGTCTCTCTCCCTGTGGAGATTTACACTCGCAATTCCTCCAGTCTCGGTTTGGTTTTCCCCTGCTCTCGCAATTCTTGCCCCCGGCATCTGTTTTCCATGCCTCGACTAAGACACAGGATGAGAAGTAGGCGTGGCCTTTGTCGTGGGGGTCCTTCTCGGCGTCCCTCTCCTTCCTCGCCCAGCTCCTCCTCACCGCCCTCTGATTCCTGGAGAGGTTGTTATCCCAATACTCGTAGTGGTAGGAGCTCTCTGGCGGGGCGTAGGAATGAATTGTTGGCCAGAAACCTCTCCAGTTTACTCCCGAGTCAGCAACATCGTGCACATTTCCGTTTTCCGTGCCTGCTCAACATGCCCACGGTCAGGGCCACTATCACCATTGAATTCAATGAAGAACCGCCTGCTTCGACTGCCAAGTTGTCTGATTCTCCACCTGTGCATTTTACCTCTGACAAGGCTGGTTCTCCCCCTCACTCTAAGCCGAAGCTGAAGACGGTTGCAGGCGATTCCACATAGGACCTCCTGGTGGACACAATGGTGAACGCTTTCAAGGATGGCTGCTCCACTGCTCTGGGCGACGAGGCTCGGGTGCACTCTTCCAACCTGGCTGCTACAAATGTCAATGATGTTGTGCAGGACGAGGATGATTCCGACGCTCTGGCATGCCCGGTGGTTGAGTCACCTCATTCCTCTCATGGTAATTAATGGCTTCTCCTTTCTATGTTCGTTTTTGGTCGGCTCTTTGTGCCAGACTCGGTTCTGGCTCGTGTTTGATAATTCGGTTCAATTGGTTTTATCTTTTTTGTTCTGTTGAATGCTGGTTTCCCCACAGTGGGCGGCAGTTCTTTCTGTATAACTGTGTTTACATCTCTGAAGTTGAAGGCTGTAGGATTATTTGTTGTTTGGACTCTCTGGCCGTTTTTCCCTTTAAGGGCGGCTTCTCTGTGCTTAGAAGTCTTTCTGTCCATCAAAGTTGTATCAGTCTACAAGCATTGTGTGTTGTAATTTTGTTAAAATATCATGGTTGCACTAGAATGCCCTTCTTGGGCCAGAATTTTTGAGGCTTCGGCCTCCTTGTAACCTTTTTTGTATATTAATAGATTAAAATTACTCAGAAAAAAAAAGAAAAAACAAGATGATGAGCTTAGTGGAAAGAAGTCGCCTTCACTAAGTGGGCCCGCAAGCTATTTTTGGCGCAAACTCTATTTTTAGACTATGTCTATTTTTAGACATATGGATCATATTCTATGAGTTGCAGGATGCTATTTGTGGATGGTTGGTCAAGTTGGAAAAATAGATGGACTTCTATTTTTAGACATATTGGGCGGAATCTATTTTTAGATTGCCAGTCTAAAAATAGATATGTCGGATATTATTAGCTCTTAATAATATTTGGACTATAAACATTATCTTATTCTCTTGGAGCACTTCAGTTAAGTGCACAGATGTGGCACAGGAGCTGACAGAAGGAATTACGCTATTCCTGAGGGTTAAGTGGAGCTATTGCATGGATACTTCAATTAGAACTCATGTGAGAGAGTTTGGTGGAGTTGATTGAGGAAGTTAATGGAGTTGTGTTCAGTTTAACTAATCTAAACATAGTTGAGCTATTTGTATCTAGTTTAACTGATTGATACAATTAGTTAGAGTGGTGTGAATTAATTATTAATTAATTCATTAATTATAAACTCATTAATCAACTAAAGAATACATCAGTTAACTTCAGTGCATGGACAGTTTCAGTGGAGACCAGTGCAGAGATAGGTGAAAGAGCAGGTTAACTATCAGTTGTGACTATATTGTTGCATATTTGCAACAACCAGTGATTGGAGAAGCCCATGAGGATTGCGCAGTACAAGCCAGGTGGTTCAAGTTATTTAATGAGCCATCCTACAACATTGATTATGCAATAGAGGCTGGCTATCAGGTGGCAGAGATTGGAGCACGTGTTTTGCTAGATCTAGCTTGATTAGTGTGTAGCAATTGGAGGTTGTGCTGAGAGCTTGTGAGGAGCTTTGTACAATGATTGTTACATGATCTCCATGACATATAATATACAGATAGTTGGGATTTTTCAGTTTTAAGCTTTCCCATGAAATACTGTGTTCATATGTGTGATTGTTTATGGTTTTAATGTGTGCATGCAATTGATTTTATTTCCGCATGTGATGATCAGTGGTAGAAGAGATTATGTATTGTGCATGAAGTTAAAATACTGTGTGATCAGGAGAAGCTCGGTGAATAATATATCAGTTATTCAAATTTCTACATGGTATCAGAGCGATATTGATCATTGGAGCAATTGCAAAACATTGAAGCGGTTGAGTTTTGTGCTAGTGGAATTCGAATTTGCAGCAGTGTTTTCTTGGTCTCGAAGTTGAGATGTATTTCAACGGATTGCAATTGGAGTATGCCCTTGAGGGTAGCTTGAATTATATTGCATGGAATGATAGGATGGAGGCGGTGCTGGATGACAATGGGTTGAAGGAGTTCATAGATGCAGAAATTCCAAAACCTGCTTCTAGTGATGCTGCCGCACTTGGTGCATGGCAAAAGAAGACAACAAAGTGTCGAAGAATTCTGTTGGAAGGTGTGAAGGATCACATAGTGTCCAGCCTTCATGGTAAGGCTTCTCCATTCTTGATGTGGAAAGCTTTGACAAATTTATTCCAAAGCAAGAGCGACCAGAGGAAGTTGGCGCTCAAGGATAGACTCAGAAACATAAAAATGGAGAAAGGCGACAGTATGCCCAAGTACCTCACGAAGTTCATCCAATGCAGGGATGAGTTGGGAAGTGTGGGGGTGACTGTTGATGACGAGGACTTGGTGAGCTTGGCTCTCTTTGGGCTTCCGAAGAGTTGGCATTCCTATTAGGGCTCTGTCAATGGTCGGGAGAAATTTCCAGGATGGGAGCGACTTTGGTCGGATCTTGTGCAAGAGGAGATAAGGCGAAGTACCAAGGACATATCTTCATCAAAGAACTCTGATGAAGAAAATTGCGCTTTGGATGCCAAAGCAAAGAAGGGGAAGAGCAAGAAAGCTTCTCAATCTGGTGCAAAAGGCAAGAAGCAGGACATGTCCAAGGTGAAGTGCTTTCACTGTCACCAACACGGACATTATGACACTAATTGTCCACAGAAGAAGAAAAATAAGCAGGCTGCTGGATCTGCAGCTGGAGAGGCCTTAGCCTCACAGTTTGAGCTGGATTTTTCGCTGATTGCATGCTTGGTCTCAAGTATGATGGGTTCAGTGTGGTTTCTTGACAGTGGTGCGTCTTTTCATATGACCGGAGACAAAGATTTGTTTACTGATCTGGATGAGAAAGATCTTGGAGTGCACATCGAGATGGGCGATGATGGTAGATACAATGCGACTGGTATTGGTACCATTTCCTTTGAGAGGGATTCTGGTAAACCCTTCGTATTGAGGGAAGTGATGCATGTTCCAGGATTGAAGAAGAATATTATCTCTGTGGCGATGTTAGAAGACAAGGGATATGATGTTGTCTTTAGCGAGGGAAAGGCTTTCTTGCGCAGTAAGGCAACTGGTGAGACCCGGAGGATAGGGGTTCGAGTTAAGAACCTTTATCAATTACAGGTAGATGGCTGCGTAGCAATGGTAGGCAAGGCAGAAGGAGTGGTGAGTCGGGATGATGGCGAGTTGTGGCACCGGAGATTGGGCCACCTTCACCATGGAGCTTTGAAGATACTGCAGCAGATTTATACTAGGCTTCCTAAGAATGCTCTTGCACGATTCAGATCAGTGCAAGGGATGTACTTTGGGAAAATTTGTGAAAGCCACCTTTCATGAGAAGGATAGTCGCGCCAAAACGATCCTTGAGAGAATTCACACAAACGTGTGTGGAACTTTCTCAGTAGCTTTGACAGCAAAGCTGACTTTTCTCGTAAGTTTTGGATCTTCTTCATGCAGAGGAAGAGCGAGACATACTCAAATTTCTATGAGTTCAAGGCACTGGTTGAGAAAGAGTCGGGGAAGCAGGTGAAGGCTCTTAGGAGTGATAATGGTGGTGAATTCATCTCTGGCTAATTCAAAAAATTTTGTAGTGCAAAAGGATTTCGAAGAGAGCTCATAGCGCCTCATAACCCACAATAGAATGGGGTCGCAGAGCGAAAGAATAGAATGATCATGGGTGCTGCACGGGCGATGTTTCATGATCAACGCCACTTGTGGGTACACGAGGCATGCAATCTTTTGCGGTATATGTGCGGAAACCATTGTCCTCACGGGATAATTGGCATGGTACACCGAGGAGGCGTTTTACGGTAGGCTTCTGATATTTCCCATTTGAGGATTTGTGGTTCTCCTGTTTACATTCATGTGACGAAGGATGCCAGGAAGAAGCTGGAGCCGACTGCAGAGGTTGGGATATTTTTGGGGTACACTGATACACCCCACAACTATTGTGTGTATTTTCCAGACAGTCGCAAGACTGTTGTGCGACGGGATATCAAATTTCATGAGGAGAAAGTCATGAAGTGTTCACTTGAGAGGGAGCCACACTTGCATGCATATGAGGAGCTATTAGTTCCTAAGGATGAGTCTCAGGATGTGGATCAGCCGCAAGATGAGGTTCATGGAGTGGAAGAGACCACTCAGGCAACACCAACCATCAGAAGGCGGAAGCGCACTACAGAAGCTGAGCGACTGGCTAAAGATGCAGAGAAGGTGGTAGGAGCACCTACATCACAGCGAAGACAGAGACAGTCACCTGATCGGTACATTGGATCCATGGCTCTCATGAGTCAATGTATCGTGACAGAGCCATCCTCTTTTGAGGAAAATGTGGAGGATCCCGCATGGGTAGATGCCATGGTGGAAGAGTATGATCCAATTGTCATGATTGTCGAAATAGTGCATGCATGATTGTCCCAAGGGAGTTTGGAGGGAAATCAGTGGTGGCTTCGAGATGGATCTAAAAATTGAATCAAGCAGCTGACAGGAGTGTGGAGAAGTACAAGGCAAGATTTGTTGCCCGAGGCTTCTCACAGATTGAGGGATCGATTATGAGGAAACCTTTTCACCTATCGCAAGGTATTCTTCCATATGGAAGATTCTTTCTCTGTTAGCGCAGATGGGGTGGCACATTCATCAGATGGATGTGAAGGTTATGTTCCTCAACGGAGTCATTGAGGAGGAGGTGTACATAGAGCAGCCTGAAGGTTTTGAGATATTCAACAACGATTCGCATGTGTGCAGGCTCAAGAGAGCATTGTATGGGTTGAAACAAGCACCTCGTGCTTGGTACACACAGATAGACAGTTATTTCACCGGACTTGGATTCTCCGAGAGTGAGGCGGATCCGAACCTATACCAGATTGTGGTGGAGGGTAAGTTGTTGATCATTGTACTTTATGTAGATGATTTGATTTTGACAGGTGATGAGCTGTTGATACTCTCATGCAAGGAGGATCTTGCAAAAGAGTTTGAGATGAAGGACTTGGGCCTCCCTCATTATTTCATAAAGTTGGATATTTAGCGGCCTTGATGATGAGCTGTTGTTTCTAAAAAGCCAGTATGCTGAGGCTCTTTTGGAGAAATTCAACATGCACTGGCTACAAGCACAGTGATACTCCTCTCACAGTGGATGGAGGAAGGAGGATGCTACTTCAGCGGAGGTAGTGGATGCCACTGTTTATCAATAGTTGGTGGGGTCGCTTATGTATCTGGTCATTACACGACCCGGCATATGCTATGCTGTGAACCAAATTTCACAAGCTATGGTTAAGCCAACCAAGCTCTACTGGAAGGCAGGGAAGCATGTATTGAGATATCTCAAAGGCACATCAGGATATGGATCATGGTACAGACAGGAGGATGAGTTGAGGCGGCATGGCTTCAAGAATCGGTATCATCATATCAGAGATTGTGTGCAGCGGAAGATCATGTTACTTTCATACATTCCCACGGAGGATCGGGATGCTGATATCTTGACGAAAGCGCTCACCAGGAGAAAATTCGAATACCACAGAGGCAAGATAGGGGTTTCAGATAATCCATATTTTGTTGAGAGGGAGTGTTGATATTGCAACAAGATGATGAGCTTATATGAAAGAAGTCGCCTTCACTAAGTGGGCCGACAGGCTATTTTTGACGCAAAGTCTATTTTTAGACTATGGATCATATTCTATGAGTTGCGGGATGCTATTTGTGGATGGATTTGATGGAGTTTGGAAAAATATATGGACTTCTATTTTTAGACATATTGGGCGATCTATTTTTAGATTTTGATCTAAAAATATATATGTCGAATATTATTAGCTCTTAATAATATTTGGACTATAAACATTATCTTATTCTCTTAGAACATGATTGTACACGGATGTATGCAGGAAGTGACGGAAGAGTCAGCTATTCTAAGGGTTAAGTGGAGCTATTGCATGGATACTTGAGTTAGAATATGTGAGAGAGTTTGGTGGAGTTGATTGAGGAAGTTAATGGAGTTGTGCCCAGGTTTAACTAATCAACATGGTTAGTGATTATTTTGTATCTAGTTTAAATGATTGATACAGTGGTAAGTGGTGTCAATTAATTATTAATTAATTCACTAATTATAAACTCATTAATCAACTAACGAATACATCAGTTAACTTCAGTGCATGGACAGTTTCAGTGGAGACCAGTGCAGAGATAGGTGAAAGAGCAGGTTAACTATTAGTTGTGACTATACTATTGCATATTTGCAACAACTAGTGATTGGAGAAGCCCATGAGGATTGTGCAGTACAAGACAGGTGGTTCAAGTTATTTAATGAGCCATCCTACAACATTGATTATGCAATAGAGGCTAGCTATCAGGTGGCAGAGATTGGAGCATGTGTTTTGCTAGATCTAGCTTGATTAGTGTGTAGCAATTGGAGGTTGTGCTGAGAGCTTGTGAGGAGCTTTGTACAATGATTTTTACATGATCTCCATGACATATAATATACATATAGTTGGGGGTTTTCAGCTTTAAGCTTTCCATGAAATACGTGTTCTCATATGTGATTGTTTATGGTTTTAATGTGTGCATGCAATTGATTTTATTTCCGCATGTGATGATCAATGGTAGAAGAGATTATGTATTATGCATGAAGTTAAAATAGTGTGTGATCAGGAGAATCTCGGTGAATAATATATCAGTTATTCAAATTTCTACAATAAGGGTGAGTCCCTTCTCCCACAAGAAAGGGGATCTCATTCACCAATTTGGTGTTGAGCTTGGCCATGACCTTAAAAGTAGATTATTATAATTATTATTATATAATTTTTGATTTAGATAAATGTGTCATATTCATAATTTTTTTTCTTATAAGTAAAAATTTTCTATTCCTTCAAATCATTGTTTTACAATAAAAATGTGTTGAAATTTATCTTTTTCGACCACTCGAGAAACTAGACCATACAAAAAATTTCAATTTCATCAAGAGCCAAACATAAAGTTTATTAAGAGCGACCCAAAATTCTAGCAGGCTTATTTGAAATACATGGCCTTTAAGGCTATACTCAAGCAAAAAACCAAAACAACCAAGTCTAAGAAGTAAAACACCAGGTGACATATAAATCATGCTTACAGAATTTGAGGTTTCAAAAAGGATGAGGGCCCCATTACCTCCTGGAGAACAATAGAGGTTAAGGGGTAGGTCGAGGTGGGATTCAATATTCCCAAGTCTATTGTCCATGGAGAAAATTGGAATCTTTAAATCTTTCAATTAGAAAAGAATATCTTCTTTGGTCATCTTCATATTTACCAACCTGTGGTCCAACAATAGTTTTATATGTCGATAAATATATTCTATGTGCAAGTGGTGATTGTGACAACATCGAGAATGGCATGTATCTAGAACCTAGATGGGGACCTCTGCAAGAACCTTAGATTTAGTTATGTAGTGCCACTCGTTTAATATGTCACACTCTAGTTGGGAAATTTCTTCCTGGATGTTTGGCAAAGTGGATTCTCTATACTAAACAATCAAGCTCTCTACCTGATGTTGGGCTCTGGAACCTCCAAGCTCATTGTAATAGGTTACAGCTCAACATAATTGGGCTCTCTATCTCTACATACTGACTAATATCAAGGGAAAATTTGTGCAACCAAGGATAAAGGGCAACAAATATTTGGTTATCACTAAAGAGAGGCCATTAGGGAGAGAAGAACTAAAGTGGAAGAGGCATATTATACTAAAAGGTGAGTTGATGCACTAGGGGAGAAGAGAAGGTGCAAAATCAAGATGATCCAACCAGGGAGGACCTAGTGAAAAATCAAGTGAGGACGAGGTTATGGCTAAGGAAAGGGCCCCAATAGGCCATGGAGATTATCTCAACACTGCATTACTAGCAAGGAATTCCAACGCTCCCATTGAAGAGGACAAGTTGTAATAGAGAGAAATGCTTGAATCAACCAAAAAAATTTCCTTGCCCCATATAAATACTTGTAACCAAGCTGGTGATGATGAGCAAGTTCCAAACATCATAAACTAGGGTATAACTCTTTTGCAATGGCAAACTCCAATGATCCAACGAAAAAGTCATTTTCTTTTGCATGTATGGTTGTCAGTCTAGCAAACTCTTCTTCAATTTTGTATAGTTCCATGCTAAAATTTAGTTCTAGTCTTCTGGTGGTTCAAGAAATTCATTTCCTCAATGTTCCCGTGGATGAGGAAGCTATTGATTGTGAAAAAAATTAAAGAAAGGTTTGATTTGCACATGTTTAATGAGTTCTGGATGCGGTTGGTTAATCTACACAAATGGATCTATGAAAATTAGAAGCCCCTTTGATGGATGAATTAAATATTCTCCCTCTAGTTCGGGGTTTTTTTGTTGTGGCTTTTGATAATATAGAGGACAAGACGGCCATTTGCGAAGTTGGGTCATGGTTTGGGGGTAGTGTCAATCTCCTTATGCAACCCTAGACTCCCACTTTTGATCCAATAACAACATCAATTTCTACAGCTCCAGTTTGGATAAGGCCTTTGAACCTTCCCTTGTAATTTTGGAATCTTCCATTGCTTTCCTCTATTGGGAATGTGTTGGGAAAATTTTATCACAATTGTCCTAAAACGTGAAATTTCTTCAAGACTACTTATGCTTGAGTATGTGTGAAGATGGACTTCAACAAGGGTTTCCTCGCAAAGGTTAATTTGATGACTCCAAACTATGCTTGAGTCCAAAAGCTTGACTATGAGAATATTTCTTTCTGGTGTAAAGTCTGCTATGAAACGAGGCACATAATTAAAAACTGGCCCAAGCTTTTATAGAACAATAAAGAATAAAAAAAACTCGAAGGCCCAAATGGTGGGAAAGAGCTTGAGCTATTCATTATATGATATTTAAAGAGCATGTGCTTTGGGATAAAAAAGAACCAAAAGAAAAGACGGAAACAAATTTGGGCAAAGAAATTGCAACAATGACACCAAAAACGAAGCAGGAATTAACGAACGCTAATGAGGATCCTCCAGATCCAGCAAAAGTATAAAAGCAACAAACCCTCGTGGAAAGTAGATCCCCTTCTGAATCCACAAGGATTCTTGTAGAAAAAACATCTTCTTGGGAAGATCAAGCAGATAAGGAAGAGTTAAATATTCACATGTTGAAGAATGATACGTCATGAATAGAAGAAAACACGGGTTGGATTCAAGTTAGAAAGAAAGGAAAAGGCATTTTTCCAAGGAAGACAAGAAAAAGTTAGTGTAAGTCAAAACAAAAGTAGTGAATAATGGAAAGAAAATGCATTTGGATTTGGGAGTCTTTTGGAGAATTTTTAGTTGGAAAAGGTCTAAAATTTTTGTGTCATGGGGAACTAGTTGGAGGGTTTGGATTGAGCTTCGTGCTCAATTTCAAACCTCCAAGGAAGATTGGAATATGTAAAAGTTCTGGCGTAGTAACCAGATTTGATTAATAATGCAAATTCCTATCCATTTCTTTGAAAAAAAAGAATATTAATAATAATTGAATTTAGGCTTATGTGATTCATATCATGAAAAGTACAAAAATTTCAATAAAATCGCATCATAAGAGTTTTGTCAACGCATTTTGAACCATCTAGTGTCTATCATCATCAAGACAAGATGAAGAAGATGAAGAGAAAACAAAATTAGTCGTTATTGATTTGACTAAATAAATCATATTTTAATATAAAGACATAATTGTTAGAATATAGTTGTTGATATTGAATGAAGGAAAATAAATAATCAAAAGAAATTTTTAATGAAATGGATATCTAAAAATAAAAATAATATTTAACTCAAACCTAAATAATCAAAACAATAACACAATTAATAAATTTTTATAGAATTTTGGCTTGTATGATCCATCCTAAAATTATATGGTTGGTTCAAAACGCGTGGACAATGTTCATTTGAATGTGATTATTACCGAAAGAATTCTACATAATAACAATTAATAAAATCAATATAATAAAACAATAAAATAAAAATTATATTTGGGTTGGGGTCAAACCTAAATAATAAAAACATTAAAATAAAAATAACATTTAGGTCAAACTTGTCAAGTCCCACTAGCACAACCTGTTGAGGATGAGCCTCGTTAGCAAGGCTAACTAGGGTCAAACCTCATGGGGGTTGTTGTGCCCTGTGCTAGGGGGATGAGACATGTTAAAAAATCCAGTCAGCTTAGGGTTGGTGTGGCCCAGCCTGGTGTGATCCCCAGGTGACTTTGACAGGAGGAGGAGACATGCTAAAAAATCCAGCGAGCTTAGAGTTGGTGTGGCCCAACCTAGTGCAATCCATGGGGTGACTTTGGCAGATTAGATGCCCCTAGGCCGCGGTTTCTCAAGCCATAGATCAGACCTAAAAGATTACAGACAACTTAACAAACAAACAAAAAAATATTTAAGTCAAACATAATTATTCAAAACAATAATACTAATTTAAAATTAAATTAAAATTATATTCATAATACTTTATTTATCATAATAAAATAAATTAATATAAATCTCAATTAAATATTATTATTATTATTTTTATATTTATTAATTTAAATTTAAAATATTCTATATTTAGATAAATGTCATTTTCACAAAAATCTTACCTCAAATATATTCTATATTCATAATACCTTATTTACCATAATTAATACTATACAAAATTATTATTTTATTTATCATAAATTATTTTTATTCTCTGACATTAAAGTATCATTTCATTTCTATATTATTAAAATTTATTATTTTATTTTCCGTAATTTAATACTATAAAAAAAATTATTATTTCATTTCACTTTTTCAATGATATGTTTTAAATCTAAAAGAAGAATCCACTGCACGTCTATATTTAACATAGATTGTTGTGATTCCATGGAAGTCGTTAAGAATGAGATTCCATGGGGCAACTAGCCCCAAAAAGGTGGCACAAGTTCCTCAAAAAGGCAAAACAATTATATTTAAAGACATTGAGGCTTTCATGTTTCCATGGCCTTTCTAAGGCGACATCCATGGTAATGGTAATGGTGTGTTGGGAGTCTAATTTAAATATTTAAAAGAAAAAGTTAATTCGTTTATTTTGATTGTAGGAATGATCGTTATAAATTTTTAATTGAGATTAATTTTTCTATATAATGTATCGAGGAGTAGGATAATTATTTTTAATTTTATTGTTAATTAATTTTTATATTTTTATATTTATATTTAATCACAACTTTAAATCACAACTTTCAAGTAGATTTTACTTTTAAAATAGTAATGTGATTAATAAGGAAGAGTTATCATTGATTAATATGAATTACAGAATTTGAGTTTTGAAATTTTAGCTTTTTATAGAAGGGAATTGTTTTTGACAAAATTTCATTTTTCAACACACGTTGTTGATTTTAAATAGTGACGTGATCCCTAAATAATAATGTGATTAATCCTAAAGAGTTATCATTCATCATCATGAATCAAAGAAGCCTCAGTTTTAAAATTTATTCTTTACGGAAGAGATTTTTCTGACAAAGTTTTACTTTTTGAAGCCGTTGACCTCTAAAATGCTAATGTGATTAATCCTAAAGAGTTATTATTCATTATTATGAATCAGAGAAGCCTAGTTCTGATATTTTAGCCCTTTACTAAAGGGAATTTTCTCACAAAGTTTGACTTTTTGAAGGCATGTGGTTGACCCCTAAAGTAGTGATGTGATTAATCCTAAAGAATTATCATTTATCATTATGTATCACATAAACCTGAGTTCTGAAATTTTATCCCCTTATAGAAGGGAATTCTCTTACAAAGTTTGACTTTTTGAGTGCATGTGGTTGACCCCTAAAATAGTGATGTGCTTAATCCAAAAGAGTTATCATTCATATATTTCATTTTTATTTTTAATTATATATAATTAAAATACATAATTATTTTTTCATTTTTAATTTTAATTTTATATTTATTATATATATATAATCTTTTTTTTTAATGTTGATTGAGTCAACATAACATTAAATTATGCCTTGCATGACTAACATTTTACAACATCACTATCATAAGAGTGCATCTCAGTGCAATAATCTAAATGGTTGTATTTTAACTTATAGAGGAAATGACCTTTTTCAAAGTATTTTTTTCATGTTCATTTTAATCAAAATGCAACAAATATTTTTAAAACTTGAGTTTAAGTTGTTTAACATGTAGAATTCCAGTGCACCAAGGGTTTTTAGGGTGTTAAATCCATTTATGCATTCAAAAATGTATTTTAAACAATGGAAAAACACAATCTAGCTTGAAATTGTATAGTTAGATTATGGTTAAAAATGTTATTTGGTTTATAAGTTAGACTAGGCTTAATCTAATGGCATAGTCTAAGTTATAATAGAGTAACGTTTTTCAAGGCATTTTTTTCTAGTTAGTTTTAATTAAATTCCAGCTGATATTTTTAAAAACTTGAGTTTAAGTTGTTTAATTTGGAAAATTTGAGTTCTCAAAAAAAGTATTTTAAACAAAAAAAATTCACTATCTTGCTTAAAATTGTATCCCTAGATTCCCATAAAAAAAAAACTATTTCATCTATAACTTAGACTACACCAATCTAAATTATCTTTAAATAATTTGCCTCATTTTAAAATAATTATTAGAATAGTTTTGAAAGATTTTAAAATTCCCCTGATCGGGGTGCTCATTGAACGAGGCCGCCGACAATGAAACAAGCCAAGTGGCAACCGCCGTTCATGCATAATAAATGAGCCATGTTTAAGCCGTCCAGATCCAAATCATGGAGGCATGTGAAGGATAAGAGTATGATGGCGGAGTTAGTAAGACAGCTTGTGCCGTCAGAGCCGGGAGGGGGAAAACTTAATTTGGCAGCAAGGTTTATGAGTTGTAAAATAGGATACAAAACAAGAAATTCCTTTGTCACAACAAACGAGCAGAGGCGGGTGAGGACGGAAGTGGAGATAATCAACACCAGACTCATAGCTTTGCTGGGAGCACACTCTTACTATAAGTCGGCTCACAATGGTTAAGAGGCAAACAAGAAAATCTTTGGCCCATACCACTGACAAAGGGAAACAGAAGATGCTCCAACCTGAAGAGAAGAACAGGAAAGGAGGGAGGAAGACAAAGCAAGAGGTTTTAATGAACCTCTCATCCACCTACTCACTTGGAAATTCATCACAGGTCAGACAGGAAATCCATGGATGGGAAACAAAAATTCAGATCAATGAAGAAGACAATGAAGCAGAAGCAGAAATTATGGACTTTGTTACTAATCCTGGAAACACCCGAGGTCACCTTTCCCTGTTCAATCAAACAGTCCACACTTATTGGATTGTGAAATGCTTGATAGCCAAGGCAATTCAGAGTATTCATCCTACTAGAGAGAAGCCAGAACCAAAAATTCTAGAATTATTGCAAGACATTGACAATCAACTGCAACACATCAAGGTCACTCGGTACCAAGCCACTGATCGTATTGGTAGAATTGAAGATCGTGTTGGAAGAATGGAGAAGCAGATCCAACAATTGAAACAAGCTGATATGCCAGGATCCACTGCAAAGGACCCTGCCCCAATTGAATCTTCAGAGATAGGAGCTTAGTTTCTTTTATAATATGAATTTTGTTTTTTTTCAAAGGACGATAGGTCCAAACAGTTACTTTGATAATAGACTAAATAGTTAGATCGCTCATGTAACAAACAGTAGAATGAAACTTTTTCAGTTTTGGATGGCTTCCAATGCTTTAAGGTGGTCAACAGACCTGGTTTCCTCCAGGCAGGTTGACGCTACAAAATTACTATTTGTTGTAACTTGCTTTCAAAAGAAAAATAGAAAATAGCAAGGCACTACTAAATTGACAAAGAAAAAGAAAGATTTTAAAATTGTTTCAATAAATTTTTTATGAAATCACATTCAAAAATCTATGGTCAACACTTTTGAACCATCCAATGTGGTTTATCCTCATCTTAGTCCTCACCCAATGTGGTTTATCCTCATCTTAGTAATGATCCATAGATGGTGGTTCAAAACAGGTTGACCATATATTTTTTAATGTGATTTCACCAAAAAAAATTCTTGAAACAATATGAATCACGGAAATGTGAATTCAGAGATTTTAAAATTGTTTTTTTTTTAAAACAATTTTTACTTTCATATGATCTCAATTATCTTTCAAAGTTTTTGCACAATTTAACTAATTAGTAGTCTTTAGTGCGACTTTTTGAAAGCTTGTACGGTGTTTTTTTCCGGTCTAATTTCTCTAAAATCCGGCAGGAATTCATTGAAAACAGAAGTTTGATGGGTAACCTTGCACAATCTAAGTGCCCTAGGGATTTTTTAGGGTGTTGAATCCATATATATAGTAAAAAAACTAGTTTAAATAACAGAAATCAAGATTTTACCTCAAATATTTTCCCCGAATTCCGACACTAAAACTCCAAAAAATCACACTAAAAACAACTCCTTTAAATAACCAATTGGTTGGTTTTGGGAAATTCACAAGTTAGTTTACTAAATATTTTTATTTAGTTTTTAGTGTACACAAAATAGAATATAAAATTTATAATATTGATTTCTTTAAATAATTTTAATGTTTACAAATATAAAATTAAAAATATTAGTGTTGATATAAAGTAAATTTTTTTTAAAAAATTTAAATCTCAAAATATTAAATTAATATATATTTTTTAATAAAAAAATATTTTGATTAATTTTTTCCAATAATTTTTTTTTAACAAAAACAGTTATATTATATTAATTTAGGAAGCCCGGTGCCAAAGCTCGGGGCAATTATACATGGAGACCTGAGATCTAAGGGGCTTCCATTCAAGTAGAGTTCAACTAAGATGCTTCTTACCTTTGGAAGGTTCCTATCTTCGGTCATTCTAGCAATTTTCCAAAGGCTAGCAAATTGTCCTATACAAACAAACTGTTGGAGCAGAAAACAGTAAAACATGACAAAAAGAGACAAACAAAATGTTGGAGCAGAAAATAGTAAAACATGACAAAAAGAGATAAGACATGCCCAACTATGGCAGGGGATCCCACATTTCCCCCTCATCGCAGAGGAGAGTTCCCACCTAGAGGGAGACAACAATGTTGGCTTCATGATCTGCATCTTTGTTATTTGTCCGAAGGACATGGAAGAATTGAAGATTGGCAAAGGACTCAATCAGCTTATTGATACGAGCGATCGACCTCTGCAAACAGAGGTCCTTAGGGACCAAATTTGTCACCATCAAGCCAATGAGGCTTTGTGAATCTCCTATGATTCGAGCATCCTTAATTCCATGTTTTTGAAGCTGCTTCAGTCCTTGGAGGAGGGTAAGGACTTCAGCTTGGGTGTTCAAGGTGAGCCCCAATGCCTAAGCGAAATCGAAAATGATTTCATCAGATGGGATTTGAATGGTGCCCCCACCTCCCGCCTTCCCCAGATTTCCCTTTGCAGCACTGTCAAAGAACAAAGTTTGAATATCAGTGCTCCTTATCCATTTGTCAAAGTCCTATTCCTTTAATATGATTTGCCCAAAATTTTCTGCTCCTCTCCACATTCCCCCTGTGGAAGAATGCAGGCCCAACTGCAAGCACTAATCCCTTTCTTGCTGATTGAAGCTATAGTCTTGCTTCTGCCCCACCTTTTCTTGCATAATTTCTTTGAACAAGCTCTTGACTTTCACCATGATGTGCTACTGATTTAGAGACTTCTCTTGAAATATTCGGTTGTTTCTTTCAAGCTAGATATTCCAACAAATGAGCTTTGGTATGATCATCCACCCCTCTCTTAGCCAACCTTTTGTGGGGAAAGAGGTAGGGTACAAGGATCCCCACTTTGTCAACATAGTCGTGATGGTGTCTGGAAGGTTGATGTTGCTGCTCCAGAGGTTCATGACCTCCTTCCAAATGTCCCGAGCATATTGGCACCTGAGGAAGATATGGTTCATTGTTTCAACCTTCTGATGGCAAAGAGGGCTCTCCTTTGCAAATTCTCTGTTGTGACCCAACTAGGAGAACATGTCGATCTTGGGGATGCTTTTAATTTTCCAGATCCCTTTCCAAATTGTAGGGTTGTTGGGGATGGTGGGGATGGCCTTGAGGCGCCTATAGCCCTGCGCCACTGTGTAGCAACCCGACTTGGCTCCCCAACCTCTTTTGTATTTTTTTATTGTGTTTATTGGAGCTTTCCTAGCCAACAAGATCATGAGCTTTGACCAATATTTCTCCAATTGCGTTGGCAGATTCATATTTTTCCACCTTTACCAAGCGTTGCTGTCCCAATCCGAAATATCCCATAGCGTGAGGTAACCCTCAGTAATCATCCACTGCTTTAAATATTTCAGGTTAGGGTCATCCCCAAGTGGTTCTCCATTCATAATCATGTCCTCCCAAGTGCTGATCCTCTTTCCATTGCCAGGGATCCATTACATATGGTCACGCAATAGAGGGAGAGCATGTTTGCACAACAGATGGATTGGGGTGCCATAGCAAATTGCGCGACATTGCTCCAGGCTGCGAATTCGAGTTCTGTGACTATATTTTTTCCATAGGGTGATCTTTTCCCACCTCAACTTCCTTGTAACCTGTCACCAAAGGACTTTGGCTCCCAAAGCGATATTTTGATCCCTGAGATCTTTCATGTGGAGGCCACCTTCCATAAGCGGCATGGCAACCTTGTCCTAGCTGACCAGCGAAATCCTATTAGTGTTATCCTTCCCCCCCTTCCAGAAAAAGGAATGTATGATTTTCTCCATCTTACGAAGAATGCCCATCGAAGCCAGCAAGACGGAGCTCTAGAATATTGGAAAACTGTTTAACACGATTTAATGAGAATTTCCTTCTTTGCTAAATTAAGCCACGACATGCCCCAAGATTGCAGATTTTTCTTAAATTTGTCCAACAGAGGAATCCAGTCCGTCCTGGTCGGGGTTCCTTGAAAAATTGACAGACCGAGGTATTTAAAAGAAGCCCAAAACGTAGAGCCTTTGAAACCAAATATTATGGTGATGGTGCTTAGCTCAATTCCTGAGAGGTTCCAAGCATAAATATGGCATTTACTAGCATTAAGCTCACTTCCGGATTCATTGCAGAAGCAATCAATGTCAATTTTTTTCAATATTTTTATTAAAATAAGGTTTTCAATTTTTTTCTTCATGGAGGGTGTGTGGATGGGCCGTCTGACCTGACCTTGAGATGACAACATGTAGAAGAAAAAGGGGGGAAACTTGCCTTCCACCTAACATCCTGCATGGTTACATCGCCATTGAGAAAAGGGATGAACATATCACAAGTTAATGGCCATTGTTATGATGTAGTGCTAGTGCGTGCAGAGTTTAGGTAAGGTGAAACTGCACAAAGTTTCACAATGTTAGGGAAGAAGGTTTTTCATTATGGAAGATCATTGAACGAAGTGGGTTAAAAATTATGAGAATTGGTGAGAGAGAGATCACTTGGTGAGAGAGAGTACCTCTGGTTTCTTTTAAGCAACCAACCACGGCAAGAGGCAAACATAGTAGGAGTCCTTGGTTCAACATAATTTATTCATGGAGCAAATGAGGCCAAGGGGTCTAATCCTAATAGTGAATTTCAATTGCTCCAACCTTCTCTCTCTCGTGAATGCGTCCTCTCGTAATGCATTCAATTATTTCAGGTTTGGTTTCTTAGTTATGCCTCTTTCCAATCTCGCTTCAATTTTGAATTTCATCATCTCTAGTTCTTTTTTTTTTATAGCTTTATTGGTATATAGGTTTCTCTCCCTTTGTTGGGATTTGTAATTTTTGGTGGTTTGGTCTTGTTTTAGTCTCCTCCCCTCCCCTCCTATGTTTTTCTAATACCCTGCCCCCTCCCTGACGTTCACCTTGACCCTCCTTGCTTGTCTATTTGGTTACCCTATTATGTTCGAGCCTTTCCCTATTTTATTATTTCCTCACCTTGGGCTCTCAAGTCTCCCTCTTGTTCTCCCCTCCCCCCCTCTTCCTGTTTCATCCGCTTTTGTGTTGCTCTCCCTCTTTTTCCCCATATTGTGGTCTACCCTTCTCATTGCATGGTTAGGTCTCGCTTAGATGGATTGGCTCGCCGAGATAGGAGGGGACACTATGGTCCCACATCTTCACCAGAATTTCATCCCACTTGTATTCAAGGCACCAAAACACAGTCAGATTCTAGATAAAATATGGAAAGGTACATGGATATCATCCATGTAGTTATCCAAAGAGAAATATCATATGTGGAAGAACAAATAAGACAATATCGGAGGTACATTCTTGACACAAATGTGGAATTGAAAACTAGAGACTATATCCCATACATTTGGAACTCTAATAGATCCAAACCCTCCTCTTACATGCAAGCAATCAACCTATAATGGAATATAAAGCCTCTAATGCTAATATTCCTCACAAAAAGGGTTGATACTCAGTAATAAATGAATATTTGCATGGTATAACTCATGGAGAAAGTGGACATAATTAATAGGAAATTTGATCTAGATTTATGCAGGAACGCAATAAAATACAGAAATATACATAAACACAGAGATGCAGCAGAAAAAATACTTCATTTTATTTAAATCAAATGATTGAAATATGCTTACAAACATAATAGAAATAAAAATAGTTAGGGTGTTGGTAGCGTATCTCTGAGAAGAGATGTGGCGGCTACAGACCTCTGAACTGTGTTATAATGAGGCTCAAGGGCCTATTTATTATTGAGAAACAATGGAGAACTCTAAACGTCCAAAAACCTAACCCTAGGAGATGAAGTGCTAAAACTATGGGCCCAGTTTGGGTAAATTGGTGTTTCAACTTCCCGGGGACGTAACTTCGGCATACGATCTCCGTTTGACGTGTATTCTACATCATTAGAAAGATATATTCGAGGAGTACATAGCCCATGTTGCTCCCAATTTTCCCAAAAAACGTCGTTTAGGGCCTCAAAATGGCTTCGAAAGTTTAGGACTCGAAAAACTGCTAAAAATAGTAAGTTGTGCCACAACTTAAAAACTGAAAGAAATGATGGTGGGGGTTCAAATGGAATAGGTGGGTGGCCACCAATATCCACCTGGATCATTAAGGCCCCAAAATGGCTTCGGGAGTACAGGACCTGAAAACCTGCTAAAAATAGTAAGTTGTGCTGAATGTGAAAAGATGCAAGAATTGATGGTGCGGGTCCAAATGGAATAAGTGGGTGGCCATCGATATCCACCTTGATCATTCCTCCCTCCTTAGGAAGCAATGGTCCCCATTGCGTGGAGATCCTTTATGAGATGAGGCAAATTCTGTTGAACTGGGTATTAGATTTGTTGAAGATTTCATAGAACTGCGGGCGGACATGCTGGATGCGTTTCGTAAATTTGGTTTCTTTATTAGCCTCAGACAGTACATGCGTGGATTCTGTATGTGTAGTTGCAGGAGGTATGGCAACATCAGGCGTTGGGGGTCAGATCAATGGAGTGCTTGTCCTGACAGTATAGAGGAACCTTTGTGAGTGAGGAGAAAATGTCCTCGTTTCCTCCATGACGTTTTCCATCTGCCGCAGCCGTGCAGGGTAGCCCTGTTTCGAGGTTGTGGCCACAATATTCTTCTTTCCCTGTGAGCAAGTTGTAGAGAAAATAAATTTCCTGGTTTGGGAAACAATCTTATTTCGTTGTTTTGCAGTAGTCAAAGAGATGAAAGGAGACGGTACTACCTCCGATATCCTGTACAAGTTATTTCCCAAAGTAATAATAACAGCACAAGGCCTAGACTCATATACAGCATGTTGCCTCCACAAGTATGGTTGGCCCAATAATACATCAACTACATCAAGAGGAGCAACATCACATAATGCCTCATCCGTGAATGGCTTGATGATGTACGGAAGGTGGCAGTGTTGGCGGATGTAGATATCTCTCCCTAGGTGAAGCCAATCGATGGTATATGGTTATGGGTGTGCTATGGTCGGTAGGCCGAGTTGCTTCACGACCTCTGTTGAAATGAGTTTCTTTTGGCTTTTGATATCGACAAGGAATTGCAACGGAGAACCCTTCACCCACATCTGTGAATGGAAGAGGCTCTCCCCCTCCTCTGGATCCTCAGGATCCTCCCTCTAGATCTTGGTGGTGGCAACGATGACAATGGCATCCACATCAATTATTTGCTTCCCTTTGTCATTGCCTTTGTCTGGTTCCGACTCAGGATCAGAAAATGCATCTGATTGGGTGCCTTTAGTTCGGCCACCAATGACTGTTTGGCCCGACACTCGTTTGTGCTATGAGTGGGGTTGTTATGAAATTCACACCACTTCCCCGTGTCCTTCTTTATATTTGTGGTGTTGTTCTGAGTCACCCCGCTTTGGCTTTTCCCCTTATTCTGTGGTTTGGGGGCACTTTTCCTGGGCTTCGGATTTGCAGATCCAAAGTCTCGCTTCTTCTGCTTAAATTTCTGCTTGATCTTGGCGACATAGAGATATGTCGTGCCAAGCGATGTAATATCAAGAAACTTCATTTCCTCCTGAATGTGTTTGTGCAAATAGTTGCGGTACTTGAGCACCAAATGTCTCTATGAATCTTTAATACCCAACTTTATGCATAGGGTATGGAACAAATTCGTCAGTTCGTGCACATCTTGATCCCTTTTCTACCACAACGTGCTCCATTGGATGTATTTGTCCTCATAGCTCCCCACGGGGTAATATTGTTCCTTGATGCTGTCTTGGAACGAATTCCAAGTGGGTGTGGCCGAGAACAAAGAGGGTTCCCCTTTGTCCTCTTGCTCACAGTAGGTTTCCCACCAGTCTTTGACATGGGGAGTGGCTTTGAGGAGTGCAAAAATAATCTTTTCTCGGTCGGAGAAATCATGGACCGAGAAATACCTTTCTAGCAAATTTAACCATATATCTATGACGTCTGCATCTATCTGGCCTTCAAATACAGGAATGTCAAATTTTACCTGTACCTTGAAGGGAGTGGCGCCTCAAGAGTGGTTGTTGGATGCAGATGCGTCATAGGTGGGCAATCATTGAAGGATCTGAGCAAAGTTATCCATCATCGCGTTCCTTTGTTTTTCGAGGGCCTCCTCGAGCAATTTTTTGATAGGATCTCCTACTCCCTCGTCTTTCTTTTCTTCCGCCATGGGAGGTCATCGGGGTTTGCGAGGCTGATCTTGCAAGTGTTCAACCAGATGAAGCCCTAACTCTTTATACCCTGACAACGTTGGGGGCATGCAAAGAAAAACAGAGAAAGAGCAGACCGCTCTGATACCACTGATCCAAATTTATGCAAGAATGTAATAAATACAAAAGTATACATAAACACAGAGATGCAATGGAAACAATACTTCATTTTATTTAAATAAAATGACTGAAATATGCTTACAGACATAATGGAAATAAAAATAGCTAGGGTGCTGGTAGCATATCTCTGAGAAGAGATGTGGCGGCTACAGACCTTTGAACTGTGTTACAATGAGGCTCGAGGGCCCATTTATTATTGAGAAACAATGGAGAACTCTAAACGTCCAAAAACCTAACCCTAGGAGATGAAGCACCAAAACTATGGGCCCCATTTGGGTAAATTGGTGTTTCAAATAACTGGGGACGTAACTTCGGCATATGATCTCCATTTGATGTGTATCATACCTCATTAGAAATATCTATCTGAGGAGTACAAATTTCAGTGTGAGTAACATCGATCCATGGACCCATGTTGCTCCCAGTTTTCCCAAAAAACATCGTTTAGGGACTCAAAACGGCTCTAGAAGTTTAGGACCCAAAAAACTGCTAAAAATAGTAAGTTGTGCCGCAACTTAAAAACTGAAAGAACTGATGGTGGGGGTTCAAATGGAATAGGTGGGCGGCCACCAATATCCACCTGGATCATTAAGGCACCAAAATGGCTCTGGGAGTGCAGGACCCAAAAACCTGCTAAAAATAGTAAGTTGTGATGAATGTGAAAAGCTGCAAGAATTGATGGTGCGGGTCCAAATGGAATAGGTGGGTGGCCGCTGATATCCAGCTGGATCATTTTCCCACCGATATCCACCTGGATCAAAAATCACACTGATGACCAAAAGGATGGCAACCATGGATCCCTTTACATCAGACTTAGATGGAGAGCCTCAACCGTCAGGCCTAGAGGAAACTCCTCCAGAATAAAAGGCTACAAAGCACCATCCCATATCAACAATTTGATTTTCATTAGTTTTAATATGATTTCTATTCTTTTTTATGTTTTCTATGTAGCACTCTTAGCAATTTTTGCACTATCACATCCTCAGATTATGAACAATATGAACGATTCCAAAATTTTGTGTATATGCTACTGGTTTGGTTTCACAAGTGGTAGACTAGTAGAGACAATCTATAATGTATGTTCATTTTTTTATTGTAATATAAATACTCTGATTTTACAAAAAGAAAAATTATTTTCAAAATTTTAGATAAGCTTAATTAACTAATGAAATCAATTATTTAGTTAGGTTTAACGATGTTATTTTTCCATTGAGTTTAAAAGTAATGATAAGGAATTTAAGGTTGATGATGCTTTTCATCCGAATTTAAAGTAATGATAAATAATTGGAGTTGAAACTTAAAAAAAAAAGAAGTTACCCACCCCACCCCCCCTCCCACCCCCCCCCCCTCTCTCTCTACAATTATATATATATATATATATATATATATATATATATATATATATATATATATATATATATATAAGGTCATAACTAAGTCAACTATCAAATTGGTGTATGGAGCCTTTTTATTTATGGGTCAATGGATCTCCTTTGTGCAACAATTTCACTATTAAAGTTTACATATATGTACTTCTCGGTATATCTTGCTTACGATTTGTGGGATACACTCTTGGTGTTGTAGTGGCATTCACTAGGTTTGATCTTGGGCCTTGCCCATATTACTTCAACAAGTTACTAATCCACTGTGGTATTTTTTTTATAGATATATGACATATTTTACCCGTTTTGGATTTCAACATGTGCCTTCTTAAGGGGAATCACATGTTCTTAACCATTAGGACATAAATGGACATTTGTGCGTATTTGAATAATACTAATTCAACTTCAATGATATTATTTCTTATTTTCACTTTTTTTTTTTTCTAAATTACGCTATTTCTATTATGAACTTAAAAGTACAAAACTGCCACGGCTCAGCTGAGGAAGCCTGAGACCGGGCTTGATGTCCACTTTCTGTCTAGCTATAGAACTGCCCATTAGCGGGAAACCAGCTCTTTTATCAGAGTTGACACCGCCCAGGAACTGGGAAACCGGCGCAGAGTCACTTACATACGGATTAACAAAACTAAAAAGAGCCAAAAGATACATGCATCTTTGTATGCTGTGAGTGACCATTGAAAACAGAAATTTATCAAAAATTCTAGAGCATAAATCATACTGAGAATTGGTCCTGGAAGAGGGAGAGCACTTAGTCTGAGTCTGGATTCTCTTCCTCAATTCTGCAGCCATAGTGTTCTTCCGAATCCGCTTCAGCATTCTTGTCAGCATCTTCACCTGACGGACCAGCTTCCATCTGCAAGTGCGCCTGTCCCGGATGAGCAGGGACAGAGGCAAAAGGAATTCCGGGAGAGTGCGTGTGAGGACCGGGTGCAGGGCCAGAGGGGGGCTCGAAGTTAGGCTTGGAAGGAGAATGCACAGGGTCAAGCGGCTTATTTTCACTTATTTTAAAATATATGTTATATTTTTATTGTATTTAAATAAAATATGTTATAATCAAAATTGATTTAAAGGTTATTTAAATTGATTTTTTGTTCACATATATATCATTGGATGTTATGATAATGCATGAAATTTTATGCATGTTTGATTACTTAACTCAAACCCCTAATTGGGAGACACGTGTCCATACTGCAATGTATTTAGGAAAGATGATATGAGTTGCGTATGAATATATCCAATGGGATTATAAACATAATGTGGTAATATTTATGGAATATGTTTAACTGATAATTAATGTAAAATAAATAGGTACATTGGGTAGTTATAAGGAAATAATATAATAATGAGTAATTGGTATAGACACCTAGGAACATTAATGTGAAATTATAAATAAATTTGAGTATCATCGTATAGAGGTATGTGTTGAATCATTTGTAATGTAATGACCATGGCTTGTAGAATGATTCTTTCTATAAAGAGTAATTGATGGTGTTATCTTATATTAAGGGTTCTTATTTAGATTCTCGCATTCTTTAAGGTGTGAATGCATTTGATATTTCTAAAAGGGTTTGTTCTCTCTTATACCTACTAAGGTATTTTCCAATTGGTATCAAAATCTTTCTTGCATACAAATTTCTTTTCCTCCAAATAAAATTTTGAAACGTTCTTTGCAAAATTTAAAGAAACTAATCATTAGATATGAATTCCTCTTGAAAAGCACCTGATTTCAACAAAAATAATTGTCCAAATCGTAGTCTAATAAGTGGAGTTATAGTTTATTTAAATTCCCACATTTTAGGGTTTTTTACACTAATGACCATAAAATTTGTAGATAAGGTAAATTTTTGATAGAGTTCCTAGATTTCAATCAAACTAGTGCCAGTATATGTTGATTGGTAGTGGAATTTCATAATTTTGGTCATACTAACCAATTAAAGAAGTATCACAAAATTATGATTATTTTACACTATTTATCTCAACCCTAAATACATAAAGGCACACCATTAGAAAATAATTTATATCTATACCAACATAGATCCATCTTAACTCTGGATCTATCAAGCACCAAGAGGGATCAAATATCTCAAGGTGAAAACCTCTTTTTTGAGTGCAAAACTTGAGGAAAGTTTTGCACCTCAAGATTTTTGATCTCTCTTGGCACTTGATAGATCCAAAGTTAAGATGGATCTACTCTCTCTCTCTCTCTCTCTCTCTCTCTCTCTCTATATATATATATATATAACATAAGAATATGAATGGAAAAACCATGGGTTGTCAAAACCTAGAGCCCAAAAAGCGCCAATAGTAAATTAATGCTATGACCTCAATCTTTTTTTTTGTAAATTCAATTCTATTAATTCCAAAAAACCATTTTACATCAGGATACCAAAGTATCAACATACATTCTTTACATTTTTGGTGTTACATACTAGATTGACTCATGGGTTTTTATTTTTTACCCTTTCTCCTTCTTACATCAGCCCAACCTACAGAGCTATCAGTCATAACTGAAGATGGAGCCATATCCTCATTATTTTTAGAAATCTCCATAATTATCGAATATTACCTAATCATTATTTCTTTCTCAATGTTTGAGTGATCAGACTCATGGGTGCACTTTTGCTCGCTCATTGACAATTTTTGGCACGATCATCATTGATTCCATTTCATTAACCTTTTTTGATAGGTTCCCCTCTGCTGAGGGATGAGACAATGCCACTAGGGGTTGATCAAGATATGGAGAAGCTAAGAGGACAAGGGATGGATTTTTTTTCTGATAACATTCCTTCTTTGAGCTGCAAAATTCTTGGTGCCTGTAGCAACCTTTAGATGTCACCATCGATGACTGGTTTTCTTTGAGTCTTGGGTGCCGAACTCCCCTTTTAAAGAAGGAAAATAATTTGGAAGGTGCCCAGGCTATTGATAGATTCTACACCTGAAAGCAATGCTTTGGTAATCTAGTGGTTGATGATATTATTTTCCTCACACATGAGGATGATTTTTTCTAGAAATTCTTCATTGAGATACACTTCAACACATATTCGAACAAATGTGATGATACCTTGTGCCAATATTTCATTGTCTAGTTTAATGAAGTGACCTTGATCCAAATATTTTACTTCAAGGATGAATACATAATTGCATTTTAAAAGAGCATGTAACCAAGCGAAACATACACATAAAAGAAGCAGAAATTAAAAGAAACCATGAGATCAAAGGCACACAAACACCTTGATAACGAAGTTCACCCAGTGTGGGTTACATATCTGGGCCCTAATCAATGTGGGGAGGCCTCTTTCATTAATTGAAAGCGAAATAAAATTACATGCAAGTTCAAATTGACACCTTATACCTCCATTTACGGGGATGGTTTAAAAATGAAAGCCTTTTTTGAAGAAATAGACTCCACGGTCGAAATTCTTGGCGAAAAATCGTGAAAAACGACTATAAAGTTGGCCCAATTCTATGCAAGTGACCTCTGGAGCTCTAGGGAATATTTGAAATTCCATGCAATATTCCCCATAAGAATATTCTTGGAATATACTTGGAATATTCTCCTTTCTCGATTTTTGTGCACACATAGTTCCCGTTGCGGTTCCATCGTCCGCTCGGTCCTCCTCCCTGCACCATACATTTTGGTTAGCTTAATTAGTGTCGGGTGGTATATATTGCAAAGCTGCGTCGTTGGCATGACGGTTACAAGGGCTTTGTTAAGGCGCTAGTGGGTCAGGGTCGCGGGTTCAACCCTGCCCCCGCCACTAGTCTACATATATTTTGAACAATAAAACATAACTGTCGACCGTTGGCTTTGGCCGCCAATGGTATTTCCCTGTCGCATGTGAAATGTGTATATATATATATATATATTGGTCATTGTCGGCTGCCAGAATGGTGCAATTTTTCACCTCCTTAATAAAATCCGGCGACGTTGACTGGGCACCATGTGCCATCACTTGATTGGCTGATTGGGTTGTTGACACCATACTGACATCACCTGCTAACATCATCGATGACGATGACTGGGCTGCTGACATCACCTGCCATGTGTCGTCACTTAATTGGCTTTCCTCCGTGCGTACAACCACATCACCCTGTTGACGTCAGCATCTGTACGACTGATGTCAACATCCGTACTGATGACATCAGCATTCCAAGTGTCCCTGTGGGTCCTACCTACAAACAAATTTAGTTGTTTCAATTTTTTTTTAGCATGCCATAACTTCTTTATACGATGTCATATTGAGGCATTGTTCGCTCCATTGGATTAAGAATGACAAGCTCTTCAATTTGAGACTAGTTCCACTGCATTTATAGGACTTTGAAAATTTGGCCTTTTAGGGTCCTCCTGGATCAAGCCTATTGAATCTCCCATATCCTCTAAACGCCTCTCGTCGCAAAATCATATGGATATGCCATGGTTTTTTTTTCAATGACACCTCTTTAAAAAAAATCCTGTACAAGGAGTGATTTGAATATGGACAAACTTGTTAATGCTATGCAAGCTCCATCATTAGTATTAAAAATGTGTTTCTTATGTGCATAACATTTTATCGATCTTTCCTATTATCACAAGGATTATTTTTTGGTGTCTTTCAATATGTAATTCCATGAGTAGGTTATAGACATGAAACCATTAAGCACATGAAAGGAAAATACATCATACATCTAAACATAAGCCATTTGATGAAGGAGTTTGCCCCGCCTGGGCTACATCTCCTTGAATCAACTCTAAGGCATGATTCATTGTTATTATGCTCCACATTCAAAATGAAAAGTACATCAATGTGCTGAACTGAAATGGTAAGTTTCTCCTAAAAAGAAACAACTCCTACAAAGTCCCTTTACCATACACTTACTATCAACAACACATGGGCATCTTACCAAGATCCCTTACTCAAATATGAAAGAACATCAAATTTGTACTTCAATAATTGTAAGTACATCAATATTATTTTTCTCTAAAACACATAAAGAGAAAAGATGAGAAAAGTGCTACAACACTGCTACTGTAAACATATGGAGGCTGGAAGATCCATGCAAGATAATTTCCATCTCAAAGTCCTACAAGAACTGGCTCAATATCTGAATGATCCATACACCCTCCTGGTTCAACTTGCAATTTTAACTTGAATATGTGCTCTAAATAGAAAACAAAAGTTACCAATGGATTCAGAGCATTCATAAACCCATGAGTAGCCTCTTCTGGTTCTTCAATTGGTTTATAGGTCCTCTAGACATGGCCTCCTCTCCTGGTCGCCCTAAGCATATTTTATCTTCAAGTGGAGAAAACACCATCAAGAAGTGCTCCTCTACCTTTGAAACCTGTTCCAATGGAGTCCCAACATGCCAAATTTCTAAGAATGACTTTTCCTGAGCACAATTTGGTCGAATATTGCTCAGGATAGGCCTCATTTACTCCAGGCCTAGAAAACTTCCACTAAAACTGGAAGACTGCTAGTTAAGTCCACTAAAAGTGGAGCTTCCTTGCATTTAGTGAGTCCGTTAAACCTTCTGCCAACATAATCTGCACTTAATTAAGTGATAATCATGTATTTAAGTGGGGTTAAGGCGCGTTTAGCGCTAACACACACTTATCCGCAAATCTCGAATTATCGTGGTATAACCATGGTTTAACGTAATTAAATACGTGCTAATCCATGTTTTAAATTTCCTGCCAAAATGATTTAGCCCTCGGTCTTTCACACCTTAGTCACATGTGGGAGGGGGATGGCTCCCTCCTCCCCCGCCGTCGATATAATTTTGAAAATTTAAATAGTAGTGGCGCCCCATATAGTTAAGAACTAATATGGTGGCTTGGTGGTAAGCCATGGCGCTTGTGGATGAAAGGTCGCAGGGTCAAGCCTTGCTCCTCCAAAAAATTTTGTTACACCATATAAATTCATTCGCCTTCAACCCTTGACCAAATTTACGTTGTTGGGAGGGGCACGTGGTGGCCTCTGGACTAGCCATGTGTCACAACCCTATTGGTCCAACACAATCCCCTCGACCAATAATATGTTGACACTTGGCATCTTCTGGGAATATTCCTTGGTAAATTACTTGGAATATACCTTTTTCTGACTGGGCTATATAGATGCCTAGTCAACATCCTTGTCAGCCCTGCATGAATTTTGCATGTTCTGCACGGCGGTCAGCAGGCACTAACTCCCTCATACGGAGTCAGATCTTGACGAAACAAATTGTGCCGAAATCAGGGAAACGAGCCGGTCACGTTTGTTCAGGTTCCACACTATTCTAAACACTTTGAATTTTGATCAAATTTTTGCCCCCGATTCAGATTCTGATCACACCTTCCCACTGGCATGCTTTTGGACCCACAAAAGTTGATTATCACTGAGAACTCAATATTCTTATGTTTCCCAAGTTCTATCATCTTGATTATACTTGGAGAAATCATCATGAAAACCATTTTGTCACTAACATGCATTGCCTTGCCTCTTCAACCACTGTTCTCCTTTTGCTGCTGACCCAAATATCCAACACTTGCTGATTTATGTAACACTTTGTTGTACCAAAGCGATCCTTCTGTACTTGGAAAGCTAACTTGCCTTGCCACTGAGAATCAGGTTCCTCCTTTGCACAAACATGCATGTGATGCAAGCTTCTCTTTTGGAAACCAATTTTCCAATCAACCCATCTGAGTGAACTACAACTGTGAATTCAAACATCAACAAAAATAGAAAAGAAATGACCATTATTTTACCTCCACAGTTCCAAATTCCACATTTGGAAGAATGCATTCGCCATATCCTTCTCTTCTTGATGTCAACACATAAATGGTCTACAATGACTGCAAAATTTTTCTGGCTGAAATTTTCTTGGACCTCTTGTCACAAACAACAACCATCAATCTGAAAAACATATCATGCAAGAAACATAACTTGATGACATATCCTCTTGCACCTCAAAAAGAAACAAATTTCACATCATGTGAACATCACCTCTCACATCTTGGTGTAAAACATCGACCAACCACATTTTGAGAAAACATGCCTCTTTAAACAGGCGACTCACAAGTCAAGCATAAGCATGTAAAATGATTTGGAAATTCTTTTTCCAAACAAAACGAATTTCACATTTCATGAAAACACTTCGTGAACATCTCCCTTTTCACATTTGAAAGCAAAATCAACTCTTCCAAGTTGATATGACATGCATGTACACATAATCGACCAACACAAGACAACACTCATGCATATTCAAACACAATGAAATCATAAAAATTCCACTGTTCATACATACATCTCTCATGCATGTATATGGTTCCTTAACTCTCTCACATAATTACTGTTGTATCTTAAGAAACAATCCCTTGGCTGTGGTAAGGAATCAGTGCTCAAGACATTTAAATATATATGTAACAGAAATATTATATTAAATGGTCTTTGTTTAATCACCTTCAAATATTTATTATTAAACCCTCAAGAATCAGATGCAATAAATGCTTCACAATTCCATTATCTACTGATTTAAATGGAGTGATAAGAAGAACATGAAGGAACGAAGCCCAAACTGATATGCTGATAAACAGAATCTATCACTTCAAACTTCAGAAGAATTTTAAGACAGTGGAATAGTTAAAATGAAGGAGCATCCATTAAGGATATTTAACTCTTATTCACATATGTAAAAAGAGACCTGCAGCTTCATTACTTCAATTTATTCATATTAAGAAAATACAGAATAGAAACTGGAAAACATAACAATAACAATAGATGTAAGAATCTTTATCTTCATTCATTAATCATCTCAAAATTGAGTACAAAATTTACAGTAGTCTAAAGGTCCAAAACTTGGAACCTTTTCCTTTCTTCTATTTCTCTTTAAATACAATGCAAATGCAGTTTGTAACTGCTGAAACTGCTTCTAACTGCTCAAACAACTAGAAACTTCTTAAACTACCTATTACATGTCATCAAAATGTATTATTACAATTGAACTCTCTTAACAGAGACAAAATAAAACTTAAATCCTAATCTATTTTTTCAATATGAATTGGTTCCACTGCAGCTGCATCCACCCGATTAACTGATTTATCTTTCTTTGAAGTTGAGGGATCCTTAGGTAGAATTGTCATCCAAGCTCTGCATTTATTCCACACTTCAATGTTTGTCTTAGGAGAATTAAATAACCTGTTGTACTCCAGCCTAAAGGCAATGATCATGTTGAATGTTTTCCGCTCTATAAATAATGTCTTCACCAACCATAATAGTTGAAAATGCCTCTGAAGAAAATTAACAACTATTGCTCATTTCAAAATTTGAGTCTTCTCATGAGTGTTATCCACCTTGATTTTTGCTAATACCAATATAGATTCATAAGAATCCCATGATAAAATACTGCTTCCAAGGCCCCAACATGATGGCAATCCCGCCCTGGCTCTTTTGTCATATAGATTGTTAAACTTGTTTACTATCTCTTTAATCTCTGTCAACTTCTTCTTAGTGATTTTCTTGCAAGTGTTTTTAACAATCAATTTGTTAATCTCTACAACATATAGAATTCTATCTTTAATCTCATTTTCCTCTAATTCCTTATTTTTTTTAGAATCCATGAAATCAATAAATTTCTTTGCCTATATGGCTCTGTTAATAGTCTTCTGCTTGTCTGACATAACCTGCTCCTCAAAATCTCTGATAATGCCTTTTTCTTCTGATACAATAATCAAGGATTCCCAAGATTCTCTCATTTCTTCAATGATTTCATTATAAATGATATCTTTAGCCTGAATCAAAGTTATGTTTCCCTTCAATATCTCCTTTAGGCTCTTAATCTCAGCATCAGCTGTTTGGCAATCTGTCATGTATTTATTAATCTCCCCCTCCTTGGCTTGCATTATTTTTGTTGTTGTCTCTAGATAAATTTGCACCCTTTTGAGATCTCTCTCTGCCATCTCCATTTCAGTGTTCAATTGAGATATCTGTGCTGCTGGATCATCATTTCCAGATGGAAAAATAAGTGTCGGAATGAGAATCAACGTGATTCTGTAATGACATCATAGTTTGTTTCAACTTAGTAATTTCTTCTTCTTTCTGCAAGAGTTGTTGAAGAAGGCTCTCTTTCTCACTTTCCACTTCTGCCACCTCTGCAGCCATTGAATGCTCTCTTGTAGGTAACTTCAAATTTTTCTTCAACACAAAAATCTATGATTTTGGACTTTGTAGCAACTTCTGCACAACAAACCTGTCATTTGGATCTACTCCAATCTTTACAATTATCTTCTTGAGTTCTTCATTCTGTGTTATTAAAGCCCTGGAGTTGGCTTTCTCAAATTTCAGTTGCTTGATAACCTTCCCTAGCATGTTCTCAACCTTATGAGCCATTGCATTAGTTTTGGTCAAATCATTCAATATTAGTTGACTTATTTTCATATGTAAATTTACTTTATCAAGCAAAGGAATTTTTCTTACATCAATAATTAGATTTACAAATTGAAACTATTGGATGACCCTATAGTCATATTAGAGGGATGAGAAAGCACAATCTTAAACTGATCTTTTTCAAGATCCATGGTAGTCAGCAATCTTGTTTGATCTGGAGTTATTTGATACTCAGCCTGTGCCTCCATGCTAACCTTCATCTTTTGATTTCTTTTAGCAATATGAGCAAATATTTTTTTAATCAAGGGTAATTTCTCCTGAGCATATCCATGTCTTCTTGGTGAGGCTGGTACATGTTTCTCATCTCCTAGTTGAAGTGAGAAACCTGGTTGAGCACCTGCTAAGTCTTCATTTAACTTTGTTCTCTTCTCGACTCTCCGCTCTTCATCTTCTGAATCAACCACTACTTCTTTACTCCTCTTGCTAGATTTCTCAGATATGAGAGGAGTTTGTATATTTGAGCCAACAGAACCTGCAAAACCATTATTTGCTAGCTTCTCTATGTCAGGTTTGCTTTCATGAACAAATGCTGAATAACCATTTTCAATTCTCCTATTTGAAATCACTTTATGGGGGTCATAAGCCCACTTATCTCCTAACAGAAAGTGCATTCCATCTAGCATCATATTGACTTCATCAACTACCTGTCTCATGCTGACTATAAATTGAACCACAGACATAGGTAGGTTAAACATATGACCCTTTTTCATAGGCACAAAATTTACTTGGTCAACATTTAAACTCTGTCTAATGAACTCTAAAGAAAATAATCTCATAAGCACAAATATAGGAATCCTATATGGTTCTATCCCAACCCCATAGAGTCTAATATCTGAATAGTCTTCAAAAACATACAAATCTCCAAATTTACAATTTGTTCCTAACTGTAGAAATTACTGAGCCTTTGGCAAGAAACATGGGGGAGAAACCCCATTCAAAATCTTATATGCAGCAGGCATGAAATGGTTTGCAAACTCAAATAGACCCTCCTTATTTTGTTCCTCCCTCACTACATCAATCCAAAACACTACTGACTGTATATTTTTATTTACATCCATGATGTTTAACCCCAAATGCAAGAATTCTTCCACATTTTGATATAAAAAGAGGTAAATGATAAGACATGGGAACCTGAATGACCCAGTGAGTGATAAACTCATGAGCTAAGTATTGACAACTTCTTGCCAATATGAAGGAATATCCAACACCACTCCTGGCTTCATCATCAATGCAAACAATCCCAAAACTGATTTGTCAATTATGTTGTTGTCTTCTTTTCCCAATGTCTTTGTAATACACCTCAGCACTGGCCGAACTTCTGTGTCAAAAACTTCCATGGAGAATTTTGTGTTTTCAGGTACAAACCACTTTGTAAATAGCTTTAGGAAAAAGACAAACTAATTGAATTCTTGACCTGCAAGACTATCATAATGTGATCAAAGATTCGTCAGTGAATTGAACATAAGATTCTGACTCAGGGTAACACAGGGCTTGACGAATTAACAGGGCTGAGACTTGTAAGACATTTTCTCCTTGAAAATTCATTACAAAACACTTGCCAGGGTACATGAAAAACACTAGCCAATACACAAACTCAAGAAAAAGGTGCGTTCTTGGAGCACATGCAGATAGTACACCTATTTTGGCAATGGCGGAGAAAATTGGAGATGCTTTGTCATTCAGACAGACCTATTGATAAAATTGGAGGTGATCTAAAGAAAAGACAGTGTCTTGGATATCCCTCTTAGTTTCCACGAGAGGAATATGGCTGGATGAGGTGGACATAGATGAACGCTTAGCCATAATTTTGCTTAGGGTGGCGAACAACAACAAGGTGGCAGACAACAATGGAAGACACAGGCACAATCAAGTTGACAAGTATAAAGAAACAAAAATAACATTGCGAAAATAGGAACCAATTTTAAATAGGTGGCATGGGGCTTGTGAATTAAATTATGAGTTGACGCGCCAAAGACCATTAAATGGTATCATGACGTAGCTAATAGCTGTCGCCATCCAACGACTTACGTCACTGCAGGAGGCCTCAAAGGTACGGAGAGCTCGTCGAGGTCATGCTCCCGCAGTTAATCTTGGCTGCAGATCTTGATCGGCCCTGCAGTCAACGGGGTCAACTATGGAGGCACCCTCCTTGTTAACCCGTGTGATGAATGTGTCGCGGGTTGCCGCTTTCATCTCCTGCCAAACAAATCTTCATATCCCACTCACAAACTTTCTTGTTTATTAAATGAGCACTCAGACCCACCTTCATGAATATTTTAAAGCTTTGAACTTTAAACTTATAAAAATATTACATTTTTATGATAAAGTATGATAAACATGTACTTTAACATACATTTTTAAGGTTTTCCATTTTTTTGTATTTTTGAAAAATTAAAATAAAGGATATTGCAAATGAGCCACAACATCTGGCTCCACCTGGGGATGGTGTTTTTTGCCACGAAACACTAGGAACTGCAAATTAGTGCCTTCACTTCGGGAATGGAGTCAAATGCTATTTGATGAAATATGAATATGAACAATGAGAAAACCAAATATGTACAATGGTGTACCATAAAATCTCAATGCTAGAAATAATGTTTTAGATACTGCCCATTCATAGGATTCTCTACTATTTCACCATCAACATTCTCTAGCATGAATGTGTTATTTGATATAACCTCAACAATCTTGTATGAGCCATACCAGAGTGGGTCAAAATTACCATGCTTTCCCTTCTCTTTTCTTCTGGTATCCCATCTTAATACCAAATCTCCAGTTTGAAAAAATATCTCTTTTGCTATTCTATCAAAAATTGACCTCATCTTTTCTTGGTAGGTGATCAAATTTTCTGTGACTTTGTTCCTGCTCTCACTTCATTCTATAACCTTGTTCAGCCTTCTCACCAACGCATTAGGTTCTTCTTGCGCTTCTTAAAGAAAAGAAATCACTGGTCTAGCCAACTGAGTAGGAAATAAAGCTTAAGTTCCATAAACCAGTTCATAGGGAGACTTACCTGTAGATCTTCTAGTAGTCATACTTATTGCCCAAAGAGAAAATGTCACTTTTGAATCCCAGTTTTTATGATTTTCATTAATTGTCTTCTTCAAAATCTTGACCAATGTCTTATTGGAAGATTCAACTAGCCCGTTCCCTTGAGGATGATATGCTGTAGAATGAGATAAAATGACATTATATTTTTGAAAAAAATTAATGAATCTGATTGAATTGAATACCTGGGCATTTTCAGTTACAATCTTGATTGGACACCCAAACCTGCTGAAGATATTTTCTTCCAGAAACTTCATTACTACCTGCTCATTTACCTTTCTGGTAGGTATTGCCTCCACCCACTTTGTGAAATAGTCAGTGGCAGTCAAAATCCATTTGAACTGCCCACTTGATGGTGTATTGATTTCCCCAATAAAATCTAATTCCCATTGCCTAAAGGGTTCTTCAACAAACATTGGGAGAAGAGGTAGAGGAGCTAACCTTTTCTTTTCTGCAAATAATTGACATTTCTGGCAGCTTCTAACCAGTCTGTATGCATCAGCAAATAAGGAGGGCCAGTAAAAACCTAATCTGAGGATTTTTTGAGTAGTAACCTTCCAACTATAATGGCCTCCACATAGATTCTCATGATATTCTTTTATAACCTCCATTGATTCACCTTCTGTCAAACACAACAAAAAAATGCCAACAGGATCCTTCCAAATAAGTTAACATCAATTATAACATATGGCTGGGATTTGAGTTTAAGAGTTTTGTACTTTGTTCTATTTATAGAGGGTGGCAAAGAAAAAAAAAACAAGTCATGAACAATATCCTTATACCAATCAGAGCACAAAAATTTGTGTTTAATTGCTATCTTTGTACTGCTTTGACTACTCTCATCAACAGTTTCATCCAAGGGTGCTAGCAAATTAATCCCCAAAGCTTTAAAATTTGACTCTACCAGCAAATTTTCCAAACCTTGACCCTTAACCAGCTTTGTGGGCTTGATATCTAAGTCATACTCTTGAATCTTAGCTATCCACTTTCCTCTTTTACCTTCAACATCACTTTGTATTAACACATCTTTTACAGCTGAGTTAGGAACATAAGCAACTATTTGAGACTGCAATACATAATTTCTGAAGGCTTTTAATGTTTTAACTAAGGCATATACCTATTTTTCCAAGCTGTTATATTTAAGTTCAACATCCTTGAGAACTTTACTGAAAAATGCCACAGGTTTCTCTTTGTCCTCTTCATTCTTCTGCAACATCACGACAACAATGGTAGTAGGTGATGCGAATGAAAATATTTGAAAAGCATTTTGATAATTTGGACTGATCAGAATAGGAGCTTCTTGAAGGGCTTCTTTAATCCTAGAAAAATATTCTCTAGCGTCCTTGTCCCACTTCACTTCTGCATTCTTTTTCAATATATCTATTATGTTCCTGACAATTTCAGCATAATTTGGGACAAATCTTCTCAAGAAATTTATTTTTCCTAAAAACCTCTGAATATCCTTTTTTACTTCTGGGCAAGGGAATTGTTTGGATAGCTTCAACCCTTGCTATATCAATTTTGACTCCCTGATTTGAAACTATATGTCCTAACAACTTACCTTTCTCCAAGGCAAATAAGGATTTTTTAGGTTTCAATGACAACCCAAACTTTCTGAATTTCTGGAAAGCCTTCTGTAAGTGCTCCAAGTGTTCATCATCTGAACCTAAAAAAATGGTCACATCATCCAAATATATGACTACAAACTTATCGCCCACAAATGCTATATCCATTGCCCTTTGGAAAGTAGCACCTGAGTTCATAAAGCCAAATGGAATTCTGGCATACATAAACGTTCCCCATGGCATATTAAAAGCTATTTTCTTTTGATCTTCTTTCTCAACTACTACCTGGTTGTATCCGGAGAAACCATCAAGCATTGACAATCTGTATGCTCCTATCACTTTCTATAAGACATAGTCCATTTTAGGCAAAGGATAATTATCTTTGAGTGATGCCCTGTTTAAATTCCTAAAGTCAACACATAGCCTTATTTCTCCATTCTTTTTCCTCACAGGGACTAGGTTAGAAACCCAGTCTGAATATCTGAGTGGAACTATAATTTTGGCCTGCAACAACTTTTTCACTTCTTTTTCAATTGGAGCTAGGAGCAATGGGTTAATTTGTCTAAGTTTTTATCTGTGAGGCTTGATCCCATCATTCAACAATATCTTGTGTTGAATTATGTCTTTGTTATATATCTTCAAATCCGCATAGGACCATGCAAACACATTCATATACTTTTTAAAAAGATCAATGTACTTTTCTTTGTTATTCTTAGGGACACCCTTGAATAACTTAACAACTTTGGGCTCCTGTTGAGTTCCCAGATTACAGTCTTCCATCTCACCTTCTTGAGGTATCTTCTTTGCATCTGATGCCACATCATTTGAATCAAACAATCTTTCAAGGGGAACTAATCCTCTGGGCAATATGTTGTCCTTCAACTGGATTATTTTCTGACCACCTTTGGATTGATTCAGCTCTTTCAGTTCTTCATTCTGATCAGTCAGTTCACTTTCTTGGTCTATTTCAATATCTTTAAAATTCTTAGTCATTGTCAAAAAATGATTTATCTGCTCGTCATCTTCAAATACCTACTAGTGCTTGACATTTTCAGGAATGGATGGTCTATGTCTCAACTCAATCTCATATCTCAGTTTTGGTTTTATAGGTGGTTTGAAAGTACTAGCTGAAACTGCCAGTGAATCTACCATTCCGTTCTCTTCTCTTGGAATGAATTGAATATTCAAAGCTTCAAAATGATTCTCAATCAGGTCCCATACTTCATTCCTATATGATCTCAACCTTGGATGTTTAGTTTGACAAATATTTTTAATTTGTCTTATAATCAACTCAGAATCACCAAAAATGGAAATACATTGGATTCCCAGTTTTTTAGTAGTTTGAAGACTCAAAATTAATGCCTCATACTCAGCTACATTATTTGTTGATTCAAATTCAAGCTTAAAAGAAAAAGGCAAAAGATTACCTTCTAGAGATATCAGTAAAATTCCGACTCTTGTGCCATATTTTGAATAGGCACCATCAAAATAACACTTCCAAATTTTGTGTGAAACCATCTCATTATTTACAATTGCTGAAGAGAGCTGCTTCTTTTGGTCTTCAGCAAACTTTGCATCTTCATGCAGCATAAAGCAAGAAATATCTTCCTTTTCTTAACCATAGATTGGGGAATTTCTTGCATCTTTCTTTGTGGTAGTTTTAACAAATATTGTTTCTCTGTATAACCTTCTTTCTTCCCCATTGAACACAAGAATAATAGCATATGTGAAGTCCAATTTTAAAACACCTCCAAGCTTCACTCCCCAAGATCTGGAAAAAAACATACCAAACCTAGCAGGAATATGTGCAACCACTACGTCCATCATAAAGGTTGGAATTTGGGCCAGTGATACCACCATGTCTTTGATAAGCCCAACACACTTGAATTTCTTAGAATCAAATGAATATAGGTCTCTATAGGGTTTGGTAATTTTCAAATTTAATTCTTTCATCACGGATAATGGCATGAGATAATGTGAAACACCTAAGTCTAACATGCAATTATGAAGAATGAAATCATGAAGAAGTAGGAGGAGCATAAGAGTCTACCTCTTCCACATGTGGACCAAAAGTGACCACTGGTTTTTCTTCTTGCAAATTCATAGTATCAAAAATGTCATCAGTTTGAGAAATATTAACGAATTCTGCAATCTCTTTCTTGTAACCTGGTGTCTTTGCTAGTTCAAGAAGGGGTACTTGGATTTTGATCTTTTCTAGCTCCTTCGATAGACTGAAGGCTTGAATTTGTTTGACAATTTTCTCAGGTTCTTCTTGATTTATGTTAGGATTAGAAATATGTTCAGACACAGTAACAAACTTCTCCAAATTATTAGTATCAATAGGCTTATTTAGGGAAGTCTCATCCTGTTGTATTTCTGTTCCACTTGTTGGATTCATTGGTTGTTTCCCCTTATCTGATTATTTTACTGAGTTATTTTCTTGTGGAGTCGCCATTCGAGAAGCGACTGACTCTTGCTCTTTCTCCTCATCATCCCGCGTCCTTGATCTCTTTCTTGATCTTAAATCTTACTTCTTATGTAGCTCTGCTTGCATAAAATCTGTGAATTACTTACAATACTCATCCATCTCTTCTTTGTCAAATGACACCTCAGCTTCGATGCATTCTTCTTCACATTCTTCCTCTTCTTCATCATATTTTATGCAAACAACAGATATTTGATCTTCAACTTCCCTTTGATCATCTTCAAAAGACTATGAAGGGGCTGCTTCTATATATAGTGGGGCCTGAACTTGGCCTTGATCTATTCTCTACCTCTGCAAAATTTGCAAGGGCTAATTTCTAAATTGAGGATTGAAAACTCCTCTATTTTGTTGTGCTGGTCTTTGGGAGTTTTTACTATCTAGCTCCATCTTCACTAATTTATTTGAAAAATTCTTGATAACCTTTGTCATGTCATCAATCCTCTGATCTTGTGGTGATTCTTCTTTGTCCTTGCCTTTCTCTTGAACTGAATACTTTTCTTGTGTTTTCCCAACATCAGTCATGTTTGCTTCAATCTCCAAGGCATCAGTTTGGATTTATTCAAGAGTAGGAGATCCCCTTTCTCTTAGAGTGAAACTGAATTCTGATACAAAGGCTCCAACAAAAACTACCCTTGCTCCAACAGGAGGGGGCTTCATTTCTATGGGTAAACTATTGTACAACTTGTTGAATATTTTAATAAAATCAGTCATGTTTTCATCTGAATTTTTCTTGATTGCATTAAACTCTGTCAATGAATAACCATGATCTGTTTTTTCACCCCATCTTTGGGTGACTTGCCTCTCTAATTCTTCCCAATTATTAATTGAGTCATTAGGCAAACATTTAAACCATTTTCTTGCCTCTCCATTCAGAGACTGTACAAAAATTCTCAAGACTACATCAAGATGTTCAACATTTAGATTCTCAGCAAAAATGAAAAACAATGGCACGTGTTGTTTTGTAGTTACTTCATCTTCACTAGTAAAATGAGGAAGTAACTTGAGGTATTCTTGGGGCATGGCATTCATAGGTTATGGAAGATTTAATGGTGCATTCCTATTCATCAAGAAAGTAGGGGCTGCCATGTTTATGCCTTGGTTAACCACTCCTTGAGTAGGTGGGGTTTGTGAACCAATTGTGAATGTGGACGAATGGGGTGAAACAACTGATATGGGAAGGGGTTGATGAACAATAACAAAACAACTAGCAACTGTATTTGGTTAGGGTTGTGTGAATGTAAATTAAATAGTCTCAAAATATTGTTCTTCTAACTTTGGTTCTTGAAAATGGAGTGGTGGGGAAAAGTATTCTTGTTCCAAGAAAATGATTTTCTGGGAATATCCTTAGATGAGGGGTTATGGGAACTGCTGCCAGGTGCAGGCAGTGTAGGATCAGGTGTAGAAAACGTTTTTGGTTTCTGAGCTTTTCTAGAAACCAATTTTTTAGGATCTGACAGAATAGGAGCTTTCTGTTGCGAGGTATCTGACCTCGTATGTGGCCTTTTATACGCTATAATTATGAAATAAAAAAGCAGCCTGATATTTCCTCCTCTTTGAATAACCAGAGGAAATATGACAAAAACCCAGGGAATGAACTTTTCTTCTTCATCCCTGGCAACGCCGCCAAAAAATGTTGTATCTTAAGAAACAATCCCTTGGTTGTGGTAAGGAATCAATTCTCAAGACATTTATATATATATATATGTCATAGAAATATTATATCAAATGGTATTTGCTTAATCACCTTTAGGTATTTATTATAAAAACCTCAAGAATCAGATACAATAAATGCTTCACAATGCCATAAGAAGAACATGAAGGAAGCCCAAACTGATATGCTGATTAAAAAAAGCTATCACTTCAAGCTTCAAAAGAATTTTAAGATAGTGGAATAGTTAAAATGAAGGAGCGCCCATTAAGGATATTTAACTCTTATTCACATATGTAAAAAGAGACCTGTAACTTCATTACTTCATTTTATTCATAGAAAGAAAATACAGAACGAAAATTGGAAAACATATCAATAACAACAGATGCAAGAATCTTGATCTTCATTCATTAATCATCTCAAAATTGAGTACAAAACTTATAGTAGTCTAAAGGTCCAAAACTTACAACCTTTTCCTTTCTTCTATTTCTCTTTAAATACAATGAAAAATCAATTTGTAACTACTGAAACTACTTCTAATTGCTCAAACAACTAGAAAATTATTAAACTACCTATTACATGTCATCGAAATGTCTTATTACAATTGAATTCTCTTAACAGAGATAAAATAAAACTTAAATCCTAATTTATTTTTTGAATATGAATTGGTTCCACTGCAGCTGCATCCTCCTAATTAGTTGATTTATCTTTCTTTGAAGTTGAGGGATCCTTAGGTAGAACTGCCATCCAAGATTTGCATTTCTTCCACACTTCAATGTTTGTCTTAGGAGAATTAACCAGCCTGTCGCATTCCAGCCTAAAGGAAGTGATCATGTTGAATTTTGGCCACTCTGTAAATAATGTCTTCACCAACCATAATAGCTGAAAATGCCTCTAAATAAATTTAATAAATGTTGCTCCTTTCAAAATCTGAGTCTTCTCATGAGTGTTATCCACCTTGATTTTTTCTAATACCAGTAGAGTTTCATAAGAATTCCATGATAAAAGACTACCTCCTGTTGGGTATGTGTTATATTATTTCCACAACTAGTCATGTGCGGGAGGGCGGGGTGTCACAGGGGGGGCGATAGCCCCCCCCTGTACGTTGTGTTGGGCGTAGCAGGCATAGTGACAGTCAATTCGGTGAAATTTTATTTGGACCTTATTTTTCGGTGCGTAGACCTACCCATGGTTTTGTGAATGGGTTTGCACATGGTTTTGGGGCATGATGATTTTCGGCCCCCCGGTATTTTGTAGATTCGGTCAAGGGAAATACGATTATGTTCTAATCTAGGGTTAATGGATTGGGGTTTATGTATGCTTCGACATGTATATATATGTGTTGTAACACTAAAAGGAATATAATGAAAATCAAGCTAGTCGTCCCAATTTGGGATCCAAGGGAAAATCTCTGTGTTTATCTGTTTTATGTTTTATGCTCTCGCTATTTTTTATTTTTTTGTTTTAAGATTCATTTGTAGATAATTTATATTTAGGGTTAAAACCTACATTTGGTATCAGAGCTATTTCGGCTTCAAGGGGACGCCTTTGCTGCTGAGGGTTTTTTGCTCGATCCTGAGGTAGACCCTGTTCAGTGGGAGATCTGTGGGATCGATTCTTGCGGTGAAAGAAGATGGCGAGCTGTGGAAAGATATAAATCGATAAATTTAATGGTCAGAGTTTTGAGTTGTGGAAGCTCAAGATGGAGGACCTGCTGGTCGATAAAGATCAATGGATCGCGGTAGATCTAGGTACTAAACCAATGGCAATGTCAGATTAAGATTGGAATAAGTTGGAACGGAAGGAAAAAAGCACAATATGGTTGTGTGTCTCAAATTTGGTATTGTTGAATGTATCTAGGGAAGCTACGACAAATAATTTGTGGTACAAACTTGAGACTTTGTACCAATCTAAGTCTCTAGTGAATAAATTGTGCCTACGGAAAAAGCTATATAACCTAAGGATGAAGGATGGAGACTCGGTGACAGAGCATCTGAACACCTTCAATACTGTGGTAAGTCAGTTGTCATTTGTTGATATTAAAATCTCGATGAAGATAAGTGCATCCGTTTGTTGTGTTCTCTACCAGACTCGTGGGACAGTCTGGTTATTGCAATAGGTAGCAATACAACTACCTTGAATTTTGATGACATTGTCTCAGCCTTGCTGTTGGAGGAAATGAGATAGAGAAATATGGAGGGTTAGAATGGAGATGCCTTATCTGTACGAGGAAGGTCGCAGAACAGAAACAAGAATAAGGTTTCGAGTGGGAGCTCTAAATCTAGAGGGAGATCTAAAGCTCCTAGAAAGTTTGTAAGGTTGTGCTGGAAATACGGAAAGGAAGGGCACTACAAAAGGACTGCAGATCTAAAGCTCCCGAGAAAGGAAAGGGATCTGATGATTCTCCTTCTACAGAGGCAAAAACCACCTCGGATGAAGGTGGGGATGTGTATTTGGCTTCTTCTTCAAATACACATGTAGATCATGAATCATAGTTGATTAACTCGGGTGCATCCTTTCACTTCACTCCCCATAGGGACATGTTTCGAGAGTATGAGAAATATGATGGCGGTGATGTCTTCCTAGGGGATGATAGGGAAGGCCAGAATCATAGGACGTGGAAAAGTAAAGCTAAATCTGCAAGGTGGAAGGATTAGAACACTTCTTGGTGTTCTTCACATTCCTGCATTGGCTAGAAATCTAATTTGTAAGCAATATGGATGATGTAGGTGTAAAAACAATGTTCAAGAAAGATACATGTAAGATGGTTCAGGGAGCACTGGTATTAATGTGGGGAGTTCAGATTGGAACTTTGTACAAGCTTTAGGGTAGCACTATTATTGATGGGTGTAACAATTTTTTGGTTCCTGAAGGTGGAGCAGAAAGCCTAGCAGCCTCTGGAGAAAATACCATGCTATGGCATCAAAGGCTTGCACATATTGGAGAGAAGGGCCTTCAGATACTACATGGAAATGGTATGGTATAAGGTATGTCTAATTTCTCTCTAGATTTCGATTTATGTGAACATTGTGTATATGGGAAACAAAATCGGGTGAGTTTTCCTTCTGGTGCTAAGAGGGCGAACAAGATATTAGAGCTTGTGCATAGTGATGTGTTTGGACTTGTGTCGGTTCCATCATTGGGTAAGTATGTGTACTATGTTTCATTCATATATGACTTCTAAAGTAATACATAGATATATTTCTCGAGGAAGGAATCCGAAGTCTTTAATAGATTTAAAGAATTTAACGCTCTAGTGGAAAACCAAAGAGAGAAGAAGATAAATGTGTTGAGGACAGATAATGGTGGGGAGTTCTACAAGAAGGAATTTGAAGAGTTCCGTAAGAAGTGTGATATAGCAAGGAAGAAGACTATTCCATACACACCTCAGCAAAATGGAGTTGCAAAAATAATGAAAATGACGCTGATGGAAAAGGCAAGAAGCATGATCAGTGGTATCGGGTTAGGACAAGAATTCTAGGCAGAGGCAGTGGAGACTACATGTTACCTAGTTAACATATCACCTTCATCAGCGTTGGAGGATAAGACTCCACATGAGGTATGGATCAAAAGAACCCTCTCTTTCACATCTAAGGGTATTTGGATGTGATGCATATGTACATGTTCCAAAGGAAAAAAGGACCAAGTTGGATAATAAATCTTAAAGGTGCATCTTTATTGGGTATAAGGATGGTTTAAAGGGTTACAAGCTTTGGAACCCAGAAACAAGGAAGGTTGTGTACAGCCAAGATGTGGTGTTTAGAGAGGTGAAATATGTTGTTAATCATGAATTCCTACCAAAATAACCTGAGAAGATAGAGTTTGAGCTAAAGGAGGATGAATTAGACTCTACAACAGAAGAAGACTCAGAAGAGGACGAGCCACAAACTCCAGTTGTGAGAAGATTAGTTCGGGAAAGAAGACAACCATAAAGGTATAGTCCATCTTCTTTCTATTCAAATTTTTCTTTAACTATAACTGATGATGATCCCATAACTGTCAGGGAGGCAGTAGGATGGAAAACTCTGGAAGGAGGCCATGGTTGATGAAATGGCATCTTTGCATAAAAATGAGGCATGGGATTTGGTGGAGTTTCTGGTTGGAAGGAAGCCCATCAGGAGAAAATGGGTGTTTAAGAAGAAGATGAATGTAGAAGGCAAGGTGGAGATTACAAATCCCGATTGGTAGCAAAAGGTTATTCCCAGGTGCTGGGAATTGATTTTGGTGATATTTTTTTCTCCTGTTGCCAAAGTTACTTCTATTAGATTACTTTTATCTGTTGCTGCTGCATTTGATTTTGAGGTAGAACAGATGGATTTGAAGACATAATTTCTTCCCAAGGATCTGGAAGAGGAGATCTACATGAAACAACTTGAAGGCTTTATGGTGAAAGGGAAGAAAGAACTGGTATGCGGGTTAAAGAAGTCTCTGGATGGGTTAAAATAGTCACCAAGGATATGGTATCAGAAATTTGATACCTATATATGGGGACTTGGCTTCACTAGAAGCAAGGAGGATCACTGTATTTATTTTAAATTAATTGGTGACCATGTTATTTATTTGGTCTTATATATGGATGATATGTTGTTGATTAGAAATGACAAAGAAATTATCCAAGATTTGATGACCCAACTGTTCTCCAAATTCGACATGAAGGATCTTGGTGCTGCAAACTATATTTTGGGCATGGAAATTAAGAGAGATTGGGAAAAGAGGAAGCTTTGATTAAATCAGAGTAAGTATGTCGAGACTATATTGTAGAGGTTCAATATGCAGGATAGTAAACCGGTGAATGTTCATATTCCTGTAGGTGTAAAGCTATCTGCTGAACAGTGTCCCAAGACACAAGAAGAAGAGAAGGATATGTCCCGTGTTCCATATGCAAGTGCAGTGGGTAGCCGGATGTATGCAATGGTATATACTAGACCAGACATTGCACATGTAGTGGGAGTATTGAGCATGTTTATGTCAAACCCATGGAAGGAGCATTGGACAACAGTGAAGTAGGTTTTCAGATATTTGCGTGGCACTAGTGATTATGGCTTGTGCTACCAGGGAAGACCAAGATTGGAAAGAGTGTTGGACATTCATGGTTTTGTTGATGCAGACTGGGCTGGAGATCTGGACCAAAGAAGATATACAAGTGGGTATGTGTTTAGCCTATTTGAAGGTGCAGTCAGTTGGATGAGTAAAAGACAATTTGTAGTGGCTCTTTCAACTATAGAGGCAAAATACATAGTAGCCACTCATGCAAGCAAAGAAGCAGTTTGGTTGCAGAGATTGTGTTCAAGTATGGGGTTGGTGCAGCAAGAAATAAGGATAGACTGTGATAGCCAAAGTGCAATTTTCTTGGCTAAGAACCCTACTTATCATTGAAAGACAAAAAACATTTATGTTCAATATCACTTTGTGAGAGATATGGTTGAGGCTAAAAGGGTGTTACTGGTTAAGGTGGACACCTTGAAGAATGTTGCAGATGCATTTACGAAGTTTATGAGCACTCAAAAGTTCTCTTGGTGTAGAGAAATAATGGGTGTTGCAGATCTGGGCTAATGAATAAGCTCTCCTGTGGCCCCCTGCGGAAAGAAAACAACAAGTGGGAGAATGTTGGGTATGTGTTATATTCTTTCCACGATTAGTCATGTGTAGGGGGTTCACAGGGGGGGCGATAGCCCCCCCCTGTACGTTGTGCCGGGTGCAGCAGGGGGGTCATCGGGGGGCGGCAACGCCCCAAGGAAAAGTTTTTGGACCTTATTTTTCGGTGGGCGGACCCGACCATGGTTTTGTGCATGGGTTTGCACATGGTTTTGGGGAATGATGGTTTTCAGCCCCTGGTATTTTGTAGATTGGGTCAAGGGAACTATAGTTATGTTCTAATCCAGGGTTAATGGATTGGGGTTTATGTATGCTTTGGCATGTATATATATGTGTTGTAACACTAAAAGGACTTTAATGAAAAATCAAGCCAGTCGTCCCGATTTGGGATCCAGGGGAAAATCTTTGTGTTTATTTGTTTTATGTTTTATGCTCTTGCTATTGTTTATTTTCTGTTTTAAGATTCGTTTGTAAATAATTTCTGTACAGGGTTAAAACCTACACCTCCAAGGCCCCAGCATGATGGAAATCCTGACCTGGCTCTTTTGTCATATAGATTGTTAAACTTGTTTACTGCCTCTTTAATCTTTGTCAACTTCTTCTCAGTGATTTTCTTACAAGTGTTTTTAAAAATCAATTTGTTAATCTCTACAGCATACAAAATTATATCTTTAATATAATTTTCCTCTAATTCTTGATCAGTTTTAGAATCCATGAAATCAATAAATTTCTTTTCCCATATGGCTCTGTTAATAGTCTTCTTCTTGTCTGACATAACCTGCTCCTCAAAATCTCCGATAATGCCTTTTTCTTCTGATCCAATAATCAGAGATTCCCAAGCTGCTCTCATTTCTTCAATGATTTCATTCCAAATGATATCTTTAGCCTGAATCAAAGTTATGTTTCCCTTCAATTTCTCCTTTAGGCTCTTAATCTCAGCATCAACTCGTCAGGGGATTCAGATAGGATGAGGGCATGGACTTAAGCTCTCTCAACGAAGTTCCTTCTTTTTCTATCTCTTCAAAAATTCTGCTATAGTATATTCAATTCTCCATGTTCAGCTAGCTTATGCAAGGAGAGATAGCTTCTTTTTATAGAGGAAAATGAGGAAGTTAGGATCCCTACAAAGGTGGAAGGGAGGCCTATCCTTTAGGAGGTTCCCATGGGAGGTGGAAAACAGAAACTAAAGGAGGGAGTCCATGGTTATTCAGTCCAACCATTCCCAATGACTCATCCTCAAAGTTTTTAGGGTGGAATCTCTGCATCTATTTTAAAAAAACATTCCATAAACAACTCGGCGCGGGTGTCTAACTAAGACAGAACGCCAACTAGCGCGGGGCCCCATGTTAACTTTCCTCATTGGCGCAAGGATAGAACTGACTGCTCGCGCCAAGGAAAAAACAAGGGTTTCTGAAGCTCTGCTCAGGGAATTGTTAACAAAAGGAATATTACTCTCATTTAAAGGGATGCAATGATGGTCTTTGCAAGGTATGGCACTTCTTATTGATCACAAAAATGACCCTCCAATGTGCGAGATGGGGATAGTAGGGACAATGACAAAATTTTGTGTAACAGATGCCCCCTAAAGTATGAGGTCCAAGCGAGAGGGAGGGGCAAAATTCTTTATGAGAACGCGTTCGAGCCAAACATCGTTGTCGGAAAACATGCAATTACAAATACAACTAATATCTCTGATACATAATCATGTGGTATGGGCGCAACCATCCATAATAGAGTACATAAAAACTGAGATCCGAGGTATGGACGCAACCATCCATAATAGTAAAGATCAACAAATAGACTTAGGTATGGTCAAAGCCATCCAATCAAAAGAGTCATGTAATAAGTCATAATAATCCACAAGAACCTGCAGCCTATATTTTATTGGACAAAACCCAGAGTCTTGCTCTCCACCTCGACCTGAATAAGTACAAATTCAAGCATGCGAATATATGAGCTGAAGTCAAATATGCAAGAAAATCATCTGATTACCAGCCAATGATGAAAGTTGTTAACGAACGTGAGAGAAACCACCAATAATGACAATGGCCCTCAAGGTACGGAAGGTACAATTCATAGAATGTGAACAGTGATCTAACGTCGAACACCCACAAAATCACTCGATCAAAGGCCAATGATGTGGACCTTGCGTCAAATGTGAAGAACCTACCATTAAGGCATGCAGGCTCCAAGGTATTGGAAGGGAGTCTCTGGATCAGATTCTTGGATAATGAGCTCAAGTCGACAGGAAATGACCTGGTCGAAGGAGGGCCATAATGTTTCCCACATCATCGACACAAGATAGAGGAACATGATAATAGTGAATCTGGACCAACAGAGAATCAGAGGGAGGTTGAAAACTGTAGAGGCAAACTTCTCTTGAACATATCAACAACACGACACTAGATTTGGCAGTATTTGGCATCAAGGGATTTGAGGTCAGGATGATGTGGCAAAGAGAAGATGAGAGGTCAAAAGAGATTACCCAAACCCATGGAGGCAAAAGTGACGGAATGATATGTCCCCAACTCGACACGAATGCAGACAAGTGCCATGTTCAAGAGCAACATACTGCCAACGTAACTAGAACTTGGTTCCATTTTCCCCCACCATTTCTGGAGAGTACCCTAATTATTTTTTTAAAACAAGCTTGAAGGGGCTAGCATATGCTTGCAATGTAAGTTTGTCCTTCGGAAAAATCCAACCTAGTACATTTTACGAACCCTAGGAAGGAGGAACTCGAGTCACGTCATTGTGACGAAATCCGATGTTACCAGGGTTTAACGAGTTTGACAAAGGGATAACTCAGCATCTTTTCATATTTAGAGAGTTTGAAAAGAAGGTGAAAAAGAAAACTCCAACATGGCCCTTTTTGTAAATAGTCTCTCAGATCCGAAAAGGTAGAAAAAAATATCTGAAAGAACCTTTTAGTCATGATAGGCTAAGGTATTCCTTTTTCGTAAATAATCCATCCCAGCTCAAAAAAGGGGTAAACATATACTGGGTAGATATCGTTTTGCAACCATTTAACGAGTTCAAAACGACAAGAATCTCGACAATCTTTTCAATTTTAGAGAGTCAGAAAAGAGTTGAAAGATGACTCCACCTGGAGGAACAAGTGGAATTACTGGTAGCAACTGGTTCCGGTGATGGTGGAGCTGCTCAAAACAAGTAAAGGTCAAGAGGTTGGCTAATGAGACCACTCATTGCAGCGGTTCCTCAGGAATAGGTAAAACAATCAAGTGAAGGCATATGAGCAGCCAAGCAGATGGTGACGATGGAAGGAGAAAACCAAGGCTCATCCGGAAAAACAGGCTGATAAAATGGCAATCATGAGAGGTAAAATAAGAATGGTTTCATTTTTACAAGCTTGAAATCAGGAAACTCTGCTTGGGAGTGGTTTCATTTTTACACAAGCTTTAAATGGAAACAAACTATGCTTGAAAATTGGTTTCATTTTTACACAATCTTGAAACGAAAACAAACTATGCTTGAAAATTGGTTTCATTTTTACACAAGCTTGAAACAAAGATAAACTATGCTTGAAAAACAGGGAAAAACGGGCATGCCCCCAGCATGGTGGCTTAATCCGAGGTACATACCCCCCAAGCTTCAGTCCATATGAAATTCAGATGGAGTGAAGGTTAAAATTACGAGATCAAGAGAAAGACTCAATTGGGATTTTACGAGATCGTATCAAAGACTCGCATTGAACAAGAACGTGTTTCATTGCTTTAATGAGGTCGACACATTAAAAGAACTATCCTCATGAGAAAATTCATTTTTACCGAGGTTGACAAAGAAGACGAACAATCCTCGGACAACCTTGTTTCATTTTTTAAGGAGCTTGACACAAGAAAACGACCCGTGCTCCGATAAACTTGTTTCATTTTTTAAGGAGCTTGACACAAGAAAATGAACTGTGCTATGATGACAACTTATCATGACAAATAAGAGGTCATGGCTTCCAAGATGTGTTCATATGATGGGAGGACAATATCTCGGAAGTCAGGACCCAATTCCCCCAGCACACGATCCACAACGGAAATGTCACTGAATGCGGGCATGGGACAGGTAGCCACATAATTAACCTGCGATGGGGAAGATACAACCGGCGGATAAATATCTGGAAGAGATGATGGCAGGCCAATTTCCACATTAGGACCAAAGAATTGAAGTTGATCAATGGTTATGATCTGACCTTCATGTGGGAAACAAATCACACGAAAGAGGGAAGAGACAAGCGCACCCATGGCATAAGCATAGTCGTGCCCCAAGAGTAAATTGAAATCCAAGGGGCCTGGAACAACCATCATGTCTATATAGAAATTTTTCCCTCCCAAATTGATCAACAACTTTGGCAGGATCCCTAACGGTTGACTGGTTCTTCTGTTAAATGCCAACAGATTCTAAGTAACAGGCACAAGTGGTGGAGAACCAAAAGCTTGCCAAGTGGTTGAAGACAGAACACTAACAGACACACCTTCATCTATAATTGTGCTAGGTACAACCATATCAAAGGCCTATACTGTAATCTCAAAAGGCACATAAGAATGAAGGTGGTATCCTGAAAATCGATTCCAATCGAAGGAAGTGATCAAACTACTTGGAGGGGGTACCATAGAATTGAGATGGTCATCCCCTGGTGTTACCGGAGCAAGAGGAGCATCCTCCTGGACCTCCATCATGGGAGCAGGAGGAGAAAATTATTGAACTACAGGGATGGGAGAATATTTCTCCAAGTTTGAGGAATCTAAAGAAATAAGAAGAACGTGAGGGGGATGAGATCCATTCTCGACGGAAAAGACCTGATGAACCATAGGCAGGGTCAGATCAACCGATTCCATGACCAATGGTTGGTCGGGAATGGATTCTTGAATTTGCATTTCCGAGGGAGCAGGATCGACCAAGGATGACTCTCGACCGATCATTAAATCAACTAGCGGAGGACTCGAAGAAAGCTTCTGGTAACCAAACGGAAGGCAGGGTGCAAAAATAGTAGGGTTGTCCAATACTCTCGTGGCTTCATCCATGTATGGACAAAGGTGAATGGGATGATGCCCTTCACACAACTTACAGGGATTCATGATATTACCCTATTTTTTACGAGTCTTAGCAATACTAGTCGAAGATGTGCCACCATATGGCTTCCAGAAGCCAAAGGCAACGACGAACGAATGTCAGACCATACTTCAAGTACCTTGGGAATGCCAGGGAAGTCTCGAAGAAGGTGGTCACCTTTGCACAACATACAAGGGAATTTTACTTTCTTTGGAAGGTTGGATGGTTTATTAATGGAAGATGTCTGAGGCGCAATAGCCGCAGAGTTGGCCTCTCTCTTATCTGACTTCTTCTTCTTCTTCGTCTTATTCTTCTTCTTCTTAGCCACGTGGTTACTAGAATCCAGACTTTCACCAGGAGAAGTAGAAGAGGAGGATGAAGAAACCGACGAAGAAGGGGAGAGGTCCACTTTAGAATCAACATGATGTTGTTTAGGTGGAGGAGATGGTTATACAGAGGGCGGAATATTCGAGACCACAGAGGTTGAGAATAACCAAACAGGCAACCCAATGGTTAACCCAGGAAGGGACAATGTTGCCATATAAGGAGCACCAACATTCTCAAAAGCAGGAAAAGGACCAGGATTCCCGTCAGAGGGGATTCCTTGGTTGGTAAACTCTAGAAACGTTGCCATAAAAAACAACCCTAAAACAAAACACTAAGGAAGATAACTTTAACCAGGAATATTTCGTGGGCAGTTAATATTTTAAGACATTGAAACAAAACTCTACCATTTCATATTTTAAGAGTCGAGAAACAGGAAAAAGGTGACTCTATCACTTTCAGGTTGAAACGAGTGTGAAAGGACAAGAGCTCAATGATCTTTTCACTTTTTAAGGAGTCACGAAAAGGCCGAAATGACTACTCAAGAAATCTAAGCAAAAGGGTGTACCAAGTTTCCGTGAACTTCCATATACACCTTGGTGATCAAATGAAAGAAAAATGACCAAGGACTTGATGTACATGCAGGTAATGTCCCCGAATGTTGTTATCAGTGTATCACGGTCACAGGGTGACAGACTCGGCTTCCTATGGATAAAGGATTTCAACCTATGAGGGTCTCCCTTTATATACGCGATGATACGGGGAGCACAAGTCTGTACTAGCGCTGTCTCTACCAGATGGCGAACGACAACTACTAGGTTTCATGACGCCGAAACACGTCACTAGCCTAGACCTCTAAATATGAGCGTTAAGTTTCAATACTTCCTTAGATTGATTGAACGAATTTTAAAGTTGATCTTGGATTATGTTTCAGTTTCAAGGCCTTACCGAATTTGGATCTCAAATTTCCTAAATTCAAACTATATGCAATAGAACACCATCTTCAATTCAATGAATGCTAGTTACGAGAAGGATAGAGATCTTTCAAACAATAGCAAACAATGAAAATATGCGAATAATTCCACTAATGCATCTAAATCAAACAAACAAAAATGAAACTCTTTCCTAGACTATCAACTACTAGTTATGCAAAAGAAGCTTTAAATTTTGATGCAAAGGAAAGAATGCAAAATATTTTTTGATTTTCCATTGAAATGAAGCACACAATGCACTAATCACATGGAAAACAAAATAAACACTAGCCTAAGTATGTGAATATAGGAATCGAAATTGAATGGCTCAATCGATGCAAAACAAACACAAGAAAGCAGTCAAACTAATGCAGCAATCTTTCAACCAAGATCAAGTTTTCAAAATGACCCCAAGCAAGCAATGCAATCTATGCTCAAAGCAACAAGGGGAAGAATCAAACGAAAAAATGAATGATCATCCAACCAAAGCGAATACTCACAAAGATCAAGAAAACTTAGTGCAATCAACCTGGGAATGAGACTGACAACAATAAAAAAGACTTGATTTCCAAACAGAAGGCTCAGTGCACAAAGACACTCAGAAACCCTAAGGTCTTAAACTACACTGATAGGAAAATAGACAAACGACTGAGAAAAACAAGTCTACAACAGTCAAAAAAATTCCAAAGGCTCAATTACACACAAAAAACAATCTAAAGTCAAGCACAACTGACCAAAAGGCTCATCAAGGAGGTCAAACCAAATCCTACAGGATTTAATGCGACTGTGAGGCGGTAATCCGTGCCAAATAGGGGTTGGCGTAACTGTAACAAAAGCAACCTGCACCAATCGGTGCGACTTTTCAAACGAAAAGCGCGCCAATCTAGATAACTATGGGAAAAGTGGAAAAACCAATGAGAAGAGGTCAATATTGACACTCTGGAGCTGAACATGGGTTTTACAACAAGCAAGCAAACTAGAAAGACAAACAAGAAAGTCAGCAACCGAAATCGACCCAAAAAGCTAAAACGACAAACTCACACTGTTCCCTAGTGGATTTGCCAATTTGTTAAGAAGGTAAATCCTCTCTGCAGATAGAGATGATCCCTCTAGCCCTAGAGTGGGTCTAGAAACAGAGAGACATGCTAGAGTGTAGGTTCCTAATTACTGAATGAAAAGAGGACACGGTAGATTGACCTACCTGGAGTCCAATGCTATCGTCATGACTATAGTGGTGGTGGGCTCTCGCTCCCGCCTCGACATATCACAATCCTTATGCAGTCATGCTCAGATACGTGCACATAGAATAGTAAACAAGAACAAAATACGACATAATAACTTCATTCATAGCTACTAGCCAATCAAAGAGGGCTAAGCATACTGCATTAAACATGTGACATAAGGCAAAATGGGAACCAAACAATAGTCATGTATATGTATTGATAAAAGGAAGAGTTACAACCAAATCTTTGACGTCGCAGTCTCCTCCAGCGGGGTTCAGCCGAAGCGCATCTCAGATACTCGTTAGGGGATTCGGACGAGATGAGGGCATGGACTTAAGCTCTCTCAACGAAGTTCCTTCTTGTTCTATCTCTTCAACAATTTTGCTATAGTATATTCAATTCTCCATGTTCAGCTAGCTTATGCAAGGAGAGATAGCTTATTTTTATAGAGGAAAAGGAGGAGGTTAGGATCCCTACAAAGGTGGAAGGGAGGCCTATCCTTTAGGAGGTACCCATGGGAGGTGGAAACCATAAACTAAAGGAGGGAGTCCACGATCATTTAGTCCAACCACTCCCAATGACTCATCCTCAAAGTTGTTAGGGTGGAATATCTGCCTCTATTTAAAAAAAAAATTCCATAAACAACTTGGTGCGGGTGTCTAACTGAGGCAGAGCGCCAACTGGTGTGGGGCCCACTGTTAACTTTCCTCATTGGCGCGAGGATATAACTGACTGCTCATGCCAAGGCAAAAACAAGGGTTTTTGAAGCTCTGCTCAGGGAATTGCCAATAGAAGGAATATTGCTCTCATGTAAAGGGATGCAATGATGGTCTTTGAAAGGAATGACACTTCTTATTGATCACAGAAATGACCCTCTAATGTGCGAGATGGGGATTGTAGGGACAATGAAAAAATGATGTGTAACACCCGTGGGTTGCCGCTTTCATCTGCTGCCAAACAAATCTTCGGATCCCGCTCACAAACTTTCTCTTTTATTAACTAAGAGCTGAGACCCACCTTCATGAATCTTTTAAATCTTTGAACTTTAAACTTATAAAAATATTACATTTTTATGCTAAAGTATGATAAACATGTACTTTAACATACATTTTGTAGTTTTCCATTTTTTTTGTATTTTTGAAAAATTAAAATAAAAGATATTGCAAATGAGCCACAACATCTGGCTCCACTTGGGGATAGTGTTTTTTGCCATGAATCACTAAGAACTGTAGATTAGTGCCTTCACTTCGGGCATGGAGTCAAATGTTGTTTGATGAAATATGAACAATGAGAAAACCGAATATGTACAATGGTGTACCATAAAATCTCAATACTAGAAATAATGTTTTAGATACTGACCATTCACAGGCAGCTCTATTGTTTCACCATCAAGATTCTCCAACATGAATGTGTTATTTGATTTAACCTCAATAATCTTGTATGGGCCATACCATAGTGGGTCAAACTTACCATGCTTTCCCTTCTCTTCTCTTCTAGTATCCCATCTTAATACCAAATATCCAGTTTGAAAAAGAATCTCTTTTGCTTTTCTATCAAAAATTGACTTCATCTTTTCTTGGTAGGTGATCAAATTTTCTGTGACTTTTTTCTTGCTCTCACTTGATTCTATAACCTTGTTCAGCCTTCTCACCAACGCATTAGGTTCTTCTTGCACTTCTTGAAGAAGAGAAATCACTGGTCTAGCCAACTTAGTAGGAAATAAAGCTTGAGCTCCATAAACTAGTTCATAGGGAGACTTACTGTAGATCTTCTAGTAGTCATCCTTACTGCCCAAAGTGCAAATTTCAATTTTGAATCCTAGTTTTTCTGATTTTCATTAATTGTATTCTTCAAAATCTTGACTAATGTCTTGTTGGAAGATTCAGCTAGCCCGTTCCCTTGAGGATGATATGCTGTAGAATGAGATAAAATGTCATTATATGTTTGAAAAAAATTAATGAATATGACTGAATTTAATTCCTGGCCATTGTCAGTTACAATATTGATTGGACACCCAAACCTGCTGAAGATATTTTCTTCCAGAAACTTTATTACTACGTGATCATTTTCCTTTTTGGTAGGTATTTCCTCCACCTACTTTGTGAAATAGGCAATGGCAGTCAAAATCCATTTGAACTGCCCACTTGATGGTGGATTGATTTCCCCAATAAAATATAATCCCCATTGCCTAAAGGGTTCTTCAACAAACACTGGGAGAAGAGGTAGAGGAGCTAACATTTTATTTTCTACAAATAATTGACATTTCTAGCAGCTTCTAACCATTATGTATACATCAGCAAACAAGGAGTGCCAGTAAAAACATAATTTGAGGATTTTATGAGTAGTAACCTTCCAACTATAATGGCCTCCACATAGATTCTCATGATATTCTTTTATAACCTCCATTGATTCACCTTCTATCAAACACAACAACAGAATTCTATTAGGATCCTTCCAATATAACTTAGCATCAATTATAACATATGGATAGGATTTGAGTTTAAGAGCTCTGTACTTTGTTCTATTTATAGAGGGTGGGTAAGAGAAGAAACAAAGGTAAAGAACAATATCCTTATACCATTCAGAGCACATAAATTTGTATTTAATTGCTGTCTTTGTACTACTTTGACTACTTTCATCAACAGTTTCATCCAAGGGTGCCATCAAATTAATCCCCAAAGCTTGAAAATTTGACTCTGTCAGCAACTTTGCCAAACCTTGATCCTTAACCAGTTTTGTGGGCTTGATATCTAAGTCATACTATTGAATCTTAGCTATCCAATTTCCTCTTTTACCTTCAACATCACTTTGTACTAACACATCTTTTACAACTGAGTTAGGAACATAAGCAAATATTTGAGACTACAATACATAAGTTTTGAAGGCTTTTAATGCTTTGAATAAGGCATATAAATGTTTTTCCAAGATGTTATATTTAAGTTCAACATCCCTAAGAAATTTACGGAAAAATGCCACAAGTTTCTCTTTGTCCTCTTCATTCTTCTGCAACATCACAACAAAAATTGTAGTAGGTGATGCGAATGAAAATATTTGAAAAGCCTTTTGATAATCTGGACTGATCAGAATAGGAGCTTCCTGAAGGGCTTCTTTAATCCTAGCAAAATATTCTCTTGCATCCTTGTCCCACTTCACTTATGCATTATTTTTCAATATATCTATTATGTTCCTGACAATTTCAACATAATTTGGGACAAATCTTCTCAGGTAATTTATTTTTCCTAAAAACCTCTGAATATCTTGTTTACTTCTGGGCAAGGAAATTGTTTGGATAGCTTCAACCCTTGCTGGATCAATTTTGACTCCCTGATTTGAAACAATATGTCCTAACAACTTACATTCCTCCATGGCAAATAAGGATTTTTTAGGATTCAATGATAGCCTAAGCTTTCTGAATTTCTAGAAAGCCTTCTGTAAGTGCTCTAAGTGTTCATCATCTGAACCAGAAAAAATGGTTACATCATCCAAATATATGACTACAAACTTATTGCCCACAAATGCTATATCCATTGCCCTTTGGAAAGTAGCACTTGCGTTCATAAGGCCAAATGGCATTCTGGCATACATAAACGTTCCCCAGGGGATATTAAAAGCTGTTTTCTTTTGATATTCCTTCACAACTGCTACATGTTTGTATCCGGAGAAACCATCAACTATTGACAATCTGTATGCTCCTATCACTTTCTGTAAGACATAGTCCATTTTAGGCAAAGGATAATTATCTTTGAGTGATTCCTTGTTTAAATTCCTAAAGTCAACACATAGCCTTATTTCTCCATTCTTTTTCCTCATAGGGACTAGGTTAGAAACCCAATATGAATATATGAGTGGAACTATAATTTTTGCCCGCAACAACTTTTTCACTTCTTTTTCAATTGGAGCTAGGAGCAATGGGTTATTTTGTCTAAGTTTCTATTTGTGAGGCTTGATCCCATCCTTCAATGGTATCTTGTGCTCAATTATGTCTTTTTTATATATCTTTAAATCCTCATACTACCATGCAAACACATCCATATAATTTTAAAAAAGATCAATGTACTTTTCTTTGTAATTATTAGGGACACCCTTGAATAACTTAACAACTTTGGGCTCTTGTTGAGTTCCCAGATTACAATCTTCCATCTCACCTTCTTGAGGTATCTTCTTTGCATCTAATGCCACATCATTTGAATCAAACAATCTTTCAAGAGGAACTAATCCTCTAGGGAATATTTTTTCCTTCAATTGGATTATTTTTTAACCACCAATGGATTGATTCAGCTCTTTCAGTTCTTCATTTTGATCAGTCAGTTCACTTTCTTGGTCTATTTCAATATCTTTGAAATTCTCAGTCATTATCAGAAAATGATTTATCTGCTCATCATCTTCAAATACCTGCTAGTGCTTGAAATTGTCAGGAATGGATGGTCTATGCCTCAACTGAATCTCTTATCTCAGTTTCGGATTTATAGGTGTTTTGAAGGTACTAGCTGCAACTTCCAGTGAATCCGCCCTTCTGTTTTCTTCTCTTGGAATGAATTGAAGATTCAAAGCTTCAAAATAATTCTCAATCAGGTCCCATACTTCATTACTATATGATCTCAACCTTGGATGTTTGGTTTGACAAATATTTTTAATCTGTCTTATAATCAACTCAGAATCACCAAAAATGGAAATACACCGGATTCCCATTTGTTTAGCAGTTTTAAGACTCAAAATTAATTCCTCATACTCAGCTGCATTATTTTTTGATTCAAATTCAAGCTTCAAAGAAAAAGGCAAAAGATTACCTTCTGGAGATATAAGTAAAAATCCAGCTCCTGTGCCATCTTTTGAATAGGCACCATCAAAATAAAAATTCCAAATTTTGTGTGAACGCAACTCATTATGTACAATTTCTGAAGAGAGCTGCTTCTCTGAGTCTCAACAAAATATTCATCTTCATGCAACATAAAAAAAGAAATATCTTCCTTTTCTTGACCATAGATTGGGGAATTTCCTGCATCTTTCTTTGTGGTAGTTTTAACAAATCTTGTTTCTCTGTATAACCTTCTTTCTTCCCCATTCAACATAGGAATAATAGCATATGTGAAATCCAATTTCAAAACACCTCCAAGCTTCGCTCCATAAGATCTGGACAAAAGCATACCAAACCTAGTATGAATATCTGCAACCACTACATCCATCATAATACTTTTGGCTGGAATTTGGGCTAGTGATACCACCATGTCTTTGATAATCCCAACACACTTCACTCTCTTAGAATCAAATGAATATAGTTCTATATAGGGTTTGGTAAATTGAAAATTTAATTCTTTCATCACGGATAATGGCATAATATTATGTGAAGCACCTGAGTCTAACATGAAATTATGAATAATGAAATCATGAAGAAGTAGTGATATATAAAATGGAGGAACAAAAGAGTCTACCTCTTCCACATGTGGACCAAAAGTGACCACTGGTTTTTCTTCTTTAAAATTCATAGAATCAACAATGTCATTAGTTTGAGAAAGATTAATGAATTCTGCAATCTCTTTATTGTAACCTGGTGTGTTTGCTAGTTCAAGAAGGGGTACTTGGATTTTGATCTTTTCTAGCTCCTTCGATAGACTGAAGGCTTGAATTTGTTTGAAAATTTTCTCAGGTTCTTCTTGATTTCTGTTAGGATTAGAAATATGTTCAGACACACTAACAAACTTCTCCAAATTATTAGTATCAATAGGCTTATTTAGGGAAGTCTCAGCCTGTTGTATTTAAGTTCCGCTTGCTGGATTGATTGAATGTTTCCCCTTATCTGATTGTTTTATTGAGTTCTTTGCTTGTGGAGTCGCCATTGGAGAAGGGACTGGCTCTTTCTATTTGTCCTCATCATCCCACGTCCTTGATCTTAAATCATACTTCTTATGCAGCTCTACTTGCATAAAATATCTGAATTTCTTACAATACTCATCCATCTCTTCTTGGTCAAAGGGCACCTCAGCTTCAGTGCATTCTTCTTCACATTCTTCCTCTTCTTCATCATATTTTACGTAAACAACAGATATTTGATCTTCAACTTCCCTTTTATCATCTTCAATAGACTGTGAAGGGGCTGCTTCTATATATAGTGGGGCCTGGACTTGGTCTTGATCTCTTCTCTCCCTCTGCAAAATTTTCAAGGACTACTTTCTAAAATGAGGATTGAAAACTCCTTTGTTTTGTTGTGCTGGCCTTTGGGAGTTTTTACTATCTAGCTCCATCTTCACTAATTTATTTGAAAAATTCTTTATAACCTTTGTTATGTCCTCAATCCTCTGATCCTGTGGTGATTCTTCTTTGGCCTTGTCTTTCTCTTGAACTGGCTGCTTTTCTTGTGTTTTCCTAGCAGTAGTTATGTTTGCTTCAATATCCAAGGCATCAGTTTGGATTTGTTCAAGAGTAGGAGATCTCCTTTCTGTGAGAGTGAAACTGAAGTCTGATACAAAGGCTCCAACAAAAACTACCCTTGCACCAATAGGAGGGGGCTTCATTTCTATGGGTAAACTATTGTACAACTTGTTGAATCTTTTAATAAAATCAGTCATGTTTTCATCTGACTTTTTCTTGTTTGCATTAAACTCCGTCAATGAATAACCATGACCTCTTTTTTCACCCCATCTTTGGGTGAATTGTCTCTCTAATTCTTCCCAATTATGAATTGAGTCATTAGGAAAACATTTAAACCATTTTCTTGCCTTTCCATTCAGAGACTATACGAAAAGTATGATGACTACATCAAGTCCTAAGCCTTCTTAGTATCCCATATTTTCCAATATCTTGGACCCAATACCTTTGTTGTGTCTTTAGAAGGTTGATTTTTTTTTTTTTCATCAATACGTGCATATAAATAAGAAGCATATGCATGCTCACCATTTGTCTCATCTCTTGATTGAGACACAAAGATGGTTTTATACTCCCAAATTCTCAAAATTTTCTCTTGGACTCTTTTGTATTCTTCTTTCAGCTCCTCAACATAAGGTGTGGATTGAACCTCTTCCACATAATGTGGAAAAAAAGCACAAATATTTCCATATTCCATCTTGGAAGGATTTTCGACATCAACAAATTGCATCAATCTTGTAGAAAACAAAGAAGTTTGTGGTGAAGATGGTGGTGAAACACCATTCTTTTTACCTTCTTCCATTGTGAGACATGTAGGCTCTTCTCCGTGAAATATGCTCTTCAAAGCCTCAATACTTTGTGAAGGTGAAACTTGACGTGGGGCTTGTGGCAACCCTATCCTCCTTCTCCTTTCTCCTATTTGGGAAGCTATACCAACAAGCTTTCCTTCTCCTCTCCGGAGCTTCAACCTGGTAAGCATTTTCACCTTTCAACAAACAACCCTCTTTGCACAAAGCAACACAAGCAACAATCAACCTGATGCGATGATACCAACTGGATTTGAATATGGAAAAACTTGCTAATGCTATGCAAGCTCCCTCATCAGTATTAAAAATGTGTTTCTTATGTGCATAGGAATTTTACTGAGCTTTCCTATTATCACAAGGATTTGTTTTTGGTGTCTTTCAATATGTAATTCCGTGAGTAGGTTATAGACATGAAACCATTAAGCACATTAAAGGAAAATACATCATATAACTAAACACAAGCCATTTGACGAAGGAGTTCACCCTGCCTGGGATACATCTCCTTGAATCAGCTCTAAGGCATGATTCATTGTTATTATGCTCCAAATTCAAAATGAAGAGTACATCAATGTGCTAAACTGAAATGGTAAGTTTCTCATAAAAAGTTACAACTCCTGCAAAGTCCCTTTACCATACACTTACTGTTAGCAACACATGGGCATCTTACCAAGATCCCTTACTCAAATATGAAAGAGTATCAAATTTGTACTTCAATAACTGTAAGTACATCAACAATATTTTTATCTAAAACACATAAAGAGAAAATATGAGAAAAGTGCTACAACACTACTGCAAAGGTTGTTGCTATAAACACATGGAGGCTAGAAGATCCTTGCAAGATCATCTCCATCTCAAAGTCCTCCAAGAATTGGCTCAATATCTGAATGATCCATACACCCTCCTGGTTCAACCTACAACTTGAACTTAATATGTGCTATAAAAATAAAATAGAAGTTACCAATGGATTCAGAGCATCCATAAATCCCTGAGTAGCCTCTTCTGGTTCTTCAATTGGTATACAAGTCCTCTAGACATGGCCTCCTCTTCTAGTGGCCATGGGAATATTTTATCTTAAAGTGGAGAAAACAACATAAAGAAGTGCTCATCTACCTCGGAAACTTGTTCCAATGGATTCCCAACATGCCAAAATACTAAGAATGACTTTTCCTGAGCCCAATTTGGTTGAATATTGCTCAGGATAGGCCTCATTTACTCCAGACCTAGAAAACTTCCACTAAAAATGGAAGAATGCCAGTTAAGTCCACTAAAAGTGGAGCTTCTCCACATCTGGTGGGTCCACTAAACATTCCACGAACATAATTCTCACTTAATTAAGTGATAAAAATTTAGTTAAGTGGGGTTAAGGTGCATTTAGCGCTAACCTGCACTTATCCGCAAATCTCAGATTATCGTGGTATAACCACGGTTTAACGTAATGAAATACGTGTTAATCCATGTTTTAAATTTCCCATCGGAATGATTTAGCCCCTGGTCTTTGGCTCCTTAGTCACATGTGGGAGGGGGCTGGCCCCATGGGACTGGATCCCTCATCCCCCGCCGTTGGCATAAGCTTAAAAAGTTAAATAGTGGTGGCACCCCATTTAGTTAAGAACTAATATGGTGGCTTGGTGGTAAGTCATGGTGCTTGTGGACGGGAGTTCGCGGGGTCAAGCCTTGCACCTCCACAAAATTTTGTTACACCATATAAATTAATTCGCCTTCGACCCTTAACCAAATTTCCGTTGTTGGGAGAGGCACGTGGCGGCCTCCGGGCTAGCCACGTGTCACGACCCTATTGGTCCAACACAATCCCCTCAACCAATAATATGTCGACACTTGGCATATTCTGGGCAATCAACCTATGGAAATATTATAGGAATATTCTAAGGAATATTTCTTAGAATATACATTTTTCTGAATGGGCTGTACGGATGCCTAGTCAGCATCCCTATCAGCCCTGCACAATATTTTCCTGTTCTGCATAGTGGTTAGCGATCTCTAACTCCCTCATACAGAGTCAGATTTTGATGAAACGAATTGTGCCAGAATCAGGGCGATGAGACGGTCGCGTTCATTCAAGTTCCACACCATTTTGAGCACTTTTAATTTTGAGCAAATTTTTGTCCTTGATTCAAATTCTGATCAAGGAGGAGCTATATGTGTACTATACCTATCAAGGGATGATAACATCTCATTTTCAACTGGTAATGGAAATGAAACAAACAATTTATGTGAAATGATTTCTCTCAAAATCCCTTTATGCTTAGCCTAGGAAAAGGGCATTTCTCATCTTCACATTTATGGGGATTCCCTATTGGGCATTTGACGGATAAATAAGGTCTTTAACTTGCAAAATTTCACTTTACTTCCTTTGTTCCAAGAAGTTTTGAGAGAAGAATTTCAATATTAAGACACAATTTTTAAACATATTTATAGGAATAAGAAAGATACGACATATAGATTATCCATAGTTGGATTGGTATTGGAAAAAGACGTATAGAAAATCTTGGAAACCCACCGAAATCACTCAAAATATTTTTATGGATCTTGGTTTTAAACATTGGAATTCATTTTTATTGCTTGCAACTTTTGTATCTTTAAGATCTAATAGGTAACGATGAATACTATTGTAGGAGGACATAATTATGACATGTTTTTTTGTCCCATGCCATGTAAAAGGGTTGAGCACAAAAAAAAAAAAATCTCATTTCTATAATTATGTACAGTTTATTTTTGTTCCTAGATGGAGTCCAATGGGACAATAATGCATATGTGGGATAAAAATGCCACATGGAATGCCCATAGGAATATACATTTGTAATTTTTTTATAGGCTATAAGAAAATTATATATATTTTTCTCTTTTGAAAAACAATAAAATTTAGAAACACTAGTTCTGTTTTTGGGTTTTCACAAGGAAGATGTATTTTACAAGGTAATTCGATGACCCTAGAATTATAGAAATCATAAAATGGATAAAGTATAAACATCTAACATTGTGGAGATTATATCTATATATTAATTTATAATATGATGTTCAAATATGGTAGGACTCATAGTGGACTCACATGGACTTGAAAATGAAGAGATAACAATTCTTTGACCTGAATAATATGATAAATTATACTTAAATAGATGGTCAAATGCCATGAAAAAAGTCAATGCAATCCATAAGGGTTTATTTTCATGTAATACCTTCATTTTTTTTAAGGGAAATCATCCTCTCCCTCAACCTGAGGGTGAGAGTGAGGGCCAATACAATAATAATCAGAGGAACATAGCCATTACATTAATATTTCTCATCATCATGTCACTCACAAGGAATTGAGCTTGGGTGAGGGAGATCACAACCATTCTAACCAACCACCTGAGATAATCCCAATTTATATGTAATAACTTCATATATATATATATATATATATATACAACAAAATGTCATTGCTTATATAAACCTTATAATCAACCATAATTTCATCAATGTTAATTTGGCTGAAATATTGAAAGTTCCCACAAAACATATTCAAAGCACATAGATTAAGGGTGAAAATATTTAAAAAATTAAATATTTGAATATATCACGGACAAATATGTGTTGCATTCAAATTTTCATGTTATATATATAAATGACGTGGATAATGTTTTGGGATATCCTTAAATTGACTTAGTTAGTATAGTTAATATTAATTTGCAAAAGAAGTTTTTGAAGCTTTGGTACATGAAAAATAAAATTACATTGCTTCTATTAATAAGAAAGAAGGGCTCAAGGGAGCATATGAAAAGGTACTTACAAGGAAACTAAATGTGGTTCCTAATTATAATTAGATGAAAACATTGAGGTTGAATAAGAAGAAGAGTCTACATAAGAACTTAAGGAAAGCCGTAAGAAATGTATAAAAAGGAAGAAGAAGATACAATGCTAAATGATTCAAAAGAACCACATTTTTAAGAGTCAAAGAAAGAAGAATTGATAACTAAGGATGTTGTATATCATGACCCATTCTCCCTATAGAAACAAAAATTAGCAAGGCAAAAACATGAGAGTCGAAAACCTTGTTATGGATTGGCATGGAATGAGAAATACAACAAGTATGAAGACACATGTAGGACTAAAACCATTGTGTGGAGATATCAAAATTGCATGGTGAAAATATGGAACACAAGGACCTAAAGCAACAAAACTGTAGGATTGTTGACTTTAATTGTAAAATACACAAGAGGTATTTGTAATAAAATTTATTATATAAAATGTATAAGTGATGATAAATGTTACAATGAGGCCCTGCTTTTATACCTAGGCAAGTGGCCTTTCATGTCTGGGCATGTCTTTTAGACATGCCTTTTCAGTTAACTAATGAATATTTAAATAACATTATCTAGATTATTTATTATTTACATTTATTGTATTTATGCTATTTGTTATGAATTATATTCATAACATTGCCCCTTCCTTCAAAAGCTTTGTCCTCAAAGCTATACCGCTTAACAATTTCTTCATCTTGTGTTTGTTATCTTGGCATGTGTAAGTACTCGAGGTTATAGCTATTCACCCCCCTTTTATTCTAAAATAATATTAATATATATATATATATATATATATATATATATATAATTTTTTATTTTTATTTTATTTTTTAATAAATTTTTTTGCTGGCATTGGTCATCTCGAATGTTGTCTTGAACTAGGTTATATATATATATATATATATATATATATATATATATATATATATATATATATATATATATATATATATATATATATATATTTATGTATATAGGTTTTTGTTTGTTTGTTTGTTTTTGTTTTTGTTTTTTTTTTTAAATAGCTTTATAAAGTTAATAAAGTGACTTTAAAATGAAATAAAGTAACATTATTATAGTTTATAAAATTACTTTGCAATAATTCATTAGTATGCTTAATTCAACTAGTACAGCTTGTATAGTTGTGTCTCTTGAAACCCAAAGTCGTCGCTCTAGAGCTAAGATGCCTCCTCATTATATTCGTCGTTAGGTAATGGGTGGTCGATGTCTGCAGGTTAACCATCTCGAGATGCAAGTGGGATGTCTAGAGGTTACCCATCTCGATTAGAAGTGCTGACGACTGCTGCTAATTCCATTTGCTCATCCCAAACATTCTAGGATATGGCTTGGGATGACCATGACAACAGTGACGATGTGGGAGGGGGAACACAACATTTTAAACAAATTGTGCATGTGGAGTTCATCCTCGGCGGTCGGGACAGTGATCTGCGGAAAGGTATGGTTGGGGGCACAACATAGAGGGAATAGAAATAACATCGACAGATAAGTAACGGACAACGTTGGGGGACAGCTCGGTCGATAAGACAACTAGCACCAATGGTTGACACAAACGTCAGACTGTGTTTACTGGTGGTTGATGATACCTTCGCGTCTATCGTTAACTAGTGTACTTTTATAGTTTGTGTGCTTGAATAACCGACCTCACACCCTACTACTCGCTTGCGCAGATATTGCAAAAAACATATCAACTTCATTAACTCGCAATCCGATTTATCCCCTTCAAACACTTTCCAATCCAAGAAATTCACCACATTCTTCATGTTAAATCCAAGAAATCCAAGATATTGCAGCTCTTTGAAAGAGTTGTCATAAATGTGGCTGCATAATTTCCTAGAAAGAAACGTGGACACACATTTCTCATAATTTATCTCTCGCAGAAGCATGGTGGCTCTGTCCAATGAAATTGGCTGAGATCCTCGAAAACGAGGATTTCCATGAAACTCTACTCCAAGCACCATACAACAAATCTTCTGCATATCCGTTCGTTGAGCTGAAGGAATTGCATCACCTAGGATATCATCATTTTTCATTACTTCATGTTCTACCTCAACTTCCTGATTTTGTACATGGAGATATGTCATATGTAGAGCATATGGTACAGGTACTGAAGATAGAAACCCTGCAACAGCCTGTGAAGTTAAGGCACTTATGAATGGAACTGCAACTACCTAATGGGAAACCATATATGCCTCTCTCGTTGTTCGTCTGCTCAACTGCTTCACTTTGGCATTAAGATTCTCGTCCAACCAATCACGATCACATTTCGTGAAGTTAAGAATTTTATACTTCTCGTTTAGTTTGGGGCTGATACAAGCTGAGTAAATCGAAGTGCGATTTGGAATGTCACAGATTCCACATATGTGGGTGTTCATGGCCATGATATGATAACCTTCACATTGACAGACTGATCAAACCCATCCATTTGAGTGAAGAGACCCACGACTTCCTAAATCTCCTGCTTCTGTGCGTCCCAACTGCGAATGTCACTATATGTCACATCCAGTTTCTTGGCCTTCTTTTTCTTTTTATCAGTATTCTCTCCTTGATCAACATCCAACACCACATTTACGATGATCACCTTCCCTGTGTCAGGGATCGCTTTCCTGCAACGGTTTCGAAAAGCAGCGATAAGGGTCGAATGGTTGCATCCGTTTTGAAATGCATACCTGAGGGATGAATGGAAAAACCTATTGTGCTTTAAGGCTATGAAAGCCTATGGTGCTATAGAATAAAATATTGCTTTGCAGGTCACACGTAACACAAACATTGCTAATAAAAAATTCTACAGTTCAACCTCTTCAAGCAGTCGCTCAGTCTCCGCATTAATTTCATCCAGAAGCTCTTTCGTAAATGGGTAACACTTGGATCCATAAAATTCTATGATAAAATATGGGGTAAGCAACAATTCCCAATGTACTTTCCCATTTGAATTTATAACAACTATCTTGAGCATAGTTGAAACTTGGGAGTAGCTAAAAAGTTTCTTTATAGTCTTGTATCCAAGTGGCAAAGCCAGCCATGGCATCCTAGCAATAACCTTTTGAAACTGCTTATCCCAAAGACCACTTATGAATTTTGTAGACGAAACTAAAGTGTTCCATTGTTTAGAGATGCAGCTAATTCTGGGCAAGTGTTAAAACCTCATACGCAAGGGAACATCATCATCTGAATCATTATCAGACTTCACAGACTCTATTTGCATAGATTCTTTAGGCTAAATAAATTTTCTAGTAGGCAACAAAATGCAACTTTTTTTTGAATCTCTAGCCACTATGTTTTTCGTAGTTCCTTCTCGCAATATAGACACATCATGATTTAAAGGTTTTCCATTTTCAGAAACATTAATGTCTTCTTCAACATCTTCTTCATTTTCTTCTTCTCGATTATCTTCATCTGAATCCTCATCTTGATCTATATCAACTTCATCATAATCATCTACTGCTTCATCTTCTTCCTTATTATGGATTTCTTCATAACCTTTCTTAAAACAAGTTGTAGCTTCTGCACATGACTTTTCTAATTGCTCAATATTTTCTTGAATTTTTATAATTTTCTCACTTTCTTTAGGATCTACACTTAATGGCACATTTTACGGTAAACTATGTTCATAGGCTCGTGAGACTATATTGTGCAACATGGCTCTGATACCACTGAAGAAAAAAAACTTTAGGATTGTTGACTTTAATTGTAAAATACACAAGAGGCATTTGTAATAATAATTTATTATATAAAACGTATAAGTGATGATAAATGTTACAATGAGGCCATGCTTTTATACCTAGGCAGGTGGCCTTTCATGATTGGGCATGTCTTTTAGACATGCCTTTTCAGTTAACTAATGAATATTTAAATAACATTATCTAGATTATTTATTATTTACATTTATTGTATTTATGCTAGTTGTTATGAATTATTTTCATAACAAACCCATACTTAATATCAATAAGGAAAGACAATATGTGGACTCCATATCCAAATTTCAATAGAATGGATGGATGCTTGTGCAGTGTACTAATTGCATGCATTACTTAGCAAGTCATATTATATGTCTTGTCCCATGTTTTGGTGATGAAACATGAGAAGGATATGGAATGTAATATACTTAAAGAGAATAGTTGTAGTAGCTAGGGAGGTACCAAAGTGGATAATGAATGTGATGTTTTCATAATCATGAAATATGCTTACTTGGTACATATTAACCAATAAATAGGAACACTTGAAAGATAGTGGGTAATAAATAGGACCACTATGTAGCTAAGAGGAAATAATATACTAATAAGAGGAATTAGTATAAACCCTTAAGAATACCCATGAGGAGTTATAAATCTACATGAGTATTATCATATGAGGACATGTTCAATCATTTGTATCGTAACAACCATGACGTGAGGAGTGCTTCTTTCCATAAAGAGTATTTGATACCGTTGCCCTACCGAAAGAGTTCTTCTCTATATTATTATGTTCATTGTGACATGATGCATTTAAAATTTTTGAAATTTTTGAATTTATTATCTCTTATACCTATCAAATTTTATTATATGTGCTCTTAATGTTTTTTTTGACATGTAATGTCTTGGACTGTAAAGTTGTTTCAACTTAATTGATATTATATGTTTCTTATATTTAGGTTTAAAATTTCTCTTCAATATCATATTTAATGGTTTTTCAATCCTCTTTCAAGCAAGTAAAAATAAGTTGGTCAGAGTCTTGTTTATAGTTTCATGTTTTAAATATTTTGGCTTTAAAATAATAAATTTGTTGTTGTAGAATGGGTTCCTAACTTTTGGATTTTATTTTTTGTTTTTCATTTTTAATATTAAGATGCATTTTGTTGGGCTTATTTTGATGTTGAAGTTTGATATATGTAGGTGCTTTGCTATGAGTTTATTCTTGGTGACACAATGTTAAGAAATGTGTGTTAAATGTAGTTTTAAAGTGATTAATTATTTTATTTTATTTTTACTTGGAATGAAAGTATGGTAAATCCCAAAGTACTTTCCCACATTTTGAGGATGCTAAATCAGATAAATCATCATCCTTGATTATGGGGCCTTGTCCCAAAGGAATCGAAGAGTGTCAAACACGTAATTAGCAACAACTATCAACAATATCAAAGAACTTCATTTCTAGCTCTAGACCACTTAAGCTAACCTTTGGGGCTTAAAGTGATTAAGTAATTATGGTAGTGGGTTTGTCAATAGGATGTAGGACACAAGTATTTAAAGGTGTGTGTGGTTATATATATATATATATATATATATATATATATATATATATATATATATGTTATTGCTTTAGACATGCATGTGTTTACTTGAATGTTGATTTGTTTGGGGTTGGTGAATAATAGTTTTTTATATAATTGTTATTGTTGTCTCTTGTTTTATTGTTGTTTTTATTTGTATCGCATGGGAAACAATTGTTCATTAGAAATTATAAGTTTAGCTATGTTGAGTGTAGATGCCACACGAGTATATTTAGTAGTCACATAATTAGTGAAAAGCTCTTAGTATGAGTTATCTTGAAGCCAAGTACTAATGCACCAACTATAAATAGTGAAAAAATTCAAGTGTGAGTTAACTTGAAACCTAGTGCCAATGCACAATCTCTAGTTAATACATTATCTTACAATTCGACTCAACTGATCTCTAGATGTATTTCCCCTTCACCTCATAAATCAATAAGAAAATTGAAACCTTAGAAATCCCCAAAAATACCCAAGGTTCCATACTTGAAAGTGGGTTTCATGCTTACATGTGAAGACTTGGTGATTTCAAATTACTACATGCTCATGGTCAAGTTGGAAAATAATGTTTTTTTTTTGTAAGTTGGGTAGGACTACATCTTCATCATCATGTCCAAATACATCACCCTGATCGGGGTGGAGAATTGCACCGATGACTTCACATCAAGGAGTGCCTTAACAACTCACCCAATCACTGCCTATCCAAGACCTTGTAGACAAGTTGGACAATAATGTTGATAGGGAAAAGATGGATAATATTGCTACCAATCCTTGATGAAGGTATCATTATGGAATGATGAGGTCTAATTAAACACTATGCAATATTATTATACTATAGAATAAAAACCATACTTTAGAATCTTTACATCTTGTATATTTAAGAGGTGAAAATTGTGGTCTTTGGTTTAATATTGTTTTGAACTTTAGTTGGCCACATGTTGAGGGAAAAGGTGAAGTAGCCAAATTTGGTCTCTCCCAACTAAATTATTTAGTGGCAAAATGGAGAACTCACCTTTTAAAAATATTAGTGTGGATTATTTTGAATTTGAATGGTCGAATACTGAGCTTCATAATTAAAGACCAAATTTTGGGTTTAATTTCCAAATTAAGCACATTATTTTCATGTCCCTTTTCTTTTTATTTTATTTATATATCTTCAATAAGAAAAAGATTACTCGTGGATAACAAATAAATAAATTTTTTGGGTTTAATTTCCAAATTAAGCACATTATTTTCATTTCCCTTTTCCTTTTATTTACTTTATATATATTCAATAAGAGAGATGATTTGTGGATAACAAATAAATTTAACAAAGTTTTAAAGGCATTTCCATGTTTTGTAATCTAAGATATTTGGATTTGAAGGAACAATATGATTTTTCAAGGAATTTACATAACCACTAGAGAAGTTTTTCATATAATCAAGGTCTCTTTTGTGGGGAGTTGGAAACATATATAATAAGATCCTCATACAATTCTAAAATAACCTACCATTGATTATGATAAGGTATGTAAAGGAACCCTAGTTATATGCAAGATAGGGGCTATTATTTTCTTTGAATCTATTATATTTCTCTGATTATTGGACAAGGAACAAACAATTGAGCCAAGTTATATGTATTATGGCTTCTTACAAAAATAATGGCAGATAAGGGTTTAAAATAGTTGCATGTATTTGAAGATTCCTATATATTGACAGACTATGCAAATAGTAAATGTAAAATTTAAAATATGTTGTTAGTCCCAATCATGAGTCAAGTTCCAAGAGTAATTTTTTTTTTGGTGATTTATCTTTTACTCATATTTATTGAGAGTTCACACAAATTTGATTCATAGTTATATTATTGCAGTAGGAAATATTTTTTGACTTGGAGCTTTTACAAAATTTCAAAAATTCAATTATCACTTTATTGACATAAGAGCTTAAAGGAAGTTTAGATATCTCTATTTTTACGATATTTTTGTCTTTTTATTGTTTTACTCCTTGGGTTGTAAAAATTATTTATGAAGGAAATGTGAAGTTTTTCCTTGTGAAGCCTAAGAAGATTCTAATATGTAGGCATAGGACAAAGAAAGAGATTGCTTCAAAATAGTATAAAGTCTAAGTGTTTTTACCTAGTTAAGATGGTCAAATGTGTGTGCTGATTTTACAATATTTGAAATACCAAATATAAATATTATTTTCCTTGAAAAATGAAGAAGAAAGATATGAATTAAAAGATATTATAATACTATTAATTATTTTTCTTTATTTATTAAAGTTAAAGGGCTTGCTTTCTTTCATGTTTTGTGAGTTTGAGTTTTGATTCATGTCCCTTATTCATTGCCTTCGAGGAATATAATTATACAAATAAGTTCATTATTGAAAAGAATATCTCTTAGACATAATAATATTTGTCCATATCACCCTGCCACAAAGGACACCTACAAGTGGGATTAAAACCCCCACTTTCATATGAAATCCATGGCATTATATGATGGAGGTCGTATGGCACCTAGATGGAGGATCGCATGCATAACAAAACACATCTAGATGGATAAACACAAGGATAATGTGTGTGAGACATGTCTCATAATTGAAATTAGCATGAAGGAAACTCTAGAAGGATAGCTAGACTTGAAGATTGCCTTCAATTTTCCCCTGACATAATTATAATGGATTTGATGGGAAAATGGAGGAACCATGACCAAGAATGGTGGATGAAGTTGAATATTTGGGATGCTAGTTTAAATTGGTCTATCATTTGGTGGAAGTTGCAACATGGAAGGTTGTTTGTGAGCTATTTAGTTTTCCGCAGTCTGCCCAGGGCTCACTCTTTCTATTTTTTATGGTGCTTTAATTGGAATCTCCATTTCTTGGGGACTTAGCGATCACCAAGTTTTGGGTGCCTGATTCAAATAATTTTCTCAGTAATTAATGCCCTTATTCTTGAGCTTAATTTAGGTCCATGGGTTAAAAGTGAAGATTTATGGATTCAAAATTGTTGGTTCCAAGCTTGGACTTCAATGGACTCAATTCTTTGGTTTCATGGTAAATTTAGGGTCAATTGGTTTTTACTTATAAAGTTTTTTAGTTTTAGTTCCAAGTCTTATACATTGCTTTATATTTTGTTGGCTCTCCTGCTAGTCTTTTGGTCCCTTTATGGTTTATGGTTCATTCCTGCTATCCTTCTCTTATTCCTCCCTCTCAAATAAATTGTCATGTTTCACCCTTCTTTTTTAGGTTTTAAAATGTGAGAGTATCACAAGGCTTATCAAGATGAGGAAGCTAGCCATGTTTCTTTGTTTGGTATGGAGTATTTTCCTTTAGGGTGTTACTTTTTCCTTTGATTTAATGTCCCAATCCCTTTTATTTCCTTTCAGTTGATCTTGATTTTTTTGGTTTTTGTTCTATCTTCTCTCTCTCCCCTCCTTCTATGGCTTGGTGTAGAATATTTATAAGATATAGAATGAAGAAGGGGCAGAGCTACCCCCTCTGTGAGTTTATATGCCCATCCTTCCTCTTCCTTGCAACCTTGAGATGAAACTCTGGCTCATCAAGCTATAACTCATTATTCAAAGGTGATTCCAAAAGTGGTTTGAAAAACCATCACAGAGTTTGAAGATGAAGTACATCATAATTACAGATTTATCCCTAACCACCAGGTTGCAAGGGAAACAAAGAAATGCATCGTAGAAATTGGTACTTGAACTTGGTCACATGAAACCTCTTATATGCAAGCTATCAACCTTTATTGACATATTACAACTCTTATGGGAAGAGTGCTTATTGAATGATCAAACACTCAACAAATTTTTTTGGTATGCATAGTATAAATGATGGAGAAAATTGAGAAGCTAGATATCACCTTACACCAAAAAAAATAAAAGAATTATTTGTCAATATCACATATTATAGAGGATTTGGTTAGGCTTTTAATTGCAGTAGTTTTCATAGTTTTTTAAGTTAAAAAATGTTGTATCAAGAGTAGTAAGGAATTTATATAACCTATGTAAATGTGTTATGCCTATAAGTATAATAATTACAGTGAGTAACAAAGTACACTTACAACCTAGGTAAATGTGTCAGGTTTATAATACCAATAAACTAAATTAAAAAAATCATAAAATTAAAAAATAAGATAAATTTTTTTTTTCTTTATCAAAATCCAAAATAGATGACATATGATACTTTTGTATATGACAACAACTTGGAGGAAGTGTCTTCATACAAATATCTTAGAATCAATATCCATACCAAGTTAAGTGGAATTATATCATTGAGAAAATGATGATCTATGGAGGGTCGAAAGCCCATTATGGACTTGAAAAAAATTGTAACTCAGTAGATCTTTGAATACAATATTTAGAAAAATTCTCTTTGATACTCTCGTTACCCCTATTATTTTATATGGATGTGAGGTTTGGGGATCAAATATCTCTAGAGAGTTGTGGAGAAAGATAGAACATATCCAAAAGAAATTTATAACCTATAATCTCAAAATTAAAGGAAATATACTCTATTTCATCCTCCTCATCGAAGCAAGCAGTGCCCCCATTGAAAGCTTTGCTATGACCAAGGAGTTAATGCATATTAAGAAGAAGTTAAAAAACATCAAAGACAAGAGTCCCCAAATGGGGTGAGAAGGGACAATTATTCTCAGATATGACTATAGACCATTGTCATCGCAACCCACTTATTGAACTCATGACATGATAGATGGATTCCCATTGTTGCATGTACACACTTTGGTATGGTTTATGGTTAAGGTAAAGTCACATCAAGTGGATTCATGGAAATAACAACTTGGTGTATTCACCACCATATTATCCTAGTACAAGATCAACTCTCCATATTATTTCCCACCATCATTCACTTTCATGGGATGGATCAATGCTCAATTCAAGTTTTGGTTTTCATAAAAAACAAAGAAGGGATGTTTAAAAGGATTTTTTTACTGAGTGAGTTATTAATGAGGCCGATGGTATATTATATTTGGAGGGGTTGGTTGCACTCAATCTCATGAATCCCATCTACTCTAATAGTGTACACTCCTCTCTCTTCTAATTATGGTGTCTTTATTGCAGTTCCGATTTATATCTACTTGTGTTGACATGCCTCAAGGAAAAGATTCACATTTTGGTCATCAGGGAATACTAGACTATTGATTCTTGTGGAGCTTAGACAAGTTATTCCACTTTTCAATTTTAGGTCTAGGAGCATGAGGTGACAATGTCTTCTAGGAGTAGGCTCCCCACACTTTCACAATGAAATTAAAAGTGTGGAGAATGAAATTACGTAGGAGTGGAGCACTATACCATATTGGGATATTGATGTAGATATAGACAATTAGATTCCAAGAAAAGGGAGTTCAAGATCTCGAGACACAAAAAATTGGAAGATTGTTGATTTGTATTTGAATCTTAAAACATTTGTTGGGAGACTGCTTATGGACCACGATGAGGTCGAGAAAACATATTTTATACAATCATAAAAAATTTAGTTGCAACTTAAAGACATTATTTACAAGGCACCAAGTTTTGGTCAGCAAGGTCTAGTCCATTATAATTCCAAGTTTGGGTTAAAGGGAAAGGCTTGGGTTGCTCAATCCCTCCACCATGTGTTGTGTTTCATGTAATAGATTAATCTCTTGGATGACTAGGGTTATAGTTATTTTTTTTAGTATATAGGTTGCTAAAATATATCTATTTATGGAATATCATAGGTTATTTTTGGACAAAGGACTTTCCCCATTTTTTTTAATTATGAATATGGCATAGACTCTCTGGACAAAGGACCCATTCCATTACTGCCGATATGGTTTCCCAAGTGGCAGGCCACCAACATTGGATATTTTGTATGATATTTTCTTCTTATAATTAATATAAGATAAGAGGCTCCCTAAAATTGTATAAATCTAACCAAAACACCTCTAGCTCAAGTTGGGATGGTATAAGGATGCCAAAATTTTGCTAGACCATTGGGAGATAAGAGGTCATTTTTAAAAATAGGAATAATATTAAACATATTATTACATCAAAATTTAAGGAGAAATTGTGGCATGATAAATATTCAAAAGGAAAAAATAAAGATATCACAAGGAGATGATTAAGCTGAATCTCGAAAATCAAATTTATATTGTTATCTTGATTAGTGGGTGAAAGCATGGTGCTGGGTTACACTTTTTGGCAAAAGAGGGCGTGTTTGAATGAAAAAAAATGGCTTGATCAATCCAATTAAGCACTCGATTGAGTCTTTTTTAAGCACTGAATTAAGCTCCTTAGGCGCTAAAAATTTAGCTCAATCGAGGGTTGAAATCTAACCCTTGATTGAGCTATAATGCTTGATCGAGCCTTTTTTTTTTAATATATACCGCTCTTGCAGTATACATGTGCCATTTTCACAGACCGCGATAGCTTGACTGAGAGTTTGACAGTGGCTCGATCGAGAGTATTGGAGCTCGATCCAAAAATTAAGCATTCAAATCAATCTTGCCAACCACCCCACCAACGCTGTAGAGGCTCAAATGAAGGTAGGTATTCTATCCTTTGTCTTTCTTATTTAATTTTTTTGCAAAATATAATAAATTAATTGAAAAAAAACCAACCATGTAAAAAAACCATGAAAACCAATTAATTTAAAAAAAAACAACCATACAAAACCCACAAAAACCACAAAAAAATGCTTCAAAAAATCTTAGAAAATCACAAAACCAACCAAGAAAACCATAAAGAAAATCTCTTCTGTTATCACTCCAATAATTCTCAAAATTTATGAGACTTTTGATTTTGGTTTAAATAATATTAGAGGTAACCACAAACCTACTTTTAAGCCTTAGGATCTAGCCTTCCTAATGCTCAAAGAGGGCTCTCTCTATATGATTTATCTTTGTTGATTTTAGTTGATTTTAGGCTAGTTATGTAGGGTAAATTGGTTTTGGATTTTGATTTGATTTGGTGGTGAAATCACTTACTCAGATGGATAGATGTAGGTATGTATTCCATTAGGCTAATGGAGTCAATGTGTCAAGTAGTTAGATCAGGATCAAGGTCTAAAGGGAAATGTTTACAGGGCAAGATAGCTGAGTTACTTCAGATCTTCAAGGCTGATGGTGAAAATGGTTTCAATCGGGGTAAAAGATAAATTAAGGGTTCTTAAATCTAGATTATGAGTGAAAAAGTAGAGGTCAATCGAAACTAGGGAGCAATTAAGGGTTCCTTAGTCTAGATATCAATGGAAAACATGTAAATGATAAGCAGTTCAAGACAGAGTGCTTTTAACATATTATGAAATAACAATCCTGATTTATCACTTAGATTTAGAACAATATATAAGTATGGATGAAAAACATAAGAAATTGACAAAGAAACAAGTGAAAATACTTCATTGTAGTGGCCCAACACATGAATCCTGTAATATGATGCTTTATTTCTTTAATCTAGTCTGCTGACTTGAAATTGGTACAATCACCCTTAGGTTCAGAATAGTACAACTATAGAAATATTCAACAATTCATCCACACTCAATACTTCTAAATGAGAAGTATTTATACAAAAACTCCTTACAAAATATCCTAAAACAAACTTAGGAATTATTCATGGAAAAGGAATATCTTCATGCAAGAAGATAGTGACAACTTTCGAACTAATGCTAACTGTCATTGTTTTTATTGAAATTATTGTTTGTTGTCTTCATTTTGTTGCTGATTTCTCTCTTTGTTGTTTCTCAATGTAGGCTGTGGTTGAGTGTCTTTCACGGTGGCAGCTTTGTCTCTGTTTTGACTTTCACTCTAACCTTTCAACTAATAAACTTTAACCTGATACTCTTTCACTGTTTACTGCCCTAATTCTGCAACCTGATTTCACAGTAAATCAATCATTTTTTCCCAAAGTTCTGCCTCTGGAAATTTGATTTTCGTTATTCTCCTGAATGTTTCATCTGCTTCAGTATACTATGAGAATGTTGGCTTATTAACAAATATATGTTTCACCTCATGCTGTAAGTAAAAAAAAAAAAATTCAAAGCTTTTATAAAGTACCTTCCCTGATGGGATTCCCTGCAAGGCTGAATTGTTCACTTGCTCCTTGGCAAACTCTCTTATCTTTTTATCATAATCATCTTGATTCATTAATCTATCATTAATAACTAGAGGATTGGGAAGGCCTTTTTTCCTTAGAACATTAAACTTGATCATGGACCTTGTGATGGCAACCTCCATATTCTGGCATTTCTCTTCTAGTTGTATCATCAAATTATTTTTAGAAATAACCTTCCTAACTTCTAGGATGGTTTCTGTTCTATCATTAATTCCAATTTCTTCTAGCTCTTGCCTGTTCTTGGAATTAAGAAATTTTATGATCTCAAGAGCTTCTTCAGGCTCCTTTCCAAGCTCTTCTTTGATTTTCTGAATAGTTTCTCTTGCCGATTTTGCTAAGTCTTTCTGTTCATAAATAACCTGCATGGATGGCCAAATATCATTGACTACTTCAATGATATTGGCCCAAAGCTGCTACTTGACATGTGCCATTGGTTCTTCCAGTGTTAGTTCTTTCTCTAATTTTTCCAGTTGCTCATTCAACCTTTTTTCATTCTGTTCTTCATTCTTATGCATTATTTGGGCAATTTTTTTTTCATATTCGAGACTTTTAAGCTATTCTTTAATTCTATTAATCTCATTGGTATGAATAGACATATCTTGCATAGCTTTTACTAACTTGGTTGCTTCATCTGAATGCTATGCTGATGTTGTTGAAGACTCTGTTGCAGAAGTTGTTGATGAAGTGACTGGAAGTACTATAGCCATGGGGACTGTAGGAGCCAGTGATTCTGCTAGTGTGGAAGGTACAACAGTAGTGACTACAGGAATGAAATTGACTGGGACTGGTTCTTTGCTGGCTCATTTCTCCTGGACCAACTTGTCCATTTCAATCTCCATTTCCTTTATCTGAGTAGTCAACTGTAGAATGAGATTCATCATCTCATATTTCTGATTTGTATCCTGTAAGACTTACTTTTCTTGAGGATGTTCTGTAGGGGGCAGCTTTAGTTACTTCTTTAATGCAGCAATGTCTGCATTTTTATTCTTTGTAAATTCTTCTGCAAATTTGATATTTTTAGGATCATATCCTACTTCAATTACTAACTCTTCCAAAAATTTAATTCTAGTATCTTTTGCCTGTGAAGATGCTTTTTCCAATTTGAACTGATCTCTGATATTTGCAAGTGAATTTTGCAGCTTCTGTACACTCATGGCCTTGGTGGTTATTGTAGAATAGATCATCTCCCCTGCCTTCTTATGAAACTCAATTTGGTCTAGAGGATGAACATCCTTGGCCAAGACTTCAAAATATATCTTTTTGTAATTAGAAGAGGACTTGGGAGTTTGAACTGTGGTTTGAAGAAAAGTCATCTGCATAATTTTATTCTTATAGTCAAAGGGAGAAAGTAGCCAATTCTGGACGCCAGGAGTTTGTTTCAGATATTGAGTATATATTTCAATTTTAATTTCCTCATTTCTGGCTTTGATTTCCTTGTATATTTCTTTGATATCCATATCCCTTTCTACTGGTTTTTTGGATGAGGAAGCTTCAACACTCTGCTACTTTTCAATAAGCTGAGTGTTTGAAGTTGTAGGTTGTTGTCATTCTTCAATTATTGTAGGAGTTGCATTGTATCAATCACCTCTATTGTTTCCACTTATTTATTGATAGGATTTAACTTTGATTTTTTTTACTGTATCTCAATTTGAATTTGGTTCCTGTTGTAGTATCTGCAGTATAGGATCCTTCCTCTTTGTTTCTCTTTGAGTTCTTTTCTTCTTGGGCTGGAGTCTGCAAATTTTGACTAGTGTTAGTTCCCCGTAATTTTCTAGATTGATTTAGATACAAATGGACAGGGGTAACATCAAACCAAGCTTTGGAATCCAAGTACCTAGCCTTCCTGGATTAAGAGAGGGATCTCTCTATTAGGTGTAAAGATGTGAACTTGGTTGCTGATTAGGGTTGACTTTAGGCTAGTTATGAAATATTGAGTTTGTTGATTGTTTTTTGGTTGGGTATGATGCTTAGATAGACTATATAGCAACAAGGAAAACTTCAAGTCATTGGGAAATGGAGTATAACAAGGTCATGATAGGTTCATTAACAGATTAGGGAGTATTGTAGGGCACATCTAGCTTGGTTGGTGGATCGTTGAGGTTTGAAGGATCATGAGATGGACATTAATTTTGAGAAACAAAGTTTGAAAAAGAGCAGTAAAGAATTTTATATCATATACTTAAACAAAGGGATTTGAAAGAATCATAAGCATAGATAGAAAATCAAAGGAAGAGCAAACCCTAAAATCTTTGATTCAGACTTAAAGCAGATAATTATCCAAGACAAACATTCAAATGAAATACAGAAAGGCAAGAAACTTATTTAACTTTCAGTGATTTCATCATCAAAGACATAAAACATTTAAGATGCACAAATAACTATAATAAGAGAAGGAGAGAAACCTTGAACATCCAAGATTATAGCTATGAAGGTCCTTTAAAACAATTAGTTAAGTAAATCCAAAGAGCAGGATTGAAAAAAAACTTCTTTGACAAACCTAAGTAATGATGCTTTAAATAGATGACTTCAAGAATAATGTTCTTAGTGGCAACAAGAAGTAGGGCTAACCATAAATCATGCTGGATACCATCTGCTTTAAACCGTTCAAGAAATAAACAAGCTTAGGATATATTTAGAGTGCAAAGAAGGATTCTCTAACATGTCCTAGCAGAAGAAAACATTAAGGCAATGAAGAACAAATAGACTTAAGGTGCCATTAGAAAACATTTCTTAGTCTAAATTCTTTGTCCTACTGCAACATAGAAAGATGGAAACACAATGATAGCTAGAAAACATGAACATAAAGAAACACTTCACCATCAACCAGGCTAAGGGATCCTGCAACCAATCCTCCTCCATCAACAAACAGACCAGGGCATTCATAAGCTCTAAGACATCAAATTCTTTCAAATTACAAGGGACTATATATTACTTCAAAATCAGTCATCAAAATCCAACCAAATACATAAGAGCCTCATGAGCTATTTATGGAGAAAATGAGGAGGTGGAAACCATAAGAGGCTTCCAAAAACCCTAATTCTATCATAAATGTCATTTATGTGCTTAATTACCATGCAAGGCCCAAGACACATAATAGATAAGCTAATAAATGACAAATATAATAATATAACTCCTCAATCAAATATGGAACGATTTTCCCAAGAAAATATTAAAAAAATATTTTGCCATAAATTTGTGTCTTTTGTTGATTTTTTGACAAAAAGACAGTCTATTTGCGGAGCGCTACTTTTGCAGAAAATAGGCTGTTTGACCACTTTCCAATGTCGGATTCGGCTCCGTGATGGCTCGTTGGAAAGCCTGAAGAGTCTACTTTCCAAAAATGCTTGTGGTTTTCTGATCCAGCTCCTATAACCATGTCAAAAATGCCAAAATCCTTAGACTATCATTTGCGCAACGCCAGGCCTAAAACAAGGGCAAAAAGGTGATTTTTGAGGTGTTTTTTTGACCTTTTGAGCGGTCAAAACTGCTCCAAATCTTCTAAAATTTTGTGTGGATGCTGTGCAAGTCATGATAAATAAAAAAAATTCAAGATTTCCTCCTAAATATGCCCCAATTTTTGCAGAGCGCCAGTGGCGCTGCGCAAACTAGGCCAAAAATTCTCAAAAATAAAAAATTTTCTCCAAATCCCTTCAAAATTGGTGGAGACCTTCCTTACATGTTTTCAGACAATTTCTGAGAAGCCTTAGCCAAAATTCCAAGGCTGTTATGCTCATTTTCCTCTTTTAGGTTTTTTACCTCAAGGAGGGCCTCCTTGAGTTTGGCACAAGCAAGCTTGCTCTTCTTTGCGTAATGATTGGTCATTTTCTTTTGGAGAGCAAGGCCTCTCTTGATCCTATTGAAATACTTATGCTCATTATTGTAGTACTGAATGATGTGTTGTTCTCTTTCAAAATCCTTCTCCCACTCCCTGATTTGTGCATCTTTGTCTAGGTGTATCATTTTAGTGGTCATTTCCTCATCCTCATTCTCACTGTCTAAGTCAATGAACTCATGCCCTTGAGTAGTTTTCTTTATCCTTTTACTCCTCCTCACCTTTACCTGCTACTTAATATTTCCCACCTTTTCCTTGCCCTTGTCCACTGTTTTGATAGCTTGAGGAGAGATGGCCCTTTGCCTTTTTAAGGCAACAAACACATCTCTTTGTCCTCTATAGTATGTGCATGTGTGAGGGGTGATGATGGTAGTTTTGACCATGTTTTCATCATTTCTTTGACCCTCATCACTTCCATCAACCTCATCTTGGCTTTGTTCTTTATTGAGGTTCTCTCCTTGGTCATTTCCTGCACTATCATTTTGAGTTTCTTGGTTATCTAGAAACTAATTAGTGTCATGACAGTCATGACAACTGTCATGACTATCATGGATATTTCCTTGGCTGTCTTGTGCTCTTTTCCGACTACCTTCCTCATCTTGCTGCTCTTCCCTACTATCTCCATCATCTCCACTGTGATTAGTTTGTTCATTATGCTCACTGCCTTGTGTTTCATCATTGTTTCCTCCATCACTTCCCATATCCTCTACCTCTTCTTCATACATTTCTGTGTTTGGCTCATTGAATTCTTCACCCTCACCCTAATCTCTATGTGATCCTTGAGTTCCACTCCCTGCTTCACCATCAAGAGAAGGAGAGGAAGGGATGTGTGCCTATGGTGAGGGCACTTGTGCAGATGAGGAAGGCAGATTTGTTTGATGAGGATGCTGTGGCTTTGAGAAGAACTCATTGTTTATGAAAACATCCCAAGGTACACCCTGGTGCTCTAGCTGATGTACAACCACCATCTTGATCAAGGAATGGTGGAAAAAGTTGTACATTTGTTGGGGGTAACTCCTCTTTTGGAAAACAAAACACATTTTCATAATACTCCTGTAGAGATAGTAGGGTAGGTCAAGTGCCTTAACCCATGTGAAATGCATAAGGAGTCTAAGATGATAGGTATAGACCTTGGAGTATCTCCCCTCATAGGTGAAGTATTTCATGAAAGCCAACATCAAGGGTGCATACTTGTGTTTGAGATGTGAGAAAGGGAAAACTTTGATACTACCTTCTCTATATCCCCTTTTGATGAATGGCTCAAATAAATCCCTTTCTAGCTTACCATTCTTGAACCATTTATCACCCACTGAAGGGATACCAATGGCTTCAGATATGGACCTTGTTGAAATCTCAAATTTCACCCCTGCAAGGTCAGCATGTTTGTTTTGTAAACTGAGGATGAGGAGAGTTGTAAGTTCAGGATTTCTCTTCACCTACTTGGCCTTCTCACAAAACTGAAAACACCTTGTGTTTTGAAAGCATGACAAGATCCTAGGAGAAGATGTGATAACCACTGTATTTTGGGGTTCCAACCGATTAACTTTCCCTCCCTTGTGCTTTTTCTTTGAAGGCCTTTGACCTCCTCCAATACCACTGTTGTTTTCAGTCTCTGACATGGTGATGGGAGACACTGGTATGAAAATTGAGGTTTATTGGAAAAACCAAGTGAGAAATGATGGTGAGGTCAAATTTTAGCTAAGAAAATAAGTTCTTAGCGTTTTGAGTGGTGTTGTAGTTTGAGGAGGTTTTTAGAGGATGGTAAAAACCTCAAATTTTCTTACCCACCCATGCTATCAAATTTGGTTCCAGAATTTTTTTTAGAAGAACAAGGTTCCTGGTGAATTTGACCTAGGGTTTCACCCTCCTATGGTTTTTACCTCAATAACCAAAAAAACCAAGATTTTTTGCAAATTTTCTTGGGGGATCAAGAGAAAATACCTCTTATCACTTTCTTCAACTTTCTTCAATCTTGGAAGCACCTCAAAGGATGAATTTAGGCATCAGGGAGTCTTTTTTGCAATTTGTCACCTTCCTTGACTTTACGCAGGGCCTCTTCCCAAGCTATCGGGTCTAGCGATTTGCACAGCGCTGGGCAAGGTTGAACGGGAGTTAGTGCAGCGCTGAGCAGTCTGCACGAGTCAGGCTTTCTGTTTCCGTAGCACCAGGGTGGAAAAGGTAGCCAATGCACGTCGGTTGGGCGAGTCGGGCGGCCTGTTTGTGCAGCGCCCGGGTAAATGAGTTGAGGTGTCGGGCGAGATGGAGGGTTTACCGGATTTAGGGCGAGCCGGGCCTGCATTTGCATAGCGCTGAAGATTTTTTGTGTAGCACCGTGTAAAATTGAACGAAAGAGATGGGGGTTTGTGTAGCGCCGGCTCCTTTTTACGCAGTGCCTAAGTTTTGCGCATCGCCTAATAGTTTGCCCAGAAATGGTCCAGAAACCCTGAATTTCTCTTTAGAGCTTCTTCCTTCCTTACCAAGTGTGGAAATGAGCTCAAAAATGAATTCAAAAAACATTTTATGCCTTATAAATCAAACTAACAAACCCATTTTTACTATGTCTTGGTCTTTTTCCATTTGTCTCATAACTTTTTGTCCTTTGGAGGGTTTTGAAAACTTCCTCAAGGCACTTTTTCCTCCTCTTGTGGTGTTGATTTTCTGATGTCCTTTTCACCCTTCTTCTTTCTGATAACTTGGGCATTTTCAAAGACTCAACCTTATGCTTGCCTCCTCTTGTTTACTTTGAAGGCATTTTGCATTTGGGAGGTTAGCCCTTTTAAACTGATATTCTTTGCCATCTCTCCTTTTAGTGCAGGTGAAAATAGTGCTATTTTTGACAAACCCTAGAAAGGTAGCTTGAAATTATCTGGTAGCCATCTGCTGTAAGGAAGGAGGCTCTATCATCATCTTTTGATCATTTTGTCATTTTTTCCAAATCCTTGGGTTTTAGGGCTGCTTTGTAGAGGGAGGGGAATGAAGGGGTTAAGGGGTGTCTAAATTCTTGGGGAAATTTTGGGGGATAGGGATAGATGTTAGAGAGTAAGGGAAAGTGAAATTTCAAGAATTGAGTGAGGGGATGGGGTCCAAAAGAGAAAAACACAGTCCTAGTCTAAAAAAGTGTCAAATTGTGGCAATAGACTAGGTTTTGTAGAAAAATGATGAGTTTGAGGGATATGAGTGATGGGAAGTGTTTATGAAGGTAGATTAAGGATAGGAGGAGATGTAAGAGCTTCAGGATATAAGCCTTGTTAATGATTTAACCATGGAGGTCATGAAACTAAGAAAAATGCCCTTAAAAAACCTAGATGGACAATGGAGGAGTTAGGCAAAACAAAATAGAGGGATGAGGCCAAAGGTGGCAAAACATAGTGAAAATGAGTGACACGAGCCCATGATGGGTCTTCTGGGAGTGGTAGGTTGACCTTGACATGATAGGATGATAAGATAGTGAAAATTTTATCCTAAGGATAATGAAGGTAGTGAGATTTCTAGAACTCATAATGTTCATGAACTTTGTTTCTAGAAATCTAGGATAAGTATTTAGTCATCCGTACAAAGTAGAAATTACTAATGACTAACAGTGGCTCCACTTGGGGAGGGCAGCTCCTTTTCAGGAGGTGTCCAGAACTTCAGATCTCTAGCTTTATGGTGACCACTGCCTCATCCATTGGGAAGATTTTTACCTCTTTTAATTTGTTGATGCTTGCTTGAAGCTGTGATCTTAGTAATCTGAAAAAACATGATTAACATCATCATCATCTCTACCTACCCAACCTACTTGCCTACCATTTTTTCTTCCCTGGGTGCACTTGAACTGCCAAACCCTTTGACATTTTTTCTTTCCTTTTGAAAGCAAAAAAAACTATCTAATAGTACCCTTATCACTTCCAAGGGTTCAAATTATGCTAGTGAACCCTTTTATTCTCTACCTAGACTACTCAAATATCAAGATTAAGCTATTTGACAGGATTCATTCACTAAGCTACTGACATGAAATTGAAAGCATGGGAAATCAGGATTAGGTAATTTGACTTTCCATGAGTTGTGGCATAAGAACAAGCTGCACACAAATTTTATTTTTGTATAAACAAAACAAGAAAAACAAGGGCTATGATTTATCATTTGCTAAGCAATCCTATCTTTCTCTTTGGTTCAGTTTTAAGCATGTGGAACCAACATTCTTCATTCCTAATATATTCTCTTTTGACAAGTGAAGTTTACATGATTTGAAAAGTTTTTTCTTTCACTAACCTATCAAAAAATAAATTGAAAACATGTTCAACCATGATTAGACTAGATGACTGAACAAGAATCCTTTTTCAAAAACAAGTAGTGGCATTTTCACACTTTCAGCGTCACTATTTTTTGGGTATGGGGCTGTACCTCTTCTTTTCACCTGCTCTCTTTTTCATTTTTTTGTTTGTTTGTTTTTTACTTTTTCTCTCTTCTTGGTCAAAAAAATATAAAAATAAGGTAGAAAGATGCTCATAGTGCTAAGCTTATTTGCTTTCCTATCTATCCTAATCTAACCCATACATGATATACATTCACCTGGTGAACTCTCTTTTCCAATACATCCAATCAAGCATATGATTCCATGAGGGATCTTGGTTTAGCTCATTGAGGGTGCTGACAAAATTAAAAGGCCACTCCCACCTCACTTGTGTTTGAACAGTAGTGCTTAAAATTTTTCTTACACTTTGCAACAAACTGCTATTGACATAACATGCTCTTCTTTTAGATTCCTCTAATAAATCAGCAAAGGGATCTTGAAACAATACCTGAATGTGAGAATTTGGAAAATAAGCTTGATCCGGGACTACTTCTTCCTCCACTTGGCTAAGCGTGGAATTTTTTTGGGAAAGAAAATCCTTCTCTTCCTCATGATCATCTGCACTATCAGACTCATCATATATTGCCATGTTGTCCTTTAGTAAACCTGGTTGAAAAGAGCCATAGTTGTTCTCTTTCTCTTGTGAAGGCTGGACATAGGGCTGAATGTGTTCTTTTTTTTTGAAATAAATACCCAAATATTGCTGAATTCTGATTGCATTAAGGTTGTCTTTGATGAACTGAAAGGAAGTAAAACAAAGAGGTAAAGACCCTTCCCTTTCTCCCAAACTTTCTGCACTTTCTTCTTCACTGTCATAGCTTAGTGGTATTTGCTGATCATTGTATTTGAGCTGTTGAAAATGACTGTCTTTGTCCCACAAACTAATCGCTGATTGTTCTGTAGTGTTATATTGAGTCTGGAGAACATAATCACCATCATATTGATCATATTTGGGCAGCTTATTCATAAGAGGAATGTCATCCATTATGCACACTTGATCAATATATTGTTCCATCATATGAAAAGGAGAGTATTCATGGCCAATATCTTCTCTTTTAGCCATTTGAAATGACTCGAAGCACAAGGGTAGGGACTCAAGAGGTGCTGTCTCATCTTCCATTTCTGGTTTTGTAATCCAAACAATCATACCAAGATGATTTGAGGGGAGAACTTCTGGATTTGAAAAAAGGTTTGTATTATCCATTTCCTTCCTTACTGATTCTTTAGAGCATTCTACTTTGTTTCTATTTTCAATTTTCTTGTAATACTCTCTTAATAGTGAAGCACAAGATGTAGGAAGGCATATAGTACTTACTTGAAAAATTTACGCATCTTCTTCTTTGCAGCCTTGGTCAGCCAATATGTTTTGATAGCTATATTTGCATTGAAATGACTAATTTGGTTCCTCCCAAGAAAATGGTACCGACTGCTCTGAATAATCAGCACCAACCTCAACCTTGTACTCTTCCTCTTTCCTGCCAAGTATCATTAGGGGAATTTTGAGGTTTGAAATGGGCATCCTAAGAAAAATGTACAATCAAAATTCACTTTATGAAAACCAATCACATTTTAGGTGATGACATCATCCCTAATGGTTAAGGTGGAATTGCTTGAGTTAAAGGTACTTACTTGTCACATTCTTAATGGTGGATAAAAACTCATGGTTAACCATGGTAATGCTCTAAGTACTTTTAAAGTCAAAGTAAAGTACTCATAATAAATGGCATTTTACACTTTTTGAATAAAATTAATACATAAAATAATATATTATATTTATTATATTATTTTTATATAGTACATTAATTACATGTTATTATACAATTTAAATAATATAAATTTTAATTAATAACATATTATATAATTAAGAATTTATGAATTTATATTTATATTTTATTTTAATTTATTTAAGTACAAAGGACAAATGCATTAGTTGTTCAATGATAATGACTTTTTCATGAAAAACTCATTCTTATTTATAGTCATATCAATACAATTTTTTAATTAATTTTATTTTGGTACAACTTTTGAATTGAATTTAACCATGGTTACATGGATTGTGGTGCAAAAATTGAATTACAAATTAATAAATATTATTTTATTGATTTAGATATTATTTTATTATTTCCTTAGGAGACCCATTTTAGACCTCAAAATTACCCTAATGATGCATCGTTTTGTTGATTGTATCTGTCAACATCTCTAGCTTTACCTCTGAAGAAGTCAGTTTCTCTTGAGCTGCTTTGTACTTCCTTATTTCTTCTAACTTTCCTCTCTTTCCAGTATGTTGAATTCCATAGTAATTTCCATATTATGCATTTCTTCTAGATTTGAAGGGTCTTTTTCTCTTATCTGGAATTCCATCTTTGGGTCAAAAGTACTTGGGTAGTGCAAGAGAGCCCACCTCGAAGGTGGCTTTATCTTAGCGGGTATTGCATTGTATACCTTATTGAACCTAGTTGAAAAGTCTTGTAGTGTCTCCCCTGGTTTTCTTTTTAAATTCTTGTATTCCTCTATGATGAGAACTTCATTTCCCATGATCACCCACCTATCTAGGAGGACTTGAGTTAATTGATAATGCTTGCAGCTGGAAGATCCTTAAACCAACTCTTAATTTTTCCTTGTAATGATAAGGAAAACATTCTAATACACACATCATCTTCTTCTATTTCAAAAATGTCAAATAAATTCTCAATATTTTGAATGTGTTCCTCAGCGGTGACTTTTGAGCTTTCTCCATCAAATCTGGGTAGTTTATTTGCAAGATTTGCAGGGAGGGCTTGGAAGACAGGAGGTAAAATCAGAGGCTTGTATCTTTCTAGGACCTTTGTGGGTATAGGTAGTGTAAAAAGAGATTTATGGTTGTTTGAGGTTTCAGCAAGAGTAGGAAAGGTGGCATGAGGCTCATGTTTCGCTAGGTATTCCACAGGTGAATCTGGGGTAAGTACAGGTGTATAAGTCTGCTCATTTTGAGGCTTGATATCTTTCCAATGATAAATGTAGATCTCATATTTTTATTCTTGATTAGGCTTAAAGTAGGATAGAACATAGTTATAGATTAAAAAAATAATTTCTTGAATCCAACTTAGGTCTAAGTGCTCTTTCTTTCTAGGATAACTGGTCATGTTTTAGGTTATTCCTCCAGTGGAGTCTTTAGGTCTATTGAGAGTTGTGGAGTTGCCAGGTGGATGATTTCAAATATTTTAAGGCAGGTTTTTGTCCACCATCAGCAACTGAATACCACTTTGAGGATGTTTGTGGGTTTTATGAGGTCTTAAGGATGTCTAAGATGTAATTTACTCATAGGGTCCCACTGTGATCGCCATTATGTTAGTGTGGAGATGAGGTGGAAAATTCACTGGATTTTCTAAGTCAAACTTAGGGTCTAAAGAGTCTTAAGAGGTGTTCAGGAAACTATATACTCAGAAGTCCCACCATGATCACCATTATGTTAGCTCCCCGTAATTTGCTAGATTGATTGAGATACAAATGGACAGGGGTAACATCAAACCAAGCTTTGGAATCCAAGGACCTAGCCTTCATGGATTCAGAGAGGGATCTCTCTATTAGGTGCAAATATGTGAACTTGTTTGCTGATTAGGGTTGACTTTAGGCTAGTTATGAAATATTGGGTTTGTTGATTGTTTTTTGGTTGGGTATGATGCTTAGATAGACTAGATAGAAACAAGGAAAAATTCAAGTCATTGGGCAATGGAGTCTAAAAAGGTCATGATAGGTTCATTAACGGATTAGGGAGTATTGTAGGGAAAATATAGCTTGGTTGGTGGATCTTTGAGGTTTGAAGGATCATGAGATGGAAATTAATTTTGAGAAACAAAGTTTGAAAAAGAGCAGTAAAGAATTCTATGTCATATACTTAAACAAAGGGATTTGGAAGAATAATAAGCATAGAGAGAAAATCAAAGGAAGAGCAAACCCTAAACTCTTTGATTTAGACTTAAAGAAGATAATTATCCAAGACAAACATTCAAATGAAATACAGAAAGGAAAGAAAATTATTTAACTTTTAGTGATTTCATCATCAAAGACAGAAAACATTTAAGATGCACAAATAACTATAATCAGAGAAGGAGAGAAACCCTGAACATCCAAGATTATAGCTATGAAGGTCCTTTAAAACAATTAGTTAAGTAAATGCAAAGAGCAGGATTGAAAACAGACTTTTTCGACAAACCTAAGTAATGATGCTTTAAATAGATGACTTCAAGAATAGTGTTCTTAGTGGCGACAAGAAGTAGGGCTAGCCATAAATCATGCTGGATACCATCTGTTTTAAACCATTCAAGAAATAAACAAGCTTAGGATATCTTTAGAGAGAAAATAAGGATTCTCTAACATGTCCTAGCAGAAGAAAACATTAAGGCAGTGAAGAACAAACAAACCTAAGGTGCCATCAGAAAATATTTCTTAGTCTAAATTCTTTGTCCTACTACAACATAGAAATATGGAAACACAATGATAAACTAGAAAACATGAACATAAAGAAACACTTCACCATCAACCAGGCTCAGGGATCCTACAACCAATCCTCCTCCATCAACAAACAGACCAGGGCATTCATAAGCTCCAAGACATCAAATTCTTTTCAAATTCCCAGGGACTATGTATTACTTCAAAACCAGACATCAAAATCCAACCCAATACATAAGAGCCTCATGATATATTTATGGAGCAAATGAGGAGGTGGAAACCATAAGAGGCTTCCAGAAACCCTAATTCTGTCATAAATGTCATTTATGTGCTTAATGACCATGCAAGGCCCAAGACACATAATAGATAAGCTAATAAATGAAAAATATCATAATATAACTCCTCAATAAAATATGGAGTGATTTGCCCAAGAAAATATTTAAAAAATATTTTTCCATAAATTTGTGTCTTTTGTTGACTTTTTGGCAAAAAGACAGTCTGTTTGTGGGGCGCTACTTTTGCAAAAAATAGGTTGTTTTGCAACCAAGTTTTGGACCACTTCCCGATGTCGGATTCGGCTCCGTGATGGCTCGTTTGAAATACTAAAGGGTATAATTTCCAAAAATGCTTGTGGTTTTCTGATCCAGCTCCTATAACCATGTCAAAAATGCAAAAATCCTCAGACTATCATTTGCGCAGCGCCAGGCCTAAATAGGGGCAAAAAGGTGAGTTTTGAGGTGTTTTTTTGACCTTTTGAGCGGTCAAAACTGCTCCAAATCTTCTGAAATTTTGTGTGGATGCTGTGCAGGTCATGATAAATCCAAAAATTTCAAGATTTCATCCTAAATATGCCCCATATTTTTGCAGAACGCCAGTGGCGCTGTGCAAACTAGGCCAAAAATTCTCAAAAATAAAAATTTTTCTCCAAATCCCTTCAAAATTGGTGGAGACCTTCCTTACATGTTTTCAGACAATCGCTGAGAAGCCTTAGCCAAAATTCCAAGGCTGTTATGCTCATTTTCCTCTTTTAGGCTTTTTTCCTCAAGGAGGGCCTCCTTGAGTTTGGCACAAGCAAGCTTGCTCTTCTTTGCGTAATGATTGGTCATTTTCTTTTGGAGAGCAAGGCCTCTCTTGATCCTATTGAAGTACTTATGCTCATTATTGTACTACTGAATGATGCGTTGTGCTCTTTCAAAATCCTTCTCCCACTCCTTGATTTGTGCATCTTTGTCTAGGAGTAGCATTTTAGTGGTCATTTCCTCATCCTCATTATCATTATCTAAGTCAATGAACTCAAGCCCTTGAGTAGTTTTATTTATCCTTTTACTCCTCACCTTTACCTGTTGCTCAATATTTCCCACATTTTCCTTGCCCTTGTCCATTGTTTTGATAGCTTGAGGAGAGATGGCCCTTTTCCTTTTTGAGGCAGCAAACACATCTCTTTGCCCTCTGTAGTATGTACATGTGTGAGGGGTGATGATGGTAGTTTTTACCATGTTTTCATCATTTCTTTGACCCTCATCATTGCCATCGGCCTCATCTTGGCTTTGTCATTTACTGAGGTTCTCTCCTTGGTCATTTACTACACTATCATTTTGAGTTTCTTAGTTATCTAGAAACTAATTATTGTCATGACAATCATGACAACTATCATGGCCATCATGAATATTTACTTGGATGTCTTGTGCACTTTTCCGACTTCCTTCCTCATCTTGCTTCTCTTCCCTATTGTCTCCATCATCTCCACTATGATTTGTTTTTTCATTATGCTCACTGCCTTGTGTTTCATCATTGTTGTTGGGAAAAATACTGAGAGGGGGGGGTGAATCAGTGTTTACAGCATATTCAAAATTTTTACTTTTTCTTGCTTCTAAAACCCATACGCTACTTTCCCGAAACAGACTCGCGTATATACGCGGATACCCTTTATGAAACTTGCGTATACCCAGATATCTAATTATGTCATTAGTTCTTCACTAAAATCATTCCACCATTCAATCATCAGATGTTTAATAAACAGTAAACATGTGCAGTAAGAACAGAGAAAACCATCACACAAAGCATCACACATGAACACCAGGATTTTTAGGTGGAAACCCAAGTCGGGAGAAAACCACCGCTGCAGTTGCTCAGCCTTCAATATTTTATTATAGAGAAAACATCTTACAACATATGTGCTGGCGCAGACTTGACCAGCACGCAGGCACCCACCTGCGCTCGTTTACCAGCCTCTCCTGGAAGGGAGTTCCAACCCCCTGACTCGTTTACCAGCCTCTCCTGGAAGGGAGCTGCGACCCCCCGATCTCGTTTACCAGCCTCACCTGGAAGGGAGCTACGACCCCCTGACTGAAGGCTACAACCCTCAACACCTCTATGGACCACGTTTCATCAATTTTCACACTGGATCCAAAACATCCTTTAGGACACCACTTGCATGCCACGTTTCATCATATTTTCAGACTGGACCCTTTCCATACTTTTAAGCTCAAACATACATCACCAACAGATACTTATCAATTCAGACAACACAGATCAGATAGCAGTAATACAGCAGAACAGATCAGATGTTTCATACCCCATGCTTCAGCAAACCTTAGTTTGCATACGCGCTTTCGCTTCACTGATGTCGCGTATATACGCGCTTCCGTTCAAACAAACCAGCGTATACCTCTGTACATCCTACAGAGCTCATTTCATTGCGCATACGCGCTTTATCTTCAGCGAAGCCGCGTATATACGCGCTTCCCCTTCGGCGAACTAGCGTATGGTTCTTCAACCATTACAGAGCTGCATATTTCTTCAGATTAGACATTCAGTTCAGATTCAACCCTTTACTTCAGACAGATGTTCGCCTCATCACAGATCTAATCACTCCATAAACAGATCTAGCAAGTATAAGTTAATTTCAGATCTAGATCCCCTTCTTCATCATTGATGCATCATACATTCAGATCTATCATTCAACTGTAACCCTTTCCATTCAGATATACTTCAGAGAGAAGTATTCATTCAAGCTCAAACATCTTGCACCCATACTCATTATTTGCACAATGAATTTCTTCTCCTTATATAGGTTTACCCTTTTTTCAATACCATGAGCCAAAACAATACCATGAGCCCAAAACTACATTACTTCCGATGGTATTCCTGGACGGGGTCATTTAGACGAATCATTACCCAATACAATGGGTCAATACCACGGTGGTTACCCCTGGTTTTGCACTTTTTGAGCGCTTTTGCCCATACGCGACTTATAACGTTCTTTCCCGTGTGCATACGCGACTTCCCCTAGACATATCCGCGTATGCCTTGAGACATACTCTTTTCACCATAGATTTAGCACATGCTGACTTCTTTTCTTCACTGCCTTCTGTACATACTATAGATACATCATATTTAGCTTATCAAGAACATATTCTATCAAGCACAACTTCATCAAGTAAGTTGTCATCATCTTCATCAAATGGGTTGCCATTTAAGGTTGCTAAAAAACATCATATCACATCAGATTTAGATCATTTACCAAGTTCATCAGGTCAAGAATAACTTCATCAGGTGGTTTGCCATCAAGGACAACACATGTCAACAGTCACATGTCTTCATCTTCATTCAGTGGGTTGCCATCAAGGACAACACTCCGTATCATATTGCCAACAATTGTTTCCTCCATCACTTCCCATATCCTCTGCCTCTTCTTCATACATTTCTAGGTTTTCCTCATTGAATTCTTCACCCTCACCCTGATCTCTATGTGATCCTTGAGTTCCACTCCCTGCTTCACCTGATGCATCAATAGAAGGAGAGGAAGGGATGTGTGCCTGTGGGGAGGGAACTTGTGCAGATGAGGAAGGAATATTTGCTTGATGAGGATGCTGTGGGTTTGAGAAGAACTCATTGTTTATGAAAACATCCCAAGGTACACCCTGCTACTCTAGCCGATGTACAACCACCATCTTTTTCAAGGAGTGGTGGAACAAGTTGTACATTTGTTGGGGGTAAGTCCTCCTTTAGACAACATAACACATTTTCATAATACTCCTATAGAGATAGTAGGGTAGGTCAAGTGCCTTAACCAATGTGAAATGCATAAGGAGTCTAAGATGATAGGTATAGACCCTAGAGTATCTCCCCTCATAGGTGAAGTATTTCATGATAGCCAACATCAAGGGTTTATACCTGTGTTTGAGATGTGAGAAAGGGAAAACTGTGATACTGCCTTCTCTATACCTCCTTTTGATAAATGGCTCAAATAAATCCCTTTATAGCTTACCATTCTTGAACCATTTCTCACCCATTGAAGGGATACCAGTGGCTTCAGATATGGACCTTGCTGAAATCTCAAATTTCACCCCTGCAAGATCAACATGTTTGTTTTGTAAATTGAGGATCAGGAGCCCTGTAAGCTCATGATTTCTCTTTGCCTGCTTGACCTTCTCACAAAACTAAAAACACCTTGTGTTTTGAAAGCATGACAAGATCCTAGGAGAAGATGTGATAGCCACTGTATTTTTGGGTTCCAACCTATTAAATTTCCCTCCCTTGTGCTTTGTCTTTGAAGGCCTTTGACATCCTCCACTACCACTGCTATTTGAGTCTCTGACATGGTGATGGGAGAGACTGGTCTGAAAATTGAGGTTTAGTGGAAAAACCAAGTGAGAAATGATGGTGAGGTCAACTTTTAGCTAAGAAAATAAGTTCTTAGGGTTTTGAGTGGCGTTGTAGTTTGAGGAGGGTTTTAGAGGATGGTAACAACCTCAATTTTTCTTACCCACCCATGCTATCAAATTTGGTTAAAGAATGTTTTTTAGAAGAACAAGGTTCCTGGTGAATTTGACCTAGGGTTTCACCCTCCTAGGGTTTTTACCTCAATAACAAAAAAAAAACCAAGATTTTTTGCAAATTTTCTTGGGGGATCTAGAGAAAATACCACTTACCACTTTCTTCAACTTTCCTCAATCTTGGAAGCACCTCAAAGGATGAATTTAGGCATCAAGGAGTCTTTTTTGAAATTTGGTTCCTTCCTGGACTTTCCGCAGTGCCTTTGCTCGAGCTGTTGGGTTTGGCGGTTTACGCAGTGCTGGGCAAGGTTGAATAGGAGGTAGTGCAGTGCTGGGCGGTCTGCACGGCTTCTGGGCAGGTCGTGCCATTTGTTTGTGTAGCGCTGGGTAGAAAAGGTAGCCACTGCACATCGGTTGGGCGAGTCGAGCGACTCGTTTGCGCAGCGCCCGAGTAAGTGAGTTGAGGTGTCGGGCGAGATGGAGGGTCTGCGAGCTTTAGGGCGAGCTAGGCCTGCATTTGCGCAATGCCCAAAGTTTTCACAGTGCCAAAGCTTTTTTGCGTAGCGCCGAGTAAAACTGAACGGGAGGGATTGGGGTTTGCGTAGCGCTAGCTCCTTTTTGCGCAGTGCCTGAACAGTTTACCTAGAAATGGTCCAGAAACCCTAAATTTCTCTTTGGAGATTCTTCCTTCCTTACCAAGTGTGGAAATGTTCTCAACAATGAATTCAAAAAACCTTTTATGCCTTTGAAAAAGATAAATCAAACTAACAAACCCATTTTTACTATGTCTTGGTCTTTTTCCATTTGTCTCATAACTTTTTGTCGTTTGGAGGGTTTTGAAAACTTCCTCAAGGCACTTTTTTCTCCTCTTGTGGTGTTGATTTGCTGATGTCCTTTTCACCCTTCTTCTTTCTGATAACTTGGGCATTTTCAGAGACTCAAACTTATGCTTGCCTCCTCTTGTTTACTTTGAAGACATTTTGTATTTTGGAGGTTAGCCCCTTTAAACTGATATTCTTTGCCATCTCTCCTTTTAGTGCAGGTGAAAACAATGCTGTTTTTGACAAACCCTAGAAAGATAGCTTGAAATTATTTGGTAGCCATCTGCTGTAAGGAAGGAGGCTCTATCATCATCTTTTGATCATTTTTCATTTTTTCCAAATCCCTATGTTTTAGGGCTGCTTTGTAGAGGGAGGGGAATGAAGGGTTTAAGGGGTGTCTAAATTCTTGGAGAAATTTTGGGGATAGGGATAGATGTTAGAGAGTAGGGGAAAGTGGAATTTCAAGAATTGAGTGAGGGGAAGGGGTCCAAAAGGGAAAAACATAGGCCTAGTCTCAAAAAGTGTCAAATTGTGGCAATAGACTAGGTTTTGTAGAAAAATGATGATTTTGAGTGATAGGAGTAATGGGAAGTGTTTATGAAGGTAGATTAAGGATAGGAGGAGGTGTAAGAGCCTCAGGATATAAGCCTTGTTGATGATTTAACCATGGAGGTCATGAAACCAAGAAAATTGCCCTTAAAAACCGTAGATGTACAATGGAGGAGTTAGGCAAAACAAAATAGAGGGATGAGGCCAAAGGTGGAAAAACATAGTGATAATGAGTAGCAGGAGCCCATGATGGGTCTTCTAGGAGTGGTAGGCTGACCTTGACATGATAGGATGATAAGATAGTGCAAATTTTATCCTAAGGATAATGAAGGCATTGAGATTTCTAGAACTCACAATGTTCATGAAATTTTCTTCTAGAAATCTAGGATATGTATTTAGTCATACATACAATGAAAAAATTACTACTGACTAACAAATAGTACCACTTTGCTTCTCTGCCTCTACCAAGGTGTTCTCCAACCATTCAGACTGGTTGGAGAATTTCTCAATCTTTGGTTTCTTTTCATGTACATAAGGAGTGAGTTTGCATTTAACTCTCATTTTACTTATAACTCTTGGGGGATCATAGTACCATAGAAAAATATTACTAAATTTGAACTCCTGCAAATATTTTTCAGCCTCAGGACCTGCATCTCTGTTGTTACAAATGAATGGGACAACCTGATTCTTGATTTTGACTGTGTCTTCTTCTTGGCAGCCAGGAAATTGATTGCATCAGAGTTAATAATCTGTTTTATGTACTCAAGGGTAAATAACCTCATTGGGAGGTATTTGGGCGGTTTATAAGGGATAATACTTGATCTCTATACTCTTATCTCAGTATGATTTTGGTACAAGTACCAATCACCTACCCTATTATGCTAAAAAAACTGCAAGACCTTCTTAATTTCATCACTAATTCTGGGGTGCATGCTGTTGTTCAGCATATTGACTATAGGATGAATGAAAGAATCAATAAAATCTGTATAGGTGGACTGTGATGAATCTTTTCTGATAAGAGGAGTCAAAAATATGAATGAATATGGGTTTCCTTCTACACCAATATTTTGAAGGTTTATAGCAAATTTCTCAGACTGAAAGTATAAAAACATATGGAATAAGAATGAGGAATACTTGAAAACACCTTCAGAAGGCATTTTGACCAACTTTTCCTGAATATTGTCAGCAAGGTATAGGGAAAAATTAAAAATGGTAGTAGGAGGCTGACCAGGTGTGAAAGTAGACAAAAATCCTAGCATTACAACATCAACATGTTCATCTATAAAATAACCAAGAATGAAAGACATCATGGAGATGATATGTCTTATCCTTTTAGGAAATTTTCCTGATGAGTAAGGAGGATTTATCTTGGGAATTTCTACAGAAGAAGGCATGATGGTATGGAATATCTGGAACCTCTTGGGGAAGTCTAGATCCAAGTATAACTGATTGAGGGCTTCAATGGACAAAGGAACTTCATCTGACCTGGATTGGATCTGTATAATTTGATTGATGTAATCAACTGTAATAGTAAACATAACTTCTTTTTCAGAATTCACTATGGCTCTCTGATCAGGGAAATAACAGGATTGAAAAAGTATAATCACTTCTGGGCATTGGAAGGTTTGTGGGACAACATATTTTGGCAAATTTGACTCTCAAATAAAAGCGTCATCAACCTGATCTATGGATTTTTCTTGGATCCAGCAGTGGAGCTCAAAAAGGTTAAATTATGTGACCGTGTCAGTAATCTTAAAGTCCCTGTTAGCCAAGGGAATGTGCTCTACTTCTACAACAGGGGGTTGTAGAGTATTGACAACTACAATGTTTTTGGAAGTCATTGCTTTGCTTGATTTATTAAATTTTTACTCTTTTGACTTAGAAACAACTGATTTAGGCCTTTAGGAGCACCTTTGGAAGTTTATAACAGTTTTCAGAAGGATTGAGGATAAAATAGGGGTTTATCCTATGGTTTGCAAAGATTTACTTGATCAAATTTTCAATCTCCGTGCTTAAAAACAACTTTTAGGACCTCAGAATTCTGCAAAAGGAAATTTAGGGTTTGTAGTGCACTCTCTGTGAAAAAAAGCAATCTCAAGACCTTGGAATTTTGTAAAAATACACTTAGAGTATGCAAAAAATGGATTGAAAGGCACAAGATGCTTTTTTCAGGTCTGTAGATGGCTTCTAAATAATCCAATTAATCAAACTTTGTGTTTAAAAACAGTCTTAGATATTAGAATATGTGCAAGTAGGTCCAGGATTTACAGAAAAGAGCTTTTAGGAAGGAAAAGGGCTTTCTTTATGTTCAAAAAAGGCTCCTAAATGATTCAATTAGTTGAATTACTCCTTTAGATCAAGTCGTAGGCCTTTTCTTTTGAAGAATACCTGGAAAAATGAAGATTTTGTTTGTGCATAAGGGTTCTGGGCTTGCAGAAAGATTTCTGAGGCTTTGCTGGTCTTTAATATCCCTTTGGATAACTTCTACAATGATTATAGTGATGAATGGTTGGATTATGTTACAATTTGGCTTAAAAATGGAGTCGGTAGCAATCTTTTTAGTCCAAGTGGCTCTGTCTGCGTGAAAACGGTAACAGAAAGGATGAAAAGGCGCAATTGGGTGGTTTATAAGCATTTCGATCAAGAATGTTTACATTGAATACACATTCATTTCAAATGAGCAGATGTTTTGCGTGCCGGGGAGAAAATTATTCAGTGGTTTTCGCAAGCTCCAAAAGTGGTTGGCGGTATAGCTTTGATTGATGCGATCAAATAGGAAGCCAACACGTAGTGGGGAGGGAGACTTCGAAAAATGCATTTTCCACAACGTTTGGGGTGTGTTAACTAACGCACTATCAGATGTGCGATAGGCTATGCTGACGATCGGATCTGGCGGGTGAAGATATGATCACTAAGACTATGCAACAGAGTATTGGGGATTGTATAGGCATGGGGCCCGAGGTTTAAACTACGCGCTAGGTTTATATGTATTAAAATTATGGTTTAATACCTATAATCGGGATTTATTATGATAGGCAGAGTTTATTATATTAACCTTTGGGGTTTAGGTAGGTGGGATTTTATAATAGGCGGGATAGTAATAAGTGGGTCCGGGATTAATAACATGTGGGAAATATTAAACTATATGTTTTAAATAAAATGTATGGGTGGGGAATAGTATACAAATGAATTATATTAATACAGGTTAAAGGTTTACTGGGATTTAATACATTATGTTAATATGTTAATAATGAACTTGTGCGCACAGCGACCGTGTCTCTGAGCTAGGTATTGCGGTCGCAGAGGAGCCACAGCCACCACCATGAGTGTGCCTAGGGGTGGGGAGCCTTCTACCACCCCGTTGATCTCATCAGAGGAAGCATTTCGAAGGTTGTTTACGCAGAAAGGAAAGAAACATATGAACGCAAAAGTCCCGAAATTTATCAAAAAATTGGAGGAAATTCCTAAGATCGCCCTGCCAGAAGATCAACTGATAAAAATTGCCCTAGCCCTGGCTGACAGAGGGTTGGTAGGAAAATTTATGGGATGCTGGCCCTCTACCAAAAATATAGATGACTGGATCCAATGCAACTGGAGACCTCAGCTGAAAAACAATGTGATCTGCTATGCTGTCAGAAGAGGGTATTTCATTTTCGAGTTCACCTCCAAAGAAGATCGAGATCTGGTATTCAGAAATGATACGTATTTCATGGGAAATAAGGGTCTGTATCTTAATAAATGGACCCCTGACTTCGGTCCTTCAGTCGATGTCCCTAAAGAGGTCCCAGTTTGGGTCCGGCTCCCCAATATTTCGATCCATTGCTGGAGCTATCACACCTTGCAGAATATTGGAAATGGTCTAGGCCATTTCATCAACAAAGCATATAACAAGGGCCAATATACTTGCACAAGAATCTGTGTGGAAGTCGATCTGGGAGCTGGACTGCCTGAAGCGGGAAAACTTACAGTTAGAGAATGGCATCACTATCAAAAATTGGATTACGAGCAATTGCCTTTCAAATGCAGAACCTGTCATGAACATGGACACTTCCAACGAAATTTCCCAAAAGCCCCAACAGGGGACAAACTGGAGGAAGAAGGATGGAAAGAGATAAAAAAGGGCAAGGCAATCCCAAAACCAACTGAAAAGAAAAATTCAAGGCCATTGGTGAAGCCCCTGCCTAATCCAAAGGCCAAAGAAGTTCCAAAAGAAGGTTATTCCTCTGGGGAAAAGGTGGATGCCATTGAGATCCAAGAGGAACCAGAAGACCCGTCGAAGAAAGTGAAAGAAGCTGAGGCAAAAAAAATCCTTCCTCCATTCGAGGATGATCAAGGGGAAAAATAAGAAAACGAGGAGCACATCAGTCTTGGCTCCGATTCTAGGGGAGAATCAGAATATGGAGACTCCGAATTAGATAGCTCACAAGTCACTCCTATCAAGTCGACCAGGGGTCGAAAGTCCAAGAAGAAACAGAGAGAGGAAAAAAATTATCTGGATGTACTCCAAGGCTCCCAGAAAAATCTCAAAGGAATGATGAATACCAGATCCATGCGCAAGCATGGTTAGGCTCCAAAAGGAGCCACAACCTCCCAAGCCAGTAAATAATGAAATACGTCTCCTGGAATTGCAGAGGGTTAGGTAGCAGGCTGAAAGAAGAAGCTCTGAAAGACATTGTGAGGATGTACTCACTTGAAATTCTTCTCATCTAGGAGACAAAGCTAGAGGACCTTCTTCTCCTCCAAGCAAGCAAAGCATTCTGGCATAAAGGCCAAGGGAGAGCTGTCAGTGCTAGAGGCGCCTTTGGAGGGATTTAATCCTTCTGGGACAGCTCCAAATATGATCTAATTTATGAAGAATGTTGTCCCCACTAGCTATTCACTAAGATCCTCCACAAAGAATCTAGCCATCAAGTAAGTATGTTCAACCTATATGCTCCGGTCTTACCACCTGAGAAAAATTTTTGTTGGGACTTGCTCTAGTCCTATATTTTCTTTCACAATCTAGAAACTATTATTATTGCAGGTGATCTGAATGTTATGCTAGCTGTAGAAGAGAAAAAGGGGGGCTCACCGGTCAGGGACCCAACTAGAGAATGGGTTGAAGACCTCATGTTAGGTTGGGATCTGGAGGATATCAAGCCCACATCTAGGAAATTCACTTGGTCCAAAAAAAGGATAGGCCCCGGCCACATTGCTGCTCGTTTGGACAGATTTCTTGTCCAAACCTCCTTCTTGACCTGCGGTCTAATGGCCACCTCTAAAAATTTGCTGAACTACACCTCTGATCATAAAATCATTCTTCTTGAGCTCTCCCTGGATGGAAACCTTGGCCCCATTCCCTTTAGATTCAGTCCTCTGTGGATACATCAAGAAGGTTTCCAGGAGGTGGTCTCCGAGGCCTGGAATCGGCAAGTCCAAGGATCCCCTTTCTTTGCGTGGGAAGAAAAATTGAGCGGACTTAAAAGAGAGCTCAAGGAGTGGGCTAAAAGGTTTAAAATGCCCACTGCCAAAAGAAAGGAGACTCATGAAAGTTTAGCAATCCATCAATTAAAAATGGAGAAATCCGATGTAACTCAAAACCTCCTTAAAAAAGAAGTAGAGTTGCAAAAATATTTCCATAGAGCAAGTAGGGATGAAGAAGAGTTCTGGAGACAGAAGTCCAAAAATATTTGGTTACATGTCGGAGAAAAAAATACAAGCTACTTCCATAAGCAAGATGAAGCATGCAAGAACTTCAAAAAAGTAAATGAAATTCACTATCAAAACACTATGGTTAAAGATTTTGAAGGCATAAAGAGAGCAGCCCACTCTTTCTTCAAAGATCTTTACTCGGCCCCGGAAGACCCTCCTATCGATTCTCAAGCCTATTCGATTGAACTAATTCCTCATTGTGTTCAAGATTCTGATAATATTAAGCTGACTGCTCCGATCAGTATGAATTAGCTTAAAAAATCTTTGGATTGCATGGAACCGCATAAAGCTCCTAGCCTTGATGGGTTGACAGCAAGGTTCTACCTGACTTGCTAGCCTAAAATTAAAAAAGATCTTCTGAGAATGGTCGGGAAATCTCAGACATGTGCCAATATTGGAGGCAGTACCAACTCGGCCTTCCTTGCCTTGATTCCGAAAGATAAAGGTGCCATCGACTTCAACAGATTCTAGCTCATCTCTCTATGTAATACAAGTTATAAGCTGGTTACCAAAATAATAGCCAACCGTCTTAAGAAAATTCTGCCGGTCATCATCCCTGAAAACCAAGGAGGATTCATCAAAGGGAGAAAGATTCTTAACAATATTATGCTAGTGCAAGAAGCAATTCACTCAAGCTATCATTGAAAAGAGAAAGGTATGGTGATTAAGCTAGATTTGGCAAATGCCTTTGATAGGGTGAGACCCTGTTTTCTGTGATGGAGAAATTTGGATTCTCAAAAGCTCTCATAAATTGGGTGAAAGCCTGCATAGCCTCCCCTTGGATAGCGCCATTGGTTAATGGTCGATCAATGAAATTCTTCCAAGCCTTGAGGGGGCTAAGACAAGGTTTCCCATTGTCCCCGCTTCTTTACGCTATTCAAGCTTCGGTGCTCAGCTTCCAGCTAGACTACTATAAACAGATCCAAACACTGCCAGGCCTTAGGATGGCTCACAATGTTAAAGACATAAATCATGCCCAGTTTTCTGATGATACATTATTGCTTAGAGGAGCAAGCATAAATTCTGCAAGGTCCTTCAAGAAGGAGCTGGACATTTATAAGGAGGTTTCGGGCATCAAGATCAACTATCTAAAAGCATGATCTATGGCTGGAATTGCTCGATCAAGGAATTGACAGACATATCAAGGCTGTTAGAAATGGAAGGAACCCTGACCTGGGAGTCATTTAAGTATCTTGCTATCCCAATCTTCAAATAAAATCCTAAAGTAGCTCACTAGATGCCCCTGCTAGACAATCTAAAACTCAGAATACAAGCTTGGGTAGCCTCATGGTTGAATAATGCTGGAAAGGTAATCCTAATGAAATCTATTCTCATAAGTCTACCTTTATATCAGAATTCCATTCTACTTGCCCCTAAAACCTTTATTAGTAAAGTGGATGGTCTTCTGAGAAGATTCCTGTGGGAGGGGGGGAAAATAATGAAAGAAGGCTCCATTTAGTAAACTGGGACACTCTTAAGAAGCCATTCTTCGAAGGAGGTCTCCAAAAGCGTGATATGGCTGCCCAAAATCTTGCTCTAGGCTCCAAGCTCCTTTGGAACATTGTTTCTGGGAATCCTAGTTGGAGCAAGAGAGTTCTATGGAAAAAATATTTTCATGGGCAGTGCCTGAGGTGTTTGGACCAACCTCCAAGAATAACCAAAGGATCTCCGGTTTTCAAACTTTGTCTCACAACAATGGAGCATTTCAGTCACAAGCTATACTGGATCCCAGATAATGGGAAAAAAATAAGAATTTGGGAAGATTCGATCCTTGGAGATCAGCCCTTGAATCATATTGAAGAACTTGTAAATATTAGAGTTTGGCTTCAGGCCAACAATTTGAAAACCCTTTGGGACATCTCCAATTGGAATGATGATGCAAGAAGTCTTTGGGATGGTTGGAATTTGGGGGAGGTCCCTCAATGGCTGGATGGTCAAGCCACTTTATTGCTGGATTTGCTCCAAGGAAAATCTCCTTTAAAGGCCTCTTCTAAGGAAAAAAGAGGGCGGGGCTCACTTTCAGGCTCATACTCAGCAGCAGAAGATTACAAAAGTATGATGGCTATCCCAAACATTCCTCCAGATCCAACTCAATGGAAATTTATTTGGTATTTTCCTTCACTTCCCAAAGTTGACTTCTTTTGTTGGACATTGGCACATAAAAGTACCCTCACTAGAGATAACCTACGAAGGCGTGGAATGGAAGGGCCCTCTAGGTGCCCTCTATGTGTTTCGGATGAAGAAACGACTAATCATCTGTTGTTAATGTGCCCCTTTGCTCAAGAAGTTTGGAGGGGTGTCCTGATGTTAGGTCCTGACAAAATTGAGCTTCCCGAAAATATTCCAGACCTACTAAGAAACTGGGCCAAGTTATCCCCGTTCTGTCTCTCCAAAAAAATCCTTCTCAAGATTGGCTGAATTTGGATACCCAAATTCACATGCTGGAAACTATGGCTGGAGAGGAATAACATAATTTTCAGGGAGGAGAGTTGTAATCTTGTTAGAGTTATCACTAAAATCAAAGCTTTGTTGGGTGAGGCCTTAGAAGCCAAACCCGTCATTAGAAATGATATGATCCTGGATAGCGAGGAAGATCAATGGCTAAAAGAGCTAGTTCCAAACCATAAGGATAGACCCATTCCTCCTGCAAAAGCCTTTACTAATTAGGAAATTCATTTGGAAGAGCAGGAATTCATTAAATGGAGATCAGCACTGGATGGTCACTGCCTTTTCTTTGATGGGGACTCTAAAGGTAACCCATGAGTGGCGGGTGGCGGTGGAGTTATCTTGAGTCCTAGAGGCTCAACTGAGCTGTGGTTTGCATGGGGTCTGGGCAATGAAACAAACAACAGAGCAGAGGATCTTGCTCTATGGCAAGGTCTAAATATGGCTACTGAGAGGAATTTCCTATCCATCTTAGTCTTTGGAGACTCTAGGCTAATTATCTAGGCTATGAACACTCAAAAGAACCCTTCTCAGGTACAATTAGCCTCCACACTCAAAAAAATCAGGCTAGTACTGCCCAAGCTTCACAAAATCTCCTTCTTTCATATTCTGAGGGAGTTAAACTCTCAGGCGGACTTGGAAGCCAATCTTGGCTCTCTCCAGAGCAGGAGATCTCTATTAGTTAATGATATTGAATCGAACTGCAACATTCCATAATTCTGAAGAATACTGGGCCTCTTTACCTCTGTTTCATATTACTCTCCAATACCCAGAGGTTCGGGGCTGGATCAAAATGAGCAGGCAGCTGTTAGGAAACTTGGACTCATCTACAAGGAAAAAATCAAAACTCAACCCCTTCATTTTCGCTCTCTGCTTTCTGTTGGAATTCATTGCTGCTTCATTCTGCAATTAGTTGCGTAAGTGCTGGGAGGTTCACGAAGGCTGCATCAAGGCTAGTTTAGATAGCAGAAAGGCCTCTGCTGCAATTTATAATGAAACAGTATAATGAAATAGCAAGCAATGCTGGCAATGTTGACACCTCACCTGGCAAACTTGAGCACAAAGTAAGAATCCACCAGATAAACCAAAAGAAAACAAGTAATGAGCTATTAGAAGACTCGGCATTGGAAGTCCAGTGTGATGGGTCTCCTCTCAGCAAGCTAGGAAACAAAGCTAAGATGCTGCAAGCAAACACGACAGAAAATCAAGATGCCACTCTGAAACCAGATCAAGCGCATATCCAAGCCCTTGTCTGCAAACACAGTGTAATCCCATTAGCGTACTTATCAGAAGTTAAATGCATTCTCCTCGCCTCCTGTCAAAGCGAAATCAAAATATGTAACAAGGAAACACAGAGTAGCCCTGTTAAAGCCCTCGGCAGCTGTTTTACCAAATCTTAAATAAAATCTAACCGTTATTGTTAAAAAAAAAATGTTAATAATGAAATGTATTTGCGGGATGTATAATACACTAAGTTTTAACTTTAAAACTGCTATCGGGAATATATTTCTTTTCACTGTGGGACCCAACATAACACTTTTTAAAGAAATACTTAGGATAAAGGTATTTTGGGTATTTTTGAATAAAAGGGGAATTAGTAACAATATTTTTTACTTTTCCAAAGGAAAAAATGTGTTTTAACTTAGGAAAATGGGCATTTGTAAGGAAAAATGAGTGATAATGGGAAAAAAGGGAAAAATGAAGGGGGAGGGGTATTTTACAAGGGGAATGATTTTTTAAGGGAGTTAGTAAATGAAATAACCAATTTTACGATCTCCATGTTTGTGAAAACTGCTTTTACCTACCCATATGCTATCCTAACATTTTTTCTTCATTTGCATGGGTGCATTTGAGCTTACAAACCCTTATTCGTTTTTCTTTTAAACAACAAACTAACTAATTCTATCCTTATTTCTTCCAAGGGCTCAGATTAAACTGTTGAGCTCCTTATTATTCTCTACCTAACTACTGATCTACCAAGATTAAATTGTTTGGCTAGATCTTTATTTTCTATCTAACAACATGAAATTTAAAGCATGAAAGGTCAAGATTAAGCAGTTTGACCTTCATGGATTGTGGCATTTTAACAAGTTGCACACAATATTATCTTGCAGTAAAAGTAAATAGTAGTGGCATTTGGATTTGCATCACTTTCATTTTTTATTTTTATCTCTTTTTGTTTTGCGGTCCATTTTTGTATTCTTTTTGATCTTTTTTCTTTCAAGTCCTTTGATTTATCTTTTAGGACTTTTACCCTATTTACATTTTTTAATTTTCTAATATGGGAAAACAATTTTCAGAGAGCAAAGAATGTGCATATTACAAGACTAATCAATGTCAATTCAAAATTATGAATCCTATTATTATAGGACCCTAACACCTTCAAAACAACTTATAAAACCACAAAACCAACCTAGAAAACCATCAAAAAGACCCTTCAAAACAACCTAGAAAACACTTCGAAACCACCAAAAAACTGTAATTTAAGTTTTAAATTTGTTTCTTACTTGCAATGTTTTGTTTATTAAATGCATATTTTCTGATTTTGAATGGTAAAAACATTTTTTTTTCTAATTATTTTAAGTTTTAAGGTTTTTATTTAGGAATTTTGTGAAACAAATTTTCAAAATTTTCAATTTTTTGTTATTTAAAATCCATTTTAAATTTCTAGCAAATTGGTCTGAAAATATACTCCCAAATCCTCCAAAACAGAAAACAACGAAACTATAACCAATAAGTAAGTAAATCAGGAGCTTGATATTGACATGATGAGTATGGTTTCTCATAGTGAACCTCTATTTATATATATATATATATATATATATATATACACACACACACACATATTATTTTAATATTTTTTTAATGATAAATATAGTACGATTCTAATTTTAAAAATAAAATATTAATCTTTAAAGTTAAAAAATCTAAAGAGAATATATATATATATATATATGTCACTCTATATAATTATAACATATATATAACCATATAACATAACATGTAACTATATTTAACTATAACATCACACACACACACACACACACACACATATGTCATAACATAACACAACGTAGTTCATAACATAACAAAGTGTAACATAGCATAACATAACATAGTGTAATATGCACATTGTGCATAACTATAACATATTACCAACTGCTTGTGAAGGTGTAAAGCTACACCGAAGGAATGCGATATTTGGAAGATTATCTAGCCACGAACAAATTTTCACTTGGCAGAAGGAGAAGGAGAACGAGACCCTAGCAATGGAGGTGTTTTTGGTTGCACTAAATTCCGTGTGACCGATTTTATTGCTTCCAAAAATCCATCCTCCTTCAATGCTAGGACACTTGTGTTTTCATTATCAAATCCACTTTTTTGGTTGTTTGTTTCAGAAACAATGGTATGACCATAACTGTTATGTATTTGATGGATGTGACTAATCATGAGAGGCGTCATCTTGTAAAATGTGTTCATTAATGTCCACACTACAGATGTTGTGAGTGTTGGATCCATTGTTGTAATCATTGTTTGCCTTCCCCCATAGTAAGGTATAAAGTCCAACCATGATCAAAATTGTTCTCAACAAACTGAACACCAATTAGAAAAAAATGTGATGATCAAAATCCCATTTAATCACTCCATTGTTGAATTAAATAAAATTGGTAAGATATGGGTTGATGACCTTCCCAAGTGAAATTTTATGTGGAGCATGAAATGTTCCATGATTGCAACCAATTCTATTGTTGCAAACCTAAAACATTGCAACAAATATCAGTCCTCTTACACGGATGCAATACATCTATACAAAGAAGGAAAATTAGGAACATAATATCCCTTGCAATAATATCAACACATATTTTCAAAACTAGATATTAGATTCTCAACTGGTTTTACCACAAAAAAAAATACATAATGTGAAGAAAATGGATACCTAAAGATATGTTTTAGCAATAGAAAAATGAGAGTGTCATAGTGTAAATAATGGTGAGAATCTAATGTCCCACTATAGCTTCCAAGCAGAGACATTTGGCTCAAACATAAAGCCAACAAAATAGATTGTATTGTTCCTTGTAGCAACATGAGTGTTGTTAATGATACTGAGCTAGATATGGATTGCACTATTCCTTGTAGCAACATGAGTGTTGTTAATGATATTTGAGATGGATATTTCCTCACAATCGAAGCCTGTAATCAAAACGATATAAAGTTTGAACATGTGTCATATTTCCAGGTGGTATGAAAAATTATGGTTTTCCTATCAATAAAAGGGGGATGAGATTAGACCTGAAAAGTGACCTAGATAGATAAAACTAGAGATATCCCAAACAAAATTAAGGTCCCTAGTATCCATGTGTTAATTTTATGCCCATTAAGGATTGTGACGAGTACAAGGCCCTGGTATATGGTCATAATCATTGCACCACCCACACCAAGAATCGTGCCTACAAATTTTGCACGGCCATACTTACTTCTCACATAAAGTTTCTCCATTTTGAACCATTGGCCACACCAGATAAAACAATTTAAGTATAGCGGAGAAAGTAACAAGAATCGTTATTCTTAATTTGTTAGAGTATGGATTTTTTGAAGGTATCTAAAAACTATTTTTGAGAGGCCGTGACTGCAGTATTTTTACCAATATGGAGATCTCATATAGCCAAGCATGTTAAAAATATTCAATCCAAAGCATGGTGATACATATTACTTATAGTCTGAAATTTTATTTAGACAAAATGAGAAGGTATCTCTGATGAATGAAGTTGTAAGTACATGTACCCAAATGTTGTGGCCAATACAATGTGACAAAAAGAAGGGTGTGTAACATTTAAGAAGCAAATGTGGATGAAGTATATCTAAGGCCAACATCACTTACACTTCCGTTTCCATTTCCAATTGCTATTGCAGACCTGTCATCGAAGCTTTCTAGATACAACACTATTTCATCAAAAATAGTTGGTGGATAATCGTTTATGAAATCATCGAAGGCTATCGAAATACTATCTTGGAATGCCTCATCTAATATGTTGTTGACCCATTATTCTTCTTAGAAAGGGAAACTGAACAGGGTATCATCTAGAAACTCTCCCATATCGATAGATTATTGTTGCGAAAAGGTCAGGGGTTTCATTTCCATTCTCTAGATTCCCGATTCTAAAATCCACTCAGGTGCCATGTATCTGGGTGTCCCTCTCACCTGCATCACCACAACTTTCCAAATATTTGTTCAGAGACTTCACCATGTCGAAATTAAAGACTTTATCCTTGAAATTATCATCGAGCTGAATGTTCTGAGGTTTTACATCCATATGCATAATACAAATTTTGGACTCCTCGTGCATGTACACAAGTCCATGAGCAGTGCTCAGAGCAATGGAATATCTGGTCTTCCAATCTAGAATCTTGTATGAGCTAAACAACCATCTATCAAGAGACTTGTTGGCCATGAATTTGTACATCAAAATACGATGGGGTCCCTCCATAGATATACCATACAAAATCATGAGATTGGAATGATTGAGGGATGATATGGTGGAAATTTATTCACAAAACTTCATTTTTCCTTGCTCGACCTAATTGGATATACATTTAATGGAAACCTAAGTGCCATCTGTTAAAGTTCCTTTGTATACTTTCCCAAATCCCCCCCTTTTGATCTCATTTCTGAAGCTTCCAGTGGCCATCTCCATTTCCTGATAACTAAATATAACTAGAAGTCTTGTGCATCTACCAAGGCATAGGTTTTAGGAGTAGGATCTTGAGGGGACATTTTAAGCAGTGCTCATTCTGGAATGAGCATGAAGACAAAAATCGTTGAGAGTCGAAAAAAACAAGGTAGCTTCGTTGTGGAAACGTTGACGCAAACTTGGATTATATTTATAAGGCCAACATACTAAACTCTCACATTATCGACTCACATGGAAACACTCTCTTCATGAAAAAAATAAAAATATAATTGTTCTCATGGTCAAAAATCCTTAGACGAAGGAGGATGAAAACAAACCTTTTTGATTGGTTGGATCTGCCTAGCCGAACCCATCATAGGAACACCTTCGGTGTAAATATAACTATAACTATAATATTTAACATAGTATAATTATTTAATATATATATATAAGTTCATGTTTCAACAATGCATCATTAATAGACACATTATATCCATCATGAAAATTGCATTTGGTCTAGTGAATAAAAGCATTTAGACTCTTTTCTAATTTGTACCATATTGTTTCGTTATGTAGTGTGTTGTACGAGAAACATTGTCTTCATGTGCTTGCACCTATTACATGTAATGTGTCAAAGTAAAACATTAAGAACTTAAAGTATATTGTAGTATTTGGTTGGCATGAAATTTTATTAGTTTTGTAAATAGGTTTATTTCAAATTTTTACATATTTATGCGCTATGAATAAAATGCATTATTTATAAACGTGAAAAAGTGTGAGGGTAGATTTTATCACTTCTTTCTATTATGTTTATATGGAACTTAATGTACTTTTGTTGATAAATTATCAAAAAGTAGACTCTAAAGTTTAGGACTTCAGGCTAGATTATTCTGCTTGAGTTTAGAAATGGTTTTTTTGTCAACCTTTTTTTTCTTGGATTAGTTTATATGCATTATATGTAATATGCTGAGGCATCCCATATACATGCCCTAACTGTAGGTCATCACAGTGCGATAGGTTATTTTATACATGGTCGGACTTGTGATAGATCACGTAGCCCACCGAGAGTTCATCTTCCCCTCGTAGATCCTGCGTCTGACACTAGTCAGAGTGTTAGAGGTAGTGTTTTTGTCTCCGTTGATGACCATGCTACATCTAGTGGACCTTCTTCACCCATTTTAGGTACACACATGCATTTTTAAATCCTATTTAAACATTATGTGTTTATGTCTTGAAATTGTCTTCAACTGATGTGTTTGAGTTTAATGTATATGTTATTATGCTTCTAGTTTTTTAATTATATAAATGTTAAATTATGTTTATGATTTACAGGTCCTTAGCAGAAATAAGTTGAGGATCAAAGTACAACATCGATCTCTGCATGGGATGATACTACAACTCATACCACATTAGAGGATGTTACAACCCGTCATACACATATCACAACAAAGATAGAGAAGATCCATGCCAATTCACTAACTCATCTTGCATTGTATTTGATGTTGGATAACATCACTAGGTTGATCGAGACATGCCGAAGGTTGAGCCCACATAGCCACATATTACAGTTCATACAAAGGATCATGAGGCATGAGGTTAGAGGCCCAAATTCTCGAGAGGTGGTGAAAGAGGCCACCAAGGACATTGATGCTCATGGGGATTTTTTCAACATCCCTTTGAATCTCCCTACTATACATAATGGTCCGATTCCACTGAAATATTTTAGTAATTTTCATGCAACCCCTTTCGTGTATGATAAATTCATTGTAGCTTGGGCCCAGTTCCCCCACCATGACTAGGTTCCCATTTATTTTTTTAAGAATTTATATGTAGAGTTTGTGTTACATATGAGGCTAGATTACACTAATACCGGATCTCATTATTATGGACCCAAAATGGGACATACCTATGAGCGCGAGGGGGCTTGTAGGATCCCTAGGCATGTGCCATCACCTCCGAGATTGTTGCCACTACCATCTCAGAGATTGGTATTACCGTCAGAGCTAGAGGAGTTGTCGCAACTTGGTGGTGAAATACAAGAGACTATTGCGGACAACATGCAGACGTCATTGGCTAGTACATGTGTTGCATCAGATGGAGAGATTAGAAGACCACCACCACTACCTCGTGACCCACCAATGCCCTTAAATGATGATGAATTTCTCGCGAGTTTACCCTTTGACCAACCTTTGACCATACATGTATGTATCATGAGACTTGGAGGGTGCACGGTCTTCGTGAAATAGACTAGGTATATATATATTCATGGGACTTGGAGGGTGCACGGTCTGTGTGACACATACCGTGCACCCTCCAAGTCTCACGAATAACATCACAATATTTTCATACATGGACAATTTATGGATCTACACCATGGACATTATTTTAGTTTATGGATGCTTGTTATTTCAGTTTATGGATGTTCATGTGATATTTGCAATTTGTATATGTTTTCATATGGTTAGTTTATTGATACATGTATTCACTATTTCAGTTTATGGATTTGTATTAATATTGTTTATGGATGCTCATTAATTTTGAAGGTTAAGGATATGTTAAAATTATTTCACTAATTTAATAAATTTTCTATATACTATAAATTTTAATAGTAAAATATATGTTCAATTTTGATTTCCAGTTCATAGACTAAGAAAATAAGTACAATCATAAGTTATGATGCAAGTCACTTTGATACTTAAAATGAACTAAAATATGTCATGTATCAATTTAATATTGAACCCGGAAAGAATTCCAATCATGCTTCATATTGGCTTATAGAAAGTGTATTTTAGTGTAATCAACATGTATGTTATTACAATTCAATTTTAAAATAAATTATTTGAATTATAAAGTCATCCACACACGCGCGCACACACACACACACACACATATATATATGATTTTTTTTGTAACCCACCCATATACCATTTTTTTTCAATGGAATAGGTAGCATTTTTCATTAATAAAAATGGAAATGATCCAGGTCCCTTACAGACATGGAGAGATTAGTCTCAAAATTTTGCAGATATACAATCAAAGAGACACTATTTCTACCTATCTTATTCATATATATATTCTTTACACCTTTGAGACTGTATATCTTCCAAAAAAACTCCACAATACACTAGTATTCGACAAAACATATAAATATTATGATAATAAAAAGAAGCTACTACTCACGACTTCCCAACTTGACTTATTATATTTACTCTTCAGTAAGCATCCCTGGTTCCTCCCTCCCACCTACACCAGGATCCATGCCATGGTTCACAGAGCCAACGTTTCCCTCTACTGAAGGAGCATAGCCATCACAGTTTCTGAATAATTCCTTTAGAATGCCCACAACAATTGTCTACACCCGCAATTCGATATTCTCCACTTTATGTCTCAGATTCATAACACCAGTACTCAAATATTCCATATATTTTTGGAGCACCTCCATATCCTTCCTGAGGCCAAATAATTGAGAAAACACAACAACCATATTTTAATTGATCTCCTTGAGAATCTCCTTGAAAACCTACTTACAAGAGTTGTCAATTATTTCCCCTAGACTCCCACTGCAACCAGTATCCTAAGTGTCATTGCCACTTCCGTTTCTCACATAATCCATTTTCCTTTCTATTCTCCCTTTCACAAGAGAAATATGATCATTGATCTACCTTAAACAACAAATAAGCGCCTCACTATTTCCAACATTCCTCCCCATCTTGTCAAACATAAATTAGTTTCATTTCTGCAACACTGCTAAGCCACTTTCCTCCCTCTCCATCACCATTGATTTCCACTTGACTCGAACCGCGATGGTACAATACCTGCTATCACCTGATCTCTTATTTATTAACCAAATTAAAACCAAGGGTAGATTGCCCTCTTGTTGTGAGTCGTGGCCACCTTTCTACCTCATGCCCACCTATGCTTTAAATTCCAACTAACCATTCCCTCTCCCAATTCTCTCCATCAAATCCTCATTGTGTTATCATATTTAATTGCCTGTGTTTTCTTATGAAGTCTCGTACTCCAACTGTAATCCCAAAATATTATGATTAATGAATACTTTAAGGGATATGAAAAATATCTCTATGATGGTTTATAAGCAACGATACTTTCTCTAAATCCACTCCAATATTGGATTGGACATCTACCAATTTATTATTAGCTCAACATGGAAGATTTTGAATTCTTCTATTTTTCTAAGAATATACACTATCCTTATGTATAATGGAGAGGTTTTAGAATCAATAAGGTTTTCATTTTTGGAAAGGCTCATAAATTTTTGGATGACCACCATTGAATCAACAACAATGTTTAGGTTCTTGATGCCCATGGATATGCTGATATTCAAGCCTTGCCAAAGGGAGAGTGCTTCGGCTTGATTGTTCATGGATTTCTTGAGACCCCACACGAACTTTAATTTAATATTTTCTTCAAGGTTTAAAATCACCCCTCCTACTCCAACCTCCCTGGGGTTACCTTTAGAAGCACCATAAAAATAGAGTTGAACATGTCCAATATTTCTTTTCCAATATTAAAAGGCATCCCCAATCAACCTCATACAATAAGGAGGAACACTATGATATTTTGAACTAATAACTTGGGAGTTGAAATTAGAAATATTAAGCCACTCTTTTTCAATAGTGTTCAAATTGTTCAAATCCAATTCATCAAACCCCTTGGAGGATATCACCTAAAAAAGAAGCATCATTCATTTGATAAAAAATGATTTAGGAGAATAACATTTTTCCTGGAAGATCGTTTGGTTTTGGTAAAGCCAAATCGACCATTAAAGGTATTTAGGGACCGCCATCCAACAAATTCTTTGGAATAGGAAATTTGTTCTTCCATTGGATAAAAATATCATTCGACTCCTTAGGAATGATGGGAGATTGAACCAAGGGTGATAGAGAAAAATTTCAAGTTTCCATGGATAAAGAACATCGACAAAAGAGGTGCTTAATAGATTCCTCTTCTTTACCACAAAGCACACAGTGGGAGGGACCATCGATATTCCTTTTCCTTAAGTTTTCAACAATGAGGATATTCTCATAAACCATTTCCTAGCAAAAAAAAAAGGATCTTAGGAGGACCATCCCTGTTCAAAATATTCCCCCAAATTTTTGAAGGAGGGGGGAAGGAAGGGTTCTTAATGAGAAGAGTGTATCCATCCCTAACTATATATATTTTACTATTTCCTCCACACCATATCTGATTGTCCAATTTGCTGGAGATAATAGGTGCAAACCCCTTCAGTCATATAATCATAGAATTACAGTGAATCAAATGAATGGGAAGGTCCAAAGACTTCCACCCACACCACAAAACTTTATCATCCCAAAAAGAGATGTCAACAAGAGGGGAGTAACCATGCTCTTCCATCCACTTAGAGAATTCCACAAACCCATGTCTGGAAATGAGGTCAGACAGGGGAGAGAAATATTTCCAAAGGTGAATACGTTTCCCATTTCCTAGTTTCCAACTTAGATGTTCCAACATAAACAACGAAGCTTTACACAGTCTCCATAATTTTTATCCTTTCCCCTTCGATAGTTCTTCTTCAAGTCTAATAACATGGTTTTTATGAAAATACTTTCTCGTGAAAGTATTTTTCCACCACTCATTGGAGTCTGAGAGAAGTCTCCATACCAAATTTTCCCCAAGCTCAAAATTCATGAATTCAGGATCCTTGATTGCTAATCCACCTAAATTCTTTGGTTGTCTTACCAAGTTCCAATTGACAAGGTGAAATTTACAGTCATTAATTTTACCCCCTTGCCAAAGGAAGTTTTGAATTAACCTTCTTATTTGCTAATTTATGTTCTTTGGAGCTAAGAGGCCAACTCCAGATACACCAGAAGGGAGGAGAGAATTGATTTGATGAGAGTAACTCTCCCCTATAGGTTTAGCCACCTAACTCCCCAGGTTTGAAATATATTCCTAATTTTCTGCAAAACGATTTCCCAATCCTCTCGTGAATCCTGCTTAAAAGATATTGGAATTCCAAGATAAGAGAAGGAAATCTAATTAATATCCACTGGAAACCCTAGTAAGTGAGTGATTTTCATCAGAGTCACCCCTGGGAAGTTCCATATAATCAATTGAAATTTCAATTTTGTTTATCAATCCCGCATGTTAAAGGATATACCCGTCCAAAACCTTTTTGAATATTGAGGCAATGGATAAGGATGCAGCTCCAAGAAAGAGGGTGTTGTCAAAAAACTGAGAGTGATTTATTTCATGAACATTTCTTGTAATTATTAAATCAGGGAGAGATCCAAGCAGCCTTTGAGTCTCAAGATTGTGGCTCAATGCTTCAACCATTATTATATATAATAGAGGTGACAAAGGACAAACTTGTCGTAGTCCTCTGGAGGTAGCAAAGAAAGGAGTTGCTATTCCATTTATCAAAGGGGAAATCTAAGGAGAACCAATGCATGCATTAATCCATAAAACAAATTCATTACTAAAACCAAAATTTTCCATAACAAGAAAGAGAAAGGAATGATTTACCTGATCGAAGACATTTTTGATATCCAATTTGATAACCATTCCATATTTTCCCGCTTATTTATTAGAATGGATTTCTTCCTGATCCAAAATGATATTATCAAGAGTATTCTGATGCTGCCTTGATTCTTAGAGATGAAGGAAGAAAGCAAAGGCTTAATTCTATTGGCAATTATTTTTGTTAGGATTTTATAGGAAGAATTACACAATGAAATAGGGCAAAATCTTGAGAAATTTGAGGGATTGGCTTCCTTTGGAATTAAGGCAAGAAAGGATGAATTAGTGATTCCTCCAATATTATTTTTGACTCTTATATGATTCAAAATTCTAATAAGATAATTTTTTGTTATTTTAATATAATTGTAAAAGAAGATGGAGAAGCCATCTGGACCTGGTGCTTTCTCCAAGGAACAAACCACTTTTCAAGTTTCTTCTTCCATTATTTCTCCTAATAGAAACTGATTGGAAGATGGAGAGATCATTTGTGGCATTTCCTACAAAAAATACTTAGCACTATCAAGAGGGATATGATATTTATTGAGGAGAGATTTAAAAAATTTAAAGGCCTCGTTCTTGATTTCTGCAAAGGTGATGACCTTCTGCCTTCCCTATGGTTTTATCTCACTTATTCTATTTCTATTCTCCTGATACATAGCCTGTTTATGAAAAAAAGGAGGTATTGGAGTCCCCCGCTTTTAACCAAAGACTACGATATTTTGATCTCCATGAGTTTTCCTCTTGATGACTTAAAGTAAAATTATGTTTGGAGAGATCCTTTTCCCTTTGAATGTGTTTATATTCTATCTAAGTTCTTCTATCAACTTATAGTGCTCATCTAGTTCTTGAAATTTTTCTCTCCTTTTTTTCCCTGGAGGTTGATAATTCTCTTTCAACCACTTCCTCAAATATTTTTTACAGTTTTTAACTTGGTTTCCTAAAAACAACTCGGAGAGTCCTTTACAGGAGACAACCAAGCTCACTTCACCAGTTTTCCAACCTCTTCTAAGAGGCCCCATTTTGCATTAAAATTTAATGGAAGTGACCCAAGGTTTTCAACCTTCTCCAAATTGATCATGATAGGTCAATGGTCCGAATTTCCTTGCGATTATATAGTTGAAGAACATTCAAGGCCTTTAAAAATCTAGTTGATGTGGATCAAGAAGCGGTCCAAGAAGGATTCTATAAAATTTTCTCCAGACCGTCTGTTAGACCACATATATTTCCTAGACTTGGGTTTGATATCTATCATATTCCATCTTTCTATAATCTCCTCCATTCTACCTTTGAACGGATACCTAACCGAATTCCCTCATCTTTTATCTGAGGTTTTTAGGACATTGTTAAAGTTGCCTCCCATCACACTATTGGGATGAAGGTTCCTCTCATTTATAACTTCTAAAGGGTCTGAGATTCATCCTTTTCACTGTAAAACACCGGTGCATAAATATTTATTAAATGGATTCTTTCCCTTGTTTCTCTTACCTCCAAGATATCCATCACCCAAGATTTCATTTTTATTTCTTCCACCAAGAAGAAGTTCTTTTTTGACCAAAAAATACCAAGCCCTACAAAATCCCTCTAGAATATTGGACAGTCCCAGGGCATTATTTCCAGAATATTTCAGCTGCTTTGAGTAACTTAGATTCCTCTAACTTTATTTCTTGAATAAATACCACCATCAAAGATTTTTTTTTATTATGTCTCTCACTGCTAGGTTTTTAGAAGGGTTTCCTGGCCCCCTGATATTCCAAGATATCACTTTCATTTATTGGGAGTGGTTTGGGAGAATCCACCATCCTTTCCTTCCTTTATTTTTGACCCTTTCCTGTTGAGAATTTCTGTAATGATTGGTTGGTTTCCCAAAATTTTATTCATTTCAGCTTCTTTTTATCGAAATTCCTTATGTTTTGGTATGCATTTTTTCTTTGAATTTCATGTTTCCTTACTGCTGCAACATCTTCCCAAGATAAATTGTGAGTCATTTGACATGTGATGACTCTTTCTATATCCTTGTTCACACTACCAGGAATGAAACAGAAGGGGTTAGGGGCTAGGGCCACCTTGGAGGGAGAGGCTTCACACCCAACATCATTCGGGTTACTCTCTACTATTATTTCACCATATTCGACTTCCAGAGCCTCATCCTTGTTTTTTCCTTCTTCTTGTTGGAGAGGAATTTCCATTTTTTTTTGGTAACTAAGGACTTTAAAGGGATTCGAGGAGGAGAGAGATATGATATTAGCTAATGTTTCTAAGGGATTTTGGATAGTTCCTTTTCCTTTTGGAGATCCTTTTTTGGTTTCTGCCACTGCTCCTCCTGAGCGAAGGGAGCATCTAAACTTTTATCTTTCCCATATTTGGTACAGTCTTTGGTGAAGTGGCCATAGTCATGGAAAAAAAGGAATTTGTTCGTAATCTAGAATTTGTCTATGATTCCATTCTCCCAAATTTATATTAATTTCGCCAACAATCCTTTTCCAAATCAAATTCTACATATATTTTGGCACAAGCAAATTGGGATTTGTCCAAATATTTCCCAAACACATTATTGATAGCTTTAAGGTAGTCTTTGCTTCGACTGGAGACTGGGAACCGAGGGATTGTGAACCACAATAGGATGGAAGCGGGGATGTCCTTGTCTGGATTGAAGTCCAGAGTCCATTTGTTCAAATACATTCCTCTAAAGCTGAAGAAATATGGCCCGTTTTGAAACACTACATCTTTGTCCTCTTTTATTGCAAATAAGAAACTGAAGAAAATATTTCCAACAACCGACATAGAAATATCTCCCTTCAACATTGGCTTCCATGTTTTACCTACCATACTTCCATTGACCTTGGAGAAGGCCACATTCCAGTGATTTTTCCTATCAGGGCATGCTCAACATAGGCAAGGGATGTGCGACGTGCACCATCAATAAAAGATACATTTTTAATCTCATTGTTCCTCTTAACATATTTTGATGCAGTTGTAGACGAATGCACATGCTTGGGAAGGGAAGCGACCAAGGATTGGAAGGAAAATTGAACATAGTTGTTAGAGAGGGGTGGAGGGGGAGCCTCCCCCTCCTCATGAGCCATTGTAAGAGTAGTCAGCGATGGCGGAAGAAGAGGGAAGTGGAGCACTTAGTCTCCTAGGGTTTCAAGGGGTGATCCTCATCCCGAAACATCAACCCACACATATACCATTGCAAGTACAACTTTTTTAAGTATTTCATTCAATTTCTTATCTCAAGGTTCAATTAAAAGACACAAATAGGATTTAAATAAGTTTTATTCATTTTTAATATTAAAATATTTCATGTAAACAACAAATAGGTTTTATTCAACATTATTTATTTTGAGATTATCTACAAGAGCTTAGTCATAACATGATATAATCAATCATATTGAAATTTAATATATAGGTCAAACAAAAATATATGGAAACATTTTTATAATTTTATTTAATGTTATCAACTTTCCTAAACTTACAAGTAGTTAAATCCAAGTATTTCAATCAATTCCTTATGATGGAAATCTGTTTTATTAAAAATTTTAAAACTAAAATATGATCTAAATAAGTTATATATTCAATTTAAAAAGATATGGATATGTAAAAGTTATAAATACAAGTTTATTTAGTTTTATTTTGTTTGAGTTTATCTACAAAAGCTTATTCATATGCACGTCGTCAATAATTTTTTCATGCTTACAATGAAATCAATGCACAATGTGAAACTAATTAGCTTGAAATTAATGTACACCATATATCTAGTTACATCATTTATCAGAAATCAACATCTTCATTGAAATCAATGCTTCTAATGCAAGAAATCAAATAGGATGATAAACCAACATCTACACTAAAATAAATGCATCTAATGCAAACAATAAAATAGGATTAGAAATCAACATCTACACTGAAATCAATGCATCTAATGCTGGAAGCAATAAGATAGGATTAAAAATCAACATCTACACTAAAATCAATGCATCTAATGCAAGTTCAATCAAACAAGATTATAAATTAACATATTTAATGAAATGAATGCATCTAATGAAAGAAATGAAATAGAATTAGAAATCAACATCTACACAGAAATCAATGCATCTAATTTGCAAGAAATAAAATAGGATTAGAAATCAACATATGTACACTAAAATCAATGCATCTGGTGTAAGAAATTTTTTTCCATTTATCTCCCCCTCCATCTATATAGATATCTCCCTCCATCTCTCCTTCTTTGTATCTCTATCTCACCCCCCTGAAACACACACTCTTTCTATTCATATATATATATCTCTCCCCCCCTCACTCTATCTCTATCTTCTTCCCTGTATCCCCCTGTTATATGTAAATATATCTCCCTATGTATCTCCTTCTTCATCTCTCTATATCACCCCGTAAACATACACATTGTTTCTCCATATATATCTATATCACGACCCCTTTCCCTTTCCCTCTCCCTCTCTCTCTCTCCCCCCCTTCTCTCCCTATGTCTCCCCTTCTATCTCTCTTCCCTCCTACTCTCCTCTCTCCCTCTCTCTACATATACCTTGCCACTCCCTATCTCTCTCCATCTCCCTTTCCACTCCCTCTCTCTCTCTCTCTCTCTCTCTACCTTTCTCTCTCTATATTTCTTTCTTCTTACCTCCCTCTCTCTCCCCTTCCAACTCCATATCACTCTCTCCCTCCCTCTTAAGTCCTCTCCCTCTTCCTTTCTCTCCCACCTCCCTTTGTCTCTCCCCCACGTCACTCACTCACTCACTCACTTAATCACTCTCTCTCTCTCTCTCTCTCTCTCTCTCTCTCTCTCTCTCTCTCTAGCTTCATCCTGCAACTTTGTTGAATATCTCCCTCCCTCTCCCATTCTCTCTACTCCTTCTCTCCAGCTCTCACTGCGCACTCCCTCTTTCTCTCTCTCTCCACCTTTCTCTCTCTATATATGTCTTGAACTTCTTCCTTCCCTATATTTTCCTGCAACTCCATCTCTTGAGCTCCCTCTCTTACTTGAAGACTCTCACCTCCTCTCCCTGTCTCCATCTTTTTGTCCACATCTCTCTCTCTAATTACCTTTATCTCCCACTCTCTCTCACTCTATATTTAAAAATTTTTAAAATACTTTGAAAATTAAAATATGATATATATATATATATATTTATTTATTTATTTTTATTTTATTTTAAATTTTTTTTTTTGATGTTGTACAACAATTTTTTTATTTTTTTATTTTATTTTATATAATACATATTTAAAATTCAAGATTTCAAATGTGTGTTGTAGATTCACCTGGAGGGAAATTGATAACTTTCCATGGAAATATTATCTAAAATTTTCCAAAATATTAATTTTCTAGCCACCTCCATCAAAGATACATAAGCACTTCTGTAGAAATTAAGATGTAGAATTGGAATTTCTCATGAAGTTTTAGTCAAAATCACAAGACATAAACCTACTCTATTGCTCTGCAGAATTTAGTTCACAATTTAGAACATCTATCACAAACTTGCAATGAGAAATAACACACAAGCACACAATATTTTTCACTAGGAATGCAATTTGCAAAAAACCCTAATTCTCGCTTGAATTAATATGATGAATAGAGATGTATTACAATTGGTTTGCTCGACTTAGTATACCCTGCAAGTGAATAGCCTATCTCTCTACTCACTGAGAAGCTCTAAACTAGACTTATTCAATTTACATCTTTGCTTAAGTCCCTATTTACTTTCGTAATTCCTTGAGAAATTAGGCCCCTATTATTTAGGAATTTTTCCAAAATGGATTGCACAATTCCCAAGGTTGATCATATGGCATGCAACACCTGTACACTTAAGACTAGTCTACAACAGATGTTACACTGCCTTGGAATCTTCAACACAGTTGGGGAATTCAAATTCTCTTCATGCACTGGCTATTTTGGGTTGATTTATGATTTAACTGGATGATCACCGAGTTTAACTAAAGTCCCACTGCACAACTAACCTTCCACTAGTTCCTCCAATAGTTGGAACTAGTTTAACTGAAAACAACTTAAAATAACTAACCTTGATTGCTACAAATTAGCAATCACAGATGCCTAACTGGAATCTAACTCATCCAACTTGAATTTACTGAGCTAACTGAGTGAAAAGAGAAATGTCACCTTAGTTAATGGCATCCAAGTTGTTTGTTGATGTGGAAATTCAATTTTTTGCAATTTAATCAAGGAAAAAATCAAATTGAGAATTTCTTGCTACATTTTTCAACAAATTTATGTCTTCCAATTGAAACTGCTTAGGTTTTATTTCTTTAAAAGTAGCTTTAGGTTATGATTAATTCTGGATTTTAAAAATATTATATATTTTATTATGTTATATTTATAAAAAAATTAGGTTAAATAGAATTAACATATTGAGTTAGCTTGTATGGCTCTTTTTGTGTTAATAACTTTTTTGTTGATGCTTATGGTGTATATCAACCACATTTAATAATGTGGTTGTGCTAAATATATATATTATAATATAAGAAATTTTATATTATATTAAATCTAATAATATTATATTAATCCAAAAATAATAAATTTAATATTAACGTTAAAATATATTAATATTAATTTTTTTATATTAATATCATTTCATCATTTAATTTAATAATAATAATATTATTTTAATATTAATATTAAATTTAATAATATTTTTACATGACATGATAACAAAAATTCTAATAAGATTTGGAATTCAAAAATGAGGTTAAAGCTTAATTTTAAATCATTCAATTTGTTTTTCTATAGAGGCTCAATTGAGCCCCTCTTAACCACGTATATGGATCAATCAAGGGTTTACAAAACCCTCGATCAAGCTATTTTAATTTGAAATTCAGGTGCTTGATCGAGCCTCTTAAGTCATAAAATCCACAGTTTCAGCACCCCTTCTACAAATTTCCTACAACTCCATTTTGTACTCTAGTAGACTTAGGGCTAAATTTGTCCTTAGGTGAAGAAGTTGATCACCTTGGATTCATGAAGGAATCCTCTATCCAATGGCATATGAGTTTGACATTTTCGAATTCATATGATATTTTTCATCTAATTTCTTTTAAACATAATGTTTGAATTTTTTTTGAACTGTTTTAAAGAGGCCGAATAAAAAATCAATATCATAAAATATTCACAACGAAAAAATTTCAAAAAATACCACTATCTTTGTTTACGAGTCCTCTTCAAAAGGGTACTTTTGTTTTTTCAATTTATTTACATATTTGAAAAAAATCCTTATGTGAACACATGTGTCTGCAAAATGCAATTGAAATATTACTTTTCCAACTTCAAAAAATAATAAAAAATATATTTTTGCATAAATTTTTTCTTTTTTAACATGAAAAAATTAGCTCTCTCCATGTGTGTGTGTGTGTATTAAAAACTACAAATTTTAGACTAATTTATGCTATGTGAACACAGACATACCTCTTAATATGTGTGAACATTTGCAAGGACAAACATTTCATTTAATGGAAAATTGAAATATTTGTTGGCATTATGAGTAATGCGTTGTCCTTGATGGCAACCTACTTCATAGAAATGTCAACATGATTGTTATACAGATAGTACAAGTGACATGAACAAAGAAATATGAGTTCAAATACAAATGGATGATAAATATAAAATGTGAGAAAGTATACATGGTCATGTGAAAAATGACCGTGTACATACGTAGGCATGGTGAAGAGAAGTTGCATACATGTTTCACACCATGATAATTGGGATACCAGGAGTATTTACCATGGTATTGTCCCATAGTAATGAGTGCGACGAAAATTATTTGATCCCGTCAAAGAATACTAATGACATTACTAAGGGATTGACCTGAGGTATTAGCTAAGGCTAAAGTTATATAAGGAGATGGAGATCAAAGTGTTAGGAGTGTATATGATGGATTATTTATGAATGATTTGATATGAAATAGGTGTGCACTAGGGAACATGGAGATGGATTAGATCTGATAGATCTAAAATGAATACATATTGGTTAATCCATTTATGATTTGATACATCTGTGATGTTGATATAGTGATATGTGTCTGCAATAGTGTATATCGACTGAGAATTTGGGTTTGACAGATGTTGTGGCTATAAAGAAGGTATGATCTAGTGATTACAGATCTGTATGTTGGTTTTCCTTTGAGAGGGCATGTACATATGTGGATCTTCTTCTTGGTAGTCGCGTATACATTCTGCGAAAGTTTAGAATATGTACGCAAGTGTCAACCATGAGAAACAAGTACATACCCGGATGTGTTTTGTAAGTCTTGTATACATGCTAGGGCTTTCAGTATGAGTTGTTGATGATGTTTGATTAGTCTTGTGATGTTTTCTAACTCTCTATCAATGAAGTATCTCTTATGATAATATGTGTTTGACAGTACTGGTTGAGTTGAATTGATTTTGGTTCAATGATCTGTGATGGTTTTAATATATGATTGGGTGATTGATTCAAGGGCATAGTGATTCAGATTCAATTATTAGTGTTTTGATATCTATATGCAGGTCTTATTTAGGGTAAGAGTGTACATACGCAGGTATGATTCAGAAAAATAATGTATATCTTTTAACATATGATTAATCGAGCTTTACAGTGACAAGATATAATTTTCGTGAGGAACAATATATGGCTTGATATTCTTACGAATGGATGTGCATTGATATGGAATTTTTTAGATGCATTGGTTGATTAAGATTTAGTGATTGATTTTATTGGGTAATTGATTTCAAAAATTTTATTTGATATTGGGTTTTAATGTTGGAAGTGGATCCAATTTAAAACATTCTGAAAATTGATCAACAAGGAGCTGAGGATAACCGTCTTCAGAAAGGGGTTTGTAGCTTCCTTCCAGTAGGATATCAAAAACGAGAGAAGGTTGTAGCCTTCTGCAGGTAGGAGCCTGCGTACTGTTTAAAGTTTGCACCAGTACAAGATTTTAATAATTTTTTCTTTTAATAAAAGAAGAAGACATAGACGACAACAATGTGGTTTTCTCCCACATTGGGTTTCCACCTAAAATCATAGTGTTCATGTATGTTGATATTGTTTTTGTGTGTTAATGATCTATCTGATTCTTAACTTCTCATAATTACTGAATAATTGATGAATAATGAAGTAATGATGCACTGATTAATGCTGAAAATGTGACGAATTAATGATCAGATATGTTATCTAGATATACACAAGTTTCTTTAATAACAATCACATACATACACTAGTTTCTTTTATAGTAGTAATGTATACAAATAAAAATAAGAAATTGGAAAATTGAAGTGGGTAAAATACTGATTCACCCCCCCTCTCACTATTTTTCCTAACAATTGGTGTCAGAGCAGGTCCTTCAGAAGCAACTTGATCACTTGAAGGGAGATTCATCAAGATGTGAAATCAAGAGGGTGTATATTCTATCCAACCACCATTGTTTAATGGAAAGAACTTATTTTTATGGAAAGTTGGAATGAGAGAATATCTATAGTCCCTTGGAGCTGATGTGTGGGAAATCGTTGAAGGAGGCTATCAGTATCCATCCTCCATTCCCATAGATGATGTAGGGAAGAAACACTATGAGACCAATACAAATTGGAAGAATCAGAATTTGTGAAGGTCATGCAACTAAATACCATAAATTCTATATGGGACAACATCATCCAAAGCTATGAAGGTGACACTAAGGTAAAGAATGCCAAACTTCAAACATTTAGAATTTAATATGGAACTTTCAGGATGCATAATGATGAAAGTATTACAAGATTCTTCCTTCAAGTATATGAGTTAGTTAACTCAATGAGAAATCTTGGTGATGATGTAAAATATTCAATGCTTATTGAGAAAATTCTAAGATCTCTAACCCCAAAATTCGATTCAAAAGTCTCTTCCATTGAAAAAATGCAATATTTGAATAACATTACTATTGAACAACTCCATGAGATATTAATAGCTTATGAAATGAGAAAATGGGTTCCATAATATATCATAGAAGCAGCCTTCAAAGCTACTTATAGAGGAAAAGGAGCATATTAAGGAATCGAGTTATATATCAGATGAAGAAGAGGATAATTTCATAAAGAAAGTCTAAGTAGGAACTGGAAAATTTAGAGGTAAGCTTCGTTTCAATTGATTTTCTTGTGGAAGAGTTGGTCATTATGCTGCTAAATTCCCTCGTAAAGAAAATCATGAGAAAGGGAATAGTTCTGCAAAGGTAAATTTTACAGGAAGGTTTGATAACAAGAAAAGTTTCTATACCCACGAAGATAGTGATTATACTTCAAATGTTGAAGATGTTGAATCTGATCAATAATATCAATTACTTATGGCATTTGAAGAAAGATGTGTTGATAAATATGATGATGTTTTTATGGATACTATAGAAGAAAAGGATATTATGATTGAAGAAATAAATTAGTTAAAAATTCATCTGGAAGAAGCTAATTTAGCTGAAGAAGTTTTGAAGAAACAAATTCTAGAAAAGGAAAGACACATTAAAAGGTTAGAACTTGAAATAGTAGGTCTAAGAAGTGAACTTGAAAAAACAAAGGCCCTAAACCTTATATTTTCTAAAGGATCTGAGATCTTAAATGAAATCATCAAAGTAGAATGCTCTCCTCTAATAAAGACAGGTCTAGGATAAAATGGAGAGTCATCAAAGACTATAAAATATAAACAGGTATATGAAGCTATCTCAATGCAGCAAAGTGAAGCAATCATCAAGATTCTAGCTCTCAGCAAAAGAGTGAAGGATTAAATGTCTCTCAAGTAAAACATCCTTTCCACAATCAAAGGAGAAGCTAATAAAAAAGGCACTATACTCCCAGAAAGTCCTACTTCAATGATCATTGTTTCACTTGCCATAATTTTGGTCATAAATGTGTTTAGTGTGTCGCTTATAAAACCATTATAACAAGAGAATCAAGAAAAAAAAAGAATGATAACGGGTCAAAGAAATACTCTTACAATGATTTATCACCTCTCCAAGATGAAACATAATTCTCCTTTTGAAATAAATTTGGGCATAAAGAAACTGAATGCAAAAGCAAAATGAGGCCATCCCCTCAACATGAACAAAAGGCAATAACATCCAAGATATGGAAAAAGAAAACCACAAAATCTAAGAATTGTGGTCTAGATATATATGAAGGAGATCAAGAAAATTTGTGGTACATTGACATTGGATGTTCAAAGCATATGATAGGTGAAAAAGACAAGTTTATGCCTTTTAATGAAATAAAGAAAGAAAATAATGTAACCTTTGGAAATAACTCACCTAATTCCATCAAAGGGAAATGAATTGTTTTGTTAAATAAAAAGGTTAAGGCCGCAAATGTTTTAGTTGTTGATGGATTAAGACATAACTTGTTGGGTTGTAGTCAAATATGTGATCAAGGGCATGAAGTAGTTTTCAAATCAAAGAACTGTGTGTTATAGAATCTAGAAGTAGGTAAGATCATAATAAAGGGAAAAAGAACTCCAGACAATGTCTATGTATTGGAAGTAGGCCAAGAGCATTGTTACTTAAGAAAATAAGAATAAAGTTGGCTCTAAAACAAAATATTGAGGCATCTAAGCTTCTCTCAATTACACAAGTCAAGAAAAAGGGGAGAAATTCGTGATCTTCCCAACATCTCTCTACCAGAAAATAACATATGCAAATCACATCAATTCGGTAAGAAAACCAAAGTTAAATTTAATGCTAAAGAGGGTACTTCAAGTAAACCACTTGAACTTATTCATACTGATATGTGTGGTCCTATGATAAATAAGTATCCTCAAGACGAACAATACTTCATATTATTCATTGATGGTTTACAAGAATGTGTTGGATTCACTTACTTAAGCATAAAGATGAAGCATTTGAAAAATTTAAAGTATTCAAAGCTATGGTATAAACTGAATTAGATTTTAAAATAGAATGTCTTAGATCTGACAAAGGAGGAGAGTTTATATCAAATGAATTTTTCGATTTCTGTGAACAACATGGAAGCAAAAGATAGTTTTCTATAGTTAAGACTCCTCAAAAAAATGGAGTGGGAGAAAGAATGAACGGAACAATCCAACAAATGGCACATGCCATACTTGATGAGACTGGAACACCTCATACCTTTTGGGGAGAAGCAACACATACAATTGTGAATATCCTTAACAAAGCTCATGTTTGAGTAAACATTGATAAAAATCCTCATGAACTGTTGTTGGGTAAGCCTCCAAATTTCAAAAATTTTAGAATCTGTGGAAGAAAATGTTACATAAATGTAGAAATTAGTATACACTAAGCATGCATACATCCATATTCCCCTGATCTCACAATATTTAACTTCTTGAAAAATACAAAATCATTCCACTATTAATCTTTTGCGGAAAATTAATTGCACACACATGTAAAGCATAAATAAAAACAATTGCACATAACACAGTTGTTTAACGAGAAATACTGAAGCTGAAAACCCCAACTATTATATATTATGTATCATGGAGATCATGTAACAATCCTCATACAAATCTTAGTACATCAAGCTCTCAGTACAATTCAATCATCACACACTAATCAGGAAAAACCTGCAAATCCATGCACCAATCTTTGCCCTCCTGCTAGCCTTCCTCCACTGCGCAATCCCTGCTGAAGAATAGATCTGAATGAATTCGAATTAATCTTTCCTTGACTGCGCAATCCTCATTGGAAACTCTAATGTGTGTGTGATGCAATCAATGCATCACTATAGTCATAACAGATAGTCCATCTTGCCCTTTCACCTATCTCTCCACTGGGTCTCCATTGGAATTGCCATGCACTGTAGTTAACTGTTGTATTGTTCAGTTGATTAATGAGTTATTATTTGTGAATGAATTAACTAATTATTTCACTCCACTCTCATTAGTGTATCATTCAGTTAGAATAGATACAACTAGCTCAACTGAGTCTAACTGAGTTAAACTGAATACAACTCCATAAACTACTCTTCCAACTCTGTCATAACTTTGCCACTTGAGTTATAACTAAGTCCTCCATGCATGAACCACCAGTTGCCCTTGGGAATTGCATAATTCCCTCAGCCCACTGATTTGCCAAATCTGTGCACTAAAATTAAGTGCTCCAAGAGAATAAGTTGTTGTTTATTGTCAGATTATTATTAAGAGCTAATAATAATTGACACTTCTATTTTTGGATCGACGATCTATAAATAGAATTCGCCCAATATTCTAAAAATATAATTTCATCTATTTTTCCAACTTGATCAACCATCCACAAATAGCATCCTGCAACTTCTGAAATATGATCACCATGTCTAAAAATAGACTTGCGCCAAAAATAGCCTGCTGGCCCACTTAGTGAATGCGACTCTTTTCACTAAGCTCATCATCTTGTTTAATCTCAACACTCCCTCTCAACAAGATAGGGATTATCCTTCACCCTGATCCTGCCTCTATGGTATTTGAATTTGTTCCTGGTGAGTGCCTTCGTTAGAATATCTGCATCCTGATCTTCTGTAGGAATGTACTGAAGCAACATGATCTTCCGCTGCAAACAATGTCTGATATGATGATACCAGATATCAATATGTTTAGATCTATCATGAAACACAGGATTAACTGAGATTTTAATGCAACTCTAATTATCACAATGTATCACTGTAGGATCTAAATGTGAACCGAACAAACCGACCAGGATCTTCCTCATCCAGATAGCCTCACATGCAGCTTGACTTGCTGCCACGTATTCTGCCTCTGCTAAATTGAGTGCCACGGATACTTGTTTCCTGCTGTACCAAGAAAATTATGTAGATCCGATACTGAAAATCCCTCCTGATGTGCTCTTTTTGTCTGTTGGACTTCCTGCCCAATCTACATCCGTGAAGCCATGCAACTTCACCTCATCCATCTATCTGTACCATAAACCATACTCAGATGTGCCCCTGAGATATCTCAGAACATGCTTGCCTACCTTCCAAAAGAGCTTGGTAGGCTTAACCATCGCTTGTGAAAGCTGGTTCACCGCATAGCATATGTCCGGTCTTGTATTAACTAAATACATGAGTGAACCCAACAACTGTCGATAAACAGTGGCATCCACTACCTCTGCCGATGTAGCATACTCTTTCCTCCAATTTTCTGGAAGAGGAGTGTCGATAGGCTTGCAGCCTTGCATGTGAAACTTCTCCAGTATCTCTCGGGCATACTTTCCTTGAGACATAAACAGTTCACCTTCCTGCTGCCATATTTCCAATCCAAGGAAATAATGAAGGAGGCCCAAATCCTTCATCTCAAACTCCTTTGCAAGATCTGGCTTGCCTGAGTGTATCAAATGCTCATCACCTGTTAGTATTAAATCATCAACATAAAGAAAAATGATTAAAAGCTTACCCTCCACCACAATTTGGTACAGGTTTAGTGAAATAGCTGCCGATTCGAGTGTACCAAGCACGTGGTGCTTGTTTCATCCCATACAATGCTCTTTTGAGCCTGCATACATGCGGCTCGCTGCTGAAGATCTCAAATCCTTCAGGCTGCTTAATGTACACCTCTTCCTTAATGATCCCATTAAGGAACGCAGTCTTCACATCCATCTGATGAATGTGCCAACCCATCTGCGCTAAGAGAGCAAGGATGGTCCGTATGGAAGAATACCACACGACAGGTGCAAAGGTTTCTTCATAGTCAATCCCCTCAATATGTGAGAAGCCCCGGGCAACAAATATTGCCTTATACTTATCGATGCTCCCATCAGTAGCTTGATTTACCTTGTAGAACCATCTTGATCCTACAACTGATTTTCCCACCGGCCTTGGAACAATCTCCTAAGCACTGTTTCTGACAATGGAGTCACACTCCTCCACCATGGCATCTACCCATGTGGGCTCCTGCACTGCTTCTTCAAAAGGAGATGGCTCTGTCATGATACACTTGCTCATAAGAGCCATGTATCCAGTAAATCAATCAGGTGACTGTTTCTGTCTGTGCTGTGATGTAGGGACTCCTACATTCTGTGTCACATCAAGCTTCAGTCTCTCAGCTTCTATGGTACGATTTCTGCTTTGTCTGATATTTGGTTCTGCATGAGTGGACTCCTCCACTCCATGAATCTCCTCCTGTGGTTGATCCACATCTAGAGGCTCATCTTTGGGAACAAGAAGTTCCTCCTCTGCATGCAAGTGTAGCTCCCTCTCAAGCGACAACTCCATGTATTTCACCTCATTGAATTTTATATCCCGTCGCACCACAGTCATCCAACTGTCTGGAAAATACACACAATAATTATGGGGTGTTTCTGTGTACCCCACAAATATCCAAACTTCTGCAGTCGGCTCCAGCTTCTTCCTGGCATCCTTTATCACATGAATGTAAACTGATAAGCCAAAAATCTTCAAATGATAAATATCAGGCTTCTTACTAGTAAAAGCTTCTTCGGGTGTACTCATGCCAAGTACTCTATGAGGACAACGGTTTTTCACATAAACCGCAGCGTTGCATGCTTCCGCCCATAAGTGCATCAGTAAGCCCTGGTCATGCAGCATTGCTCATGCAACACCCATGATCATTCTGTTCTTTCTCTCCGTGACCCCATTCTGCTGTGGGTTATGAGGCACTATGAGTTCTCTTCGAATTCCTTCTTTGCTACAGAAGTATTTAAATTTTCCCGAGATGTATTCACCACCATTATCGCTCCATAGAGCTTTCACTTGCTTCCCCGACTCCTTCTCCACCAATGCTTTGAAATCACATAACTTTGAGAACGTTTCACTCTTCTTTTGCATGAAGAAGATCCAACATCTATGAGAATAGTCATAAAAAAATACAACATAATACCTGTGTTTTGCTATTGAAGAAATCGAGAAAGGTCTACACACGTCTGTGTGAATTCTCTCCAGCATCACCGAAGCACGGTTATCCTTCTCATGAAAGGTGGTCTTCACAAAATTACCCATAATCAATCCCTTGCACTGATCTGACTGCATAAGAGTACCCTTGGGAAGTCCAAGAGAAATCTGCTGCAAAATCTTCAAAGTGCCATAGTGAAGATGGCCCAATATCCTGTGCCATAATTCCCCCTCATCCCGACTCACCACTTCTTCTGCTTTTCCTACCATTGCAGCACAACCATCTTCCTCTAGCTTGTAGAGATTCTTAATTCTAACTCCTATCTTCTTGGTTTGACCCATTGTTTTATGTCGAAGGAAGGATTTTCCCTCACTAAAAACAACATCATAACCTTTGTCTTCTAGCATTGTGACCGAGACCAAGTTATTCTTCAGACCTGGACCATGCATAACATCCTTCAACAAGAATGGATTACTAGACTCCCTCTCAAAGGTAATGGTCCCAATGCCAATCGCACTATACCGACCATCGTCGCCCATCTCTATATGCATATGGAGATCCTTCTCCTCCAAGTCACTAAAGAACTCCTTGTCTCCCGTCATATGGAAAGACGCACCAATATCAAGATACCACACTGATCCCATTGTGCTTGAAACCAAGCATGCGATCAAGGAGATATCAAGTTCAAATTGTGAGGCTAAGGCCTCTCCAGCTACAGCTCTAACAACCTTCTTGTTCTTCTTCTTCTGTGGGAAGTTAGTGGTGAAATGCCCATGTTCGTGACAGCGAAAACACTTCACTTTGGACAAATCCTGCTTCTTGCCTTTAGCATCGGATTTTGAAGGAAATTTCGTCCCCTTCCCTTCCTTGCTTTGGCAACCAAAGCGAATTCTCTTCATCTTCATTCTTCGATGAAGATCCATCCCTGGTACCTCGCCTTATCTCCTCCTGCACAAGATCCAACCAAATTCGCTCCCATCCTGGAAGTTTTTCCCGTTCATTGATAGAGTCTTCGTAGCTATGCAAACTCTTCGAAAGCCCAAGGAGAGCCAAGCTCACCAAGTATTCATCATCAATAGTAACCCCCATAGTTCCCAGTTCATCCTTGTAGTGGACAAACTTTGTGAGGTATTTTGGAATACTGTTGCCCTTCTCCATTTTTATTTTTCCGAGCTTGTCTTTAAGCACCAACTTCCTCTGGTCACTTCTACTTTGGTAAAAATCTGTCAAAGCCTTCCACATTAAGAATGGAGTGGCTTTCCCATGAAGGCTAGACACAATATGGTCCTTCACACCTTCCAACAAAATTCTTCTTGTCTTTTCTGTCTTCTTTTGCCATGCGTCAAACTGTAATGCAACATCGCTAGATCTCGGCTTAGGAACATCACTATCGATGAAATTAGTCAGTCCATTATCCTCCAGCACCACCTCCATCCTATCCTTCCAAGCTATGTAATTCGAGCTGCCATCAAGGGCATACTCCAATCGCAACCCATTGAAAGACATTTCAATGTATACTCAACTTCTGCACCAAGAATCTTCTGTTGCAAATTCGAATTGTCCACCAGCACAAACTCACCAATTCTTCACAATTGCAATCTTCAAGAATTAACAATGCTCTGATACCATGTAGAAATTAGTATACACTAAGCATGCATACTTCCAGATTCCCCTGATCTCATAATATTTAACTTCTTGCAAGATACATAATCATTCCACTGTTAATCTTTTGCGGAAAATTAATTGCACACACATGTGAAGCATAAATAAAAACAATCGCATATAACACAACTGTTTAATGGGAAAGCCTGAAGCTGAAAACCCCAACTATCATATATTATGTATCATGGAGATCATGTAACAATCCTCATACAAAGCTTAGTACATCAAGCTCTCAGTACAATACAATTGTCACACACTAATCAAGAAAAATCTGCAAATCCATGCACCGATCTTTGCCCTCCTGCTAGCTTGCCTCCACTGTGCAATCCCTGCTAAAGAATAGCTCTGAATGATTTCGAATTACTCTTGCCTTGAATATGCAATCCTCATTGGTAACTCCAATGTGTGTGTGATGCAATCAATGCATCACTATAGTCACAACATATAGTCCATCTTGCCCTTTCACCTATCTCTCCACTGGGTCTCCACTGGAACTGCCATGCACTGTAGTTAACTGCTATATTGTTCAGTTGATTAATGAGTTATTATTTGTGAATTAATTAACTAATTAATTCACTCCAATCTCACTAGTGTATCATTCAGTTAGACTAGATAAAACTAGCTCAATTGAGTCTAACTGAGTCTAACTGAGTTAAAATGAATACAACTCCATAAACTACTCTTCCAACTCTATCATAACTTTGCCACTTGAGTTCTAACTAATTCCTCCATGCATGAAGCACCAGTTTCCCTTGGGAATTGCATAATTCCCTCAGCCCACTTATTTTCCAAATCTGTGCACTGAAATTAAGTGCTCCAAGAGAATAAGTTGCTGTTTATTGTCAGATTATTATTAAGAGCTAATAATAATCGACACTTCTATTTTTGGATTGACGATCTATAAATAGAATTTGCCCAATATTCTAAAAATAGAATTTCATCTGTTTTTCCAACTTGATCAACCATCCACAAATAGCATTCTGCAACTTCTGAAATATGATCACCATGTCTAAAAATAGACAGAGTCTAAAAATAGACTTGCGCCAAAAATAGCTTGCGGGTCCACTTAGTGAAGGTGACTCTTTTCACTAAGCTCATCATCTTGTTGAATCTCAACAATAAAGAGTAATTATGATAAGCTTGGAAAGTTTGAATCTAGAGATGATGAAGGAATACTCCTTGGATACTCTTATAGAAGCAAAGGATATAAATGCTATAATAAAAGGCTTCAAAATATTGCTGAATGCATTGATGTTGGGATTGATGAAGCATCCACAAGTACCAAAAGGGAAGCGCTAGCAGAGGAAAAAATTGTTCCTATTACAAGCCAAAAGGTTGTAGGAGAGGGAATTAGTGAAGCATCAGAAGAAGGAAATGAAACAACAAAAACATCAGAAAAAACTCCTTCAAGGTATGTTAAAAAAAATCATCAAGAATATCAAATTATAGGTGAAAAGGAAGCTGGAGAACAAACTATACGAATTGTTGTTGGAAATTCTAGTTACATAGCCTTACTATCCATAACTGAACCTCAAAATGTGAATCAAGCAAGAAAATATGAATGATGGATTAAGGAAATGGATGAATAATTTGATCAAACAGAAAATAACTATACATGGGAATTAGTACCAAGACCTCATGATAAAAATGTTATTGGGACAAAATGGGTGTTCAAGAACAAACTAAATGAAAACGGAGAAGTAATTAGAAATAAAGAAATACTTGTATGCAAGTTTACACTCAACATGAAGGAATATACTTTAAAGAAACACTTTCACCTGTAGCTAGACTTGAAGCCTTAAGAATATTTCTTGCATTTTCAAGATTTCATTACTTTAAAGTATATTGAATGGATGTAAAATCTGTATTTATAAATGGGGATATAGAAGAATAAGTTCATATTGAACAACCTAAAGGTTTCACTCTAGGCAATGGTAAAAATATTTTTTTCAAACTTAAGAAGGCTCAGTGTGGATTAAAATGAGCTCCTCATGCATGGTATTATTGTCTTGACAAGTATCTTCAACGACAAGGATTCACAAAAGGAACTGCAGATAACAACATGTATAAAAAATTTGATACATACAAACTTTTGATAGTTGTTGATTTTGTAGATGACATCATATTTGGAAGTAATTTAGAATCTATGAGTCAAGAATTTTCTTCATTTATTCAACAATAATTTGAGATGTATCTACTTGCTGAACTAACATACTTTCCTGGTCTTCAAGTTCAACAATCAAAGAAGAATATCTCTCTCTCTCAAACCAAGTACCTCAAGAAGATATTGAATAAATATGGAATGGAAGACTGTAACCATGTATGCACACCAATGGTAGCATGATGCAATCTTAGTCAAAATTATGATTCCCCATTAGTCAATTAGCTAGAATGCAAGTCTATGATCAAAATATTTCTCTACCTTCAGGCACAATACTAGATATTATGCATGCAGTTGGGATTACTAGAAAATTTCAAGATAATCCTAAATAAACCCATCTCTAATAAGAGAATATTCAAGTATCTACAAGGAACTCAAGATTTTTGTCTATGATATCCTAAAAATGTAGAATTTTCACTTCATGCTCCCTCAAATACAGATTGGGATGGAAATATTGATGATCAAAAGAGTACTAGTGGAGGAACATTTTATTTGGTACCCTGCTTGGTATCATGGTTTAGTAAGAAACAAAACTCCATCGCTTTATCTACTGCTGAGGCATAATATGTTGTTGTTGCATTTTGCTGTACTCAAATTCTATGGATGATGCAAACATTGCAAGACATTCAAATAACTTGTCCTCAACCTGTACCTATTCTTTGTGACAATACTAGTGCCATAAGTGTAGAAATTTTGTGACCCAACCCCGGTTTTCAGTTTCTCCTTATTTCTCCCATTAAGTTAAATTCCCATTCCCATAACCATACATAAAACAAGTTGGAAAAATACATATTTTCTGAAAACACAAATTCTGGAAATTTCATAGTGCTGAAATGCATAAATAAAAACTCAGAAAAAATAAATCAGCCACACACATAATTTTGACACGCTGATTTTTGGTCAAGATGACCCTGGAAAACCCCTACAACTCTTAGGGAAAACTGGTTCGAAAGATTCTCTTTATTTTCTGAATACTGCTTTTACAGTGAAACATAAAAACACAGTAAAAAATTCCAACAACCAAATTACAGAATTTTCTCGATTTCCATGCTTGCACAATGCCTCAGAAATTGTGCCAAATCAATAACTTTAAAAACATAAAATAATACAGCATTAATGACAACAATGAATGTTGTACGACCACCTCGGGAACTGTGTTGGACAAGCTGTATGGAACTGTACGGAATGTACAGATTTGTACAACAACCCTCCTCGAAATCCATGCACAGAAACTGCCTAGAAAATCGTGCTATCGATGTTGTCCTCTTTCTCGATTTTTGTGTCGAAAATATCAACAACACTTCTCGATTTTCGTGCCCATTTTTCTGCCTTGAACTGCGTGCTTTATCCCCTGCCCTCTTCCTCAATTTTCGTGCCTCCTTTCTTGGAAACAATGCCTCTCTCCTGCTGTACGGATTTTCTTCCTTGGGATTTGTGCCAATAAATGTTGCTGTATGAATTTGCTGAATCTCCTCACTGCTGCCCTCTTTCTTCTCACTGCTTAGAAAAATCTCCTTAGCTTTCTCTCCTCTCTCAATATGCTCATGAAAGAATGAATGATATTTTCTCTCCTTTTCCTCCTTTAACCTAACCCTAAGTGACTTTTGGGGAATCCCTAAATCCAATGGCTGAGATAGCTTTAGATCTAGGGCTGAGATTAAATGCTCATTTAAATCTCACTTTCTATTTTGTAATTCACCCCACTTTAATAAAGACCCTCTTAGTCATTTATTTCCAAAGTCACTTTTCACTTTCTAATTTCACATTGACTTTTTTAAAGTCACTTTAAAATTAGACTTAGTAACTTTATCACTTAAAGTCACTTTTAAATTAGATTTGACTTTATAACTTATAAAGTCACTTTAGGAGAAAAATTAAATTCTTTTGGACACTTTTCCCTAGGCCAAAGATCAAAGCCTTAGGGAACCACTTGTCCTCCGGTAACCAAATTTCAATGTTCCCTCTTACCGAGGAAGGTGTTCCTCACCACACCCATCTTGTCTCTAAAGTAGACATGCTTGCCTCGTGGTAAGGCTTTGTTAAGAATATCTGCAACCTGATCATCAGTGGGAATGTACTCAAGATTCACAACTCCCTTCTGAACATGGTCTCTGATGAAGTGATATCAGATGCCGATATGATTTGACCTGTCATGAAATACTGGATTCTCCGTGAGTTTAACGCAACTATGATTATCACAGTAAATCACTGAAGGTCTCAACGGTTGACCAAATAAGCCAAACAACATCTTGCGAAGCCACATGGCCTCACAACTAGCTAAATTGGCTGCCATGTACTCTGCTTCGCTGAACTCAATGCTATTGACTGCTGCTTTCCACTGAACCACTACACCACTGCCGAACCCAACCCAAAACAACACCCTGAAGTGCTCTTCCTATCAGAAGCACAACCTACCCAATCATAATAAGTGTAACCTGCCAATCTCACTCCATCTCCCTGCCTATAATCCAGACCATAATCCATCGTCCCCTGCAAATACTGTGTTAGTAACCTATAGATATAGGATTCATAATTTTGACTTGACTGATGGTAATCTTGTAAATATGTACATACTTTGCCTTCTGCAAGTTGTATTCCCATACTTTGTAAAAAAATAAAAATAAAATCAAAAAATCAAAAAGAGGGTAGAAAGTCCTAAAAGAAAAATCAAAGGACTTAGAAACAATAATATACCCCAAAAGAAAAAAGATGAATAAAACATGAAAGTGTGCAAGTCTAAATGCCACTACTATTACTTTTTGCAGTTGATTATGGCAGAGTGTCAATAAATGCCATAATTTGTGATGAGTGGAACAATTTAATCTTGACTCGTCATTTTTCAATTTCAAATGTTGTAGATAGAAAAAAAACAATTGTCATACAATTTAATCATGACAATTCATTAGTTAGGTAGAGAATAAAAGAATCCAATAGTTTAATCTGGATTCTTGGATGCAATAAGTAAATAATTAGATAGTTTACTACTTTCAAAAAAAAAAAATGTTGTAAGGTTGCTAGTTCAAATGCACCTGATTAAAATAGAAGGAAAAAAATGTTAGAAGATAATGATTGGGTAGGTAGAAGAAGGTGGGAAATCCATTGTAAATATTTTTCACCAGGCTACAAATAACTAATTTCTCCTCCCCATAGCAATTATATATTCTAGACTATCAGTCTAAGAGGCTCAAGGAATTTCCTTGACTTCTATTGGGACCGGACCCAAGGCTCAAAGACTGATTAGTTGAAAATATTAAGTTTCTATATTAATCCCATAAATTTTCATCATTTACCCCTTCATGCACTCATCACCATTCAACTTCATAAGTGGGAATTCTTTTCTTACTTAAATGTTACATAAATACCCATTTGATTAACTTCCCCCATTTTACAAGACACAAAACCCTCAAAAACATGATATTATACATAAAAGTGATTAAGTGATGATAATGAAGCTTTGCTTTAATTTTCACTTTCCTTAGTTTTATTTATGAATTTTGAGTATTCATTGTCCATTTTCATATTAATACTTAACATATTTTATTAACTCCCTATCAATTATCCTAGTCCTATTAATATAGCTCCCTTTTATTTCATATCCCCAAAACCCTCTTATTATATACTTTTTATGTCAAAGATATTAAACACATGTTGAAAAACATCTCGAAATTACCCCTTTGACATGAAACTTATCCATAATAAAATATCCCCCTCTCCCCTATAGTTTCAGACCTTTGATAAATCTGAAACTATATAATATAAATATTGTGTACATAGAACAATGAAGAAAAAGAGTTTATTCACCTTTCCCCTCATAAGCTTTACCCATGGTTAAAGCTTTAACCTTATCCCTTTTTCCCGATACATATCATTTTATCACAATCTAAACCCTAGTTTGATAAACCTTTAATAACCCGCCTATTCTATGTATAAACCCCTTTTATACATAAATTTCATTAATAAAAACGAAGCATCCTTGCATTCGTTCCCGACCCTCCGATTATCCTAATCCCTTTAATCCTACGGTCTAAACTAAACCTGATAAATAATTCCCCCGCCCCCACCATTTCCATCGCATTAGCCTGTAATTGTTGATTATCCCTATTAGATCGACGGCTAATATTTAAGTCGGGTCCCACCTTTCCATATCCCCGCAGCTTCTTGAAGAATCTCGACCGTTCGCACCAGGCGATCAAATCTGATGGCCCGTATTCAATATCGCATTATAAAAGTGATCGGGCGAAGTTGGCAAAAAATTTTGCAATAAAAGTTGTTTCTCCAAAGCACCATCTACTATGTGTCTTATTTTTATTAGATCGCATTGCAAAAGTGAAAAACCATTTATCGCTCAGGAGCAATGCGATAACCACTAATGGTTTCTCCTTCAAACACAAAAACCACTCCCGTCATTAATTCCAAACTATAATTAATGTCACGTTTATTGATAAGACTTAAGGTTTCAGACTTAGCTCTTATTGTTTACATGCATTTTCACCTACGCCCTCTTAGAAAACACTCATAGACACCATTTCAAAGTTGTTTTTAACCCAGTGCATAATTCTAAAAACCATTTCTCCTCTTAATTTCGCCTCCGAAGACTCCCAGTGCCTCCTACTAAACAGCTGCAACCAGTTTGAAGATTGATACCATCTGCAACCCTCTTTGACTACAATCATACCTATTCAAAGGTATCTTTCAGTAATCCAAACCTGCAAATTCTTAATTTTCAGGAAAAAAATTAAACCAATTTTAATTTAAAAGCCAAAAGTACTCATCTGAGAGTACTCAAACCTTGAAGAAACAGTGGAAACCCTATCAAAATTTTTCCAGAATTTGCCACTTCTGCCTGAAGAATTTCGACCATCCAAAAGATATTCCCACGGTGAAAACCCATTTAAATTACCGAAGAAACCATTGAAATCCCTTTCCAGTCCTCTGTATATTCAAAATTTGCGTTTTCATCGTATAACCGTCACCCAGATTCCGAATTTTTCCCAAAGGTAGCTTAATTAACCTTCTGTTTCCATAAAGAGCTGAGAAAACAATCTAATCTTGCTCAGTTCATTAAAAGTGACTAAAACGCAGGTCACTCCTAGGACTGGAGGCCCCAAACCTCAGAAGCCTGCCTCCAACAAGCTTCCAAACCCCAAAACTTCCAAAATTGATAAACCTACTCCTGTCCTAACTGCAGATTCTATTGAGGTAGTCAGACCATTGCAACCTCCTGTCACCTCTGAAGAGAACAACCCCTTAATTGACTTAGATTACAGAATTGCTGATCCTACCTTAGAATTTGATCTACTTGAAGTAAATAGCTGGTGTCAGGAAAAATTTGAGACAAAAGTGGCAAATGATATACCTGTATGGGACTCCAACTTTCCTTAATATGTGGTTCCCATCACCCATCCAGCTCAAGATGTCATTAGGTTGTGTCAGATGCACTATATCCTTGACTAGAGATGCATGGTGAACAAAGATAGTGAGGTCTTGTTTTACATAACTGCTGAAGCAATCGATGATATGCTCCAACTAAGCCATGTTCCACGAGTAGTATCATTATCAATTGAAGATTTGACTCAGATATATTTAGACCTGGATTTCCCTAGGAAGTTTGAGATCCTTCAAAACTTCATGCCTAATCATGTGAACCTTCCTAAGGTAAATCCACCTTATGATACTTTTGATTCCCCTGAGGGCTCTAGAAAAATCATTTCCATGCTGTCATTCATCCTAGGCTATGTTAATAATGAATTTACAGATGCCTCCATTTTAGGGTTCCTCTCTACTTTGTCTCTTGAAAAATAGCCAAAATTGGTCTTTAACTTTGCCAAATTCATTTCTGATAATATACATTATCAGCTAATAAAATTACCTGATGAAGGAGTGTTTAGATATACATCATATGTATTACATCTCTTCCTATTTTCTCAGGCAGATAATTTTCCAATTGCATTAAAAAAGTTGGATATGGAGGGCAAACCTCTTTCAGTGATATTCTAGACTTCTCTTCTCAGGAAAAATAGCAATGAGTACAGCTACAGTGATTTCAATGATTTATTTATCAGACCTGCCATGGGTTTGTTGAACAAAGCAGAGCCATCAAGGATCAATGAAGAAATCAAAATAATTTTACAGTTGTCTGAATACTGTAAAGTTGGAGATTGGTATTTGTATAAAAATCACACAGAAATCAGAGTGTATGGTGCAATCCTGGCTCCTTACAAATTACCAAATTTTTTGACTACCAGGATTTTTGCTTTGGAATACTGGAGATAGATTTTGAATGCAGATGCAGTGAACTTCATAGCCTCCAGAAAGAAAGCACAATTCAAGTTAAAAAGTCAAATTGGCTCTTTCATAGTCAACAATAGAGATTCTTTGAAAGAGGTAAGCAACAAATTATCAGCATTCAAGTTCCAAGAATTTTTTTACTGGAACTATGACCCTCAAGGTATTTTAAGTAACCTCAGGGTCAAGTGTAAGTTAACTCCATTCCTCCATGAGTCAAAGCCACTAATTGAAAAGTATGCTAATCAAATGGAATGGGTTGCAAACACATTAATTGATGATATTCAAGAGATGCAAACAAATAGCATGCAGGAAAATCAGATGGACAATACACAGGTGGTTACAGTTAACCAACAAGTAGAGGTATCTAATAAAAGGCTTAGAAAAGAAGAAGGCTATTTGGCAGAAACAATTATTGAAAACAAATTTAAAACAGTGTACAACAAGAAGGCCAAAATGGCTACTCTAGAAGAAGGAGTCATAGATGTAGATGATAATAATGATCAGAAAACAGATGATGAGGCCACATAATTGTGAATGAAACACTCAAGGAAATTCAAAATGAACAAGTACAAGCACAGGGAAAAGACAAAGAAATGGTTGAAGCATAAATTAATACAGAAGCTCCCTCCTCCTCTAAAGCAGCAGAAGAAACTGATTCTGATATCCAGAAAAAGTTCAAGCAAATCAGAGAAAAGAATGAGGAAATCAAGAATGAGGTTTATTCTAAGCTTCTGAAGGAAAAGCTAGGAGATAAAGACAGAATTGTGACAACCTTTGATTACTCAACAAATAAAATGATCATGTCTTTTCTCCAACCTGTAGTAACAAATCCAAAGTCAGCCACAGAGTATAGGAAAATAGAGTTTGAAGTGAATGCTGATACTATACATGAACTAGATCAGATAGAGTTCCATAGAAGTGCTTTAGAGATGTTGTATTCAAAGGTAGTAAGAAAAACCATGAGTGCTACCATGATTCAAAACACTGTATCTAATTTTCAAACTCAAATGAAATTAGATAAATCATCTCTACATGCTAAGGATTTGAGGATAAAATCCTTAGAAGATTTGTGATGTAGATCCCTCTAATACTGAAGTTGCAAAGAAATTGATAAGGCAGAAGAATGAGGATATTGCTGCCTTAAGAAAGCAACTCAAGTTGCCACAGAGTGAGCACCCTCAGGCAAAAGAAATTCTTTAGAAAAAGATAGAAAAGGATGAAACTATGCAACTGGTTTTGAAGATGAAAGCTCAAATTAAATAGATGGAAAATCAAATAGAATCTCTAATGAAAGAAAATGAAACATTGAAGAAAGCTCATGAAATCTCCATTCCCACAGTTATTCCAGCTGTAAGTACATCTGTTCCCTCTACATTGGCAGAACATTTGGCACCGAAAGGAGTATTGGCAGCTGCAGTGTCAATTACTTCTAAAGATATCTCTGCCACTTCTTCATCTATATCACAGGTAAATCAAATAGGGGAAACAACTGCCAAAGTCAAGGCTATGGAAGACATGTCCTTAAAAGATAAAGATATAATCAACTTAAAAGGCACCATCAGAAATCTTGAAACATCTAACAGAGTTGCATTAATTACATCCAAAGGACATGAGCAGAGAGCCAACAGATTGCAGGAACAGGTAAAGATTCTACAACAACAAGTTAATCTTGCTGAACATGTATCTTATATCAAGAATTATCTTTGGAACAACATCATTCAAGGCATACATTCACAGTGGCCTTCAATTCAAATTATTTATGAACAAAAAGAGTTACTCAAAGCAGCACAAATAGAAATTCAGAAAACAAAAGAAGAACTGGCTGAAAAACCTGCTCAAGCCTTGACGCTTATTACATTTCTGAATAGAAAACATAGAGAAGAGCTTGAAGAGCTAAAAATTCAGGATAGAACTGAAAGTATACTACAAATTAAGAAAGTCCTGAATAAGAGAAATATGATGAATAATTTGGAGAATAGATGCAAGGACATGAATTTGGCAATCACAAGATTTGGGGCCAAATACACAGTACTAACACAAGAAGGCCTTCCAGACATTCATGTTTTCAATGAAAAGTTAATGGCACAGAAATATTATGACAACAAAATTAGGGCTTATGCCAAAGAGCAGGTCAGCAAACCTTTACCACAAGGGTCTCCAACTGGTAAAGTAATTTTGGAATATTTTGAGAACTTGTTCTTTCTACAAAATGAGATCAAACATATTTTCATTGTTAAGCCCAATTTTGCTAAGTATACAGAGGCAGATGAAAGTTGCAGGAAATTGAAGAGTATGATAATTCCCAGTGCATAAAAATGGACGAAATTTACTGATTTGATATAAATATTTGCAGTCAAAGTGTATCAGGGTAAAAAACAGAGTAAAAAAGTATCAGTCAAGACACCTTTTTATTGCATATTACTATATATTTTACAACAATGAAGCAGTAAAGAAACAACGTAAAGAGTATCCGTGATAAAGCACAGGTGAAAGGATGTGAAATGGAAAGAGTGTCTTTCTAGTTATTTTCAAAATATCTTTTTCCAAAAATGCCAGCAAGCATTTCCAACAGCTACAACCGAGCAACAAATTAAGATAATTAGTCCTATTTTTTATTGATAAGAGGACAGCTTGCCAGTTTGTTTTGCAGCTATCCCTCTTTCTATGTAATAAACTTTATTTTTGCCTAGAGATATTCCTACATGTCTCTCAGATATTTGTAATAATTTTTTTATAAATACTTCTCTTTTTGAAGTATTAAGTGTGGAATAAAATTTGTCAAGATTACTATAGACATTTTTGCTGAATACATTGGAGTTTGTGTGAGTCGATTTGTAAAGCAGCAGACTGGAACTAAGTCAAACAGACATCATAACTCAGGATTATTGTGCTGATCAGATAAGTCAAGTATTTTCCTGTTTTCACTGTTTATCTTTCAAAGTTCCATACATACATTTTAATGTTTTCTATCTTTAATGATTAACTAGGAAATATTAGACAAGATTAGTGTTAAAAAGCTCCCTATTTTTTAGTAGTTATTCATTGATATGTTTTCTGCTGATAACAAGACTTAAGAATTCTTAAATGCTCTTAGTCCCTGTTTGACCCCTTTCTTTCATATTCATTTATGTAACTTAAGGATTCTTAATTGCCCCTTTGTTCAGATTTCACCCTTTCACCAAAAAAGCCTATTCCAAACCCTTTGAAGGTCATCTACCCTGCCCTTAGAACATTTGATCTTTTGAACTTATTTCCTAGCTATGCTTACCAAGAAGTTGAATCCAATGGTCTGGTAGATCCTTCTATGGTTTACCTTGAAGTACCTTTTATTCCCACCAAACTTTCAAAACAAACCAATTGTCCAATCATACCTAACCTAAAATATTATAACAAAAATCAAGCTAAATCTTGAGGAGAGATCCCTCTCCGAAATTTAGGAAGGCTAGATCCTAGATTTCAAAAGAGGTTCTTGGTTACCCCTGGTTTTCTTTAACTATAAACCAAAATCCCATGACCTAAGAATTACTAGGGTGATAACATACTGGCGACCATACTGGGGAACTAACCACTCTCCAGTTTTAAGTTTAATCTTAGAGGAAGATTTTTAAACATATCTTTTCTACTTTAAGGTTAAGTTTAAAGGTTGTGGGTATTTATACAATAATCATTCTGGCTCCAAAGAAAGTCTATTATACTAGATCCAACCTTGATCCCAACCCTGCAGATATAGTAGACAATCCAGACCAGATAGGAAAAAAGAAAAACAAACAGTTAGTTCAGAAACTGAAGTACCCCTGAGAAGAGCTGATTCTTTACCCAAAGAATTAGTAAGCTTATCAGATATTGAATTTGATTTTAATTTTGAAAAATCATTATTTAGAACCAAGTCTGAAACTGATTTAAAGGAAACTATTATAGATCTTGTTTTTACTTCTTTTGTGAATGAGAAGCAAAAAGTTATTTCAGCACTTGTTAAATCAGACAAAACTAAAATTCAAAGTCCAGTAGAAAGGGTAAGTGTTACATGAATTAAATACCTTGAAGAAGCTATTAAGTTAGCCAATTTTTTGTCTCAATTTAAACCTCTAGTTTCTCAATTATCCACCACCATCTTTCCAGCAGCAGATTCTACTTTGTATGCTGCCACTTCATTTATAGATTCCACTATCAGTTCACCCCCAGAGCCTATTAGTCCTGAGTTTCCTTTGCAGCCTAAGATCATATATTCATCATATCCTTAATACATCGCCAGTTCATCCACAGGACCATTCATCCCTGAGTTGCCCTTGCAGCCTAAAGTAGTATTTCCATCATTCACTAAATCCACTACAACCACTACCACAATATTCCCTAGCCATACCACTTATTTTTCATCTCCTTTTCCAAGCTCTTCAAGTACAACCTTCTGCACATCTACTGTTGCAACCAGCAATATCCCTGCCACTACTACTATAACTCCTAGTCTAGCAAAAATCCAAGCCATGACAGCCAGATATGCTCCCTTGGTCTTACCTCAAAATCTCCATGACATGCCCCAAAATTACCAAAAGGATATCCCATTGTTTGATAATTGTTCACAAATTACTGCACAACAACATATCACCAGAATGAATGATTTTTGGGAAATTTATGAGATAGATGAGTTTGATTTCTAAATGAGGTTGTTTGCACAAAGCTTAACTGGAGAGTAAAAACATCGTTTATAAATTTAGGTGCTGGTACTATAGCAGACTTAGCTACATTCCATAGAGCTATCCTAAATAAATGGGAAAAGAAGAAAAATCCTCGACAAATATTATCTGAGTTTGATGCTGTCAAAAGAGCTCCCAATGAGTCTGTCCAAGATTTTTGCACCAAATACAACAGTATTTACAATTCTATTCTTGCAGACCTTAAACCCACTCCATATTCCATGCTGCTCAAATTCCCTGATTGTTTTGATGTAGACATGGCCTATCAACTTAGAGAAAGGGATGCAGACACCCTAGAACAAATGCAACTAAATGTTGCTGGTGTAGAAATCAATATCCTTGCTAGAAAAGCTAGAATTAGAAATGAGAGGAGGGTCACCATCAAAGAAGAAGCTTCAAACTTAGATGGTAAATTTGATTTTATTAACAAAACATTAGAAAAAGTAGTTGAGAGATTAGATCACATTGAAAGGAAACCTCAATGGGATAATCAATCCCAAATCAGAAATCCCAACTACAAGAAAAACAACAATCCTGGGAAAGGTAAAGAACCCTCCCCAGATCAAAACATTAGACACCCATTCCAAGAGAACTTTGCTGAGAGTTCTCAAAACAATGTTGAGGATGAGGAAGACATCAACATAGTTATGGGGATAGATGAAAGCAATACAATTTTCCTCACTCAGGAGGAACAGGAACTCTTTGAGCTACAACAGTTCAAAGTGGAATCTGGTGAATCATTTGACTATAAGCAAGATTATGACTTCACAATCAATGAAATTCACAACCAATATAACCTTACGAGAAAGAAAACCAATGAGACTACTACAAAAAACAATGCTCCAACTCAACAAAGCCAAAAAAAAAACAATATTGAGGCTCCCAAAACGAAAATTTTGTAGATTATTCCTAGAGAAAATAAAAAAAATTTGAACCCACCCAGTCCTAAAAAACAGCCTAGTCCAAAGATAGTAGATATCACTGATGAGGTAGCTCAATCCTCCAAAGATGCCCAAAAGGCTAATACCACAAAGGCCACTAATTCAACAACAACTACTGATCCAAAAAAGAATCTAGTTGACTCAAAATCATCAAATCCTAAATCTTTTGCTGAGAATTCCAAATTTGACAAAGCATCTGCTAACACTCAAACTATTCCTGAAAAAATAATCAAAGATAGTAGAAATCAGGAAAGTCAAACAGAAGATAAAAGAAAACCTCAAGCTAAAGGTAAAACTGTTGAAACACAAGAAAAATAATCCCAAACAACTGTTCCAAAAGATGAAATAATTCAAGCCATCAAATCTCAGTCAACATTTAACATTCAATCTGAAATATCCAAGTTAAAAATAACTGTTCCCTTAGTTGAATTGGCTAAAAATAACTTGTATAGATCTATTATTACTTAAACATTGAATGTAAATGAAAATAAGGATACAATTAATATGAGTGATGATAGACCTGAATTAATCTTTGGTCCAAATGTAGATGGTAAGCATTTAGATGGGTCAGGACCTCCATTCTATTTAAGTCTTACTGTACATGATCAGATATTACACAATGCTATGCTAGATACTGGAGCTTCCCATAATCTAATGCCCAGAGCAATAATGGAAACCCTGAATCTGGACATAACCCGGCCATATAAAGATCTATTTTAATTTGATTCATCTAAAGTCCAATGCATAGGATTGATTAAAGATCTGTGTGTAAACTTAGTCCAATATCCTGGTGAAAGCATGATCATGGATGTTGTGGTAGCTGATATCCCGCCCAAGTATGGCATGCTTCTTTCTCGCTCATGGGGAGCAAAGTTGCAGGGATCTCTACAACTTGACGTGAGTTATGCCACTATCTCAGTATTTGGGCAGCCCAAAAAGATTTACAGAGAAATCTTAATGAAGTTTATGATTAGCAGTGCTGAAAGACCTACCAATTACCCAATTTATTCAACTCCTACTGATCTTGATTCCTTTATTCTCTGTAACTCTGATCATAATAATAGCCAAACTGAACTCACTGATAAGAAGACTAAAATAATGGATGATTACATTGGTCATGAAGCTTTATGGCATTTGGATTTTTATGGATCAGTGAATAAATCAGGAGCTGGAGCTCGTGTATGGATTACCAACATTGAAACAAGCCATTCCCAAGGACATGCCTTTAGATTGAATTTCAAATGTACTAATAACATGGCTGAATATGAGGCTTTAATCTTAGGTCTTCAAATCATTAGAAAATTGGGAGGGCAAAGAATATTAGTCATGGGAGATTCAGAGTTAGTTATCAAGCAAATAAATGCAGAATACTCCGTTCACAATCCCAGACTGGCCAGATACAGGGACACAACACATGATTTGGTTGAGGATTTGTTAGAAAGCAAGATTGCTATCATCCCTAGAAAACAGAATTTGCAAGCCCATTGTTTAGCAACCTTTTCCAACACTTGCAAATTTCCATTTTCACCAATACAAAAATACACTGCTTAAATCAAACATATACCTATTGTTCCAGATAATGTAAAATACTGGCAAATTTTCTCAGAAGATGAACAAATCTATCACTTTTTGAACAATAAGCGAGAGTTTCAAAATTGCCAAATTGATAATGATTGTAATATAGATTCACCTTCTAATATAGATTCAAATTTCTGTCAAATAGATGATTTAGATGTACATAATTTTGATAGACCTACTATATTTACTCAGAGTGACATAGATGACTTGGAAAAAGTAGATATAGAGGAAATGATGGAAGATGAACCAGGCTTGATTGATTTAAAACATAACATTTTACCCAGAGGTTTAACTCCCCTAGAAGACTTGTTTGATTCCAATGACATGCCCAAAATGCCAAAAATGGAACCATTCAGGTCTGATATGGAAGAGTGTAACTTAGGAACAAGTGAAAAACCAAAAATGATCAAACTATCAAAGTCCTTATCATCAGAAGAAAAGGTTAAATACATGGAATTTTTGAAAGAATATCAGGATGTTTTTACATGGGGTTACGAAGATCTGAAAACTTACAAAAAAGACATAATTCAACATAAATTTCCTTTGAAAGAAAATCAAAAACCTTTTTAACAAAAACTAAGAAGGATCAATCCAATTTTGTTACCTTTAATCGAAAAAGAAGTTAAAATAATGTTTGATGCACAAATAATTTCACCAGTCAGGTATTCTGACTAGGTATCTAATTTAGTGCCCACCAGAAAGAAAACAGGAGAAATTCGACTGTGTATAGACTTTAGAAATCTCAATAAATCTTCCTTGAAAGACAATTACCCCTTGCCTAAAATGGATCATATTTTGCAGAGGGTGGCAGGTTCTTCAAGAATTTCTTTACTAGATGGTTTCTCTGGTTATAATCAAATTCTAGCTCATAAAGATGATCAAACTAAAACTTCATTTACCACCCCTTGGGACACTTTCATGTACGTGAAAATTCCTTTTGGATTGAAAAATGCAGGAGCTACTTTTCAGAGGGCCATGGATATTGCCTTTGCTAAGGAGATCCATGAATTTTTAGTTATCTATCTTGATGATATTACTGTCTTTTCAAAAACAAATGATGAACACTTAGATCACCTGAGACAAGTCTTTATCAAGTGTAGAAAATATGGTATATCCCTTAATCCTAAAAAGACTCTTTTTGGACTAGAAGAAGGAAAACTGTTAGGTCACATAATCTCCAAGGAAGGCATTAGAATATACCCTGCAAGAATTGAAGCTATTTTAAACATTCAAACACTAAGAAACATAAAAGAACTTCAAGCATTCTTGGGTAAAATCAAATTTTTAAGAAGATTTATCTCTAATCTAGTTGAAATCATAAAATATCTCAACAATATGCTTAAAAAGGACTCTGCAATAAAGTGGAAAATAAAGGCCAAACAATCTTTCGAATCCATAAAATAGGCCCTGACAAAAACACTAGTCCTCATTAGCCCAGATTATACAAAAGATTTCATAATCTTTTCCTTTGCATCTGAACACACCATAGTTGCAGTTATTTTGCAGAAAAACAATTAAGGTTTTGAACAACGAATTGCATTCTTTAGTAAATCCCTCAGAGATGCACCTTTGAAGTACAATATAATGGAAAAATAGGCTTTAGCCCTGGTTAAAGCCATAAAGGATTTCAGAGTTTACATACTTCATTCCCATATCATTGCATATGTCCCCATTGCAGTAGTCAAAGATATTTTGTCATAAGATGGACCTGATAGTAGGAGAGGAAAGTGGATTGCCACTATCCTTGAATACGATCTGGAAATCAAACCAAAAAAGCTCATTAAAGGACAGGGTTTAGCCAGATTGATGGCTGAATCCAATTGTAATGCTTTAGATATAAATTTCATTGCACAAATCGATGACTAGGAGGAGATGGCGACTCCATTGATTAGTGAGGCCTATCTAGACTCACCATGGTACTCAGATATTATCTTTGTACTAACACATTTACAAGATCCTCCTGGGTTAACTAAAACCAAAGCAAGATTCATCAAACAGAAAGAAATGAGGTTTTGTATCTTAAACAATGCACTTTACTGGAAAGAAAATAGTGGGATTTTACTAAATTGTTTATTAAAATATGAGGTAGACAAAATTCTTGAGGAATATCATGCAGGTGACTGTGGAGGCCACCTATACTGGAAAAGTACAACAGACAAAATACTGAGAGCTGGTTTGTACTGGCCAACTTTATTTTCTGATGTTAAAAAATTTGTTACCTCCTGTCACAAATGCCAAATTTTTGAAGGGAAAAAGAAACTATTGCCCTTACCTCTTAAGCTTATATCAACTGAAAAGCCATTTCAACAATGGGGCTTAGAATTCATTGGAAAAATCCATCCTCCATCCTCACGCCAACATAAATGGATTTTAACTACTACAGATTACTTTACCAAGTGGATAGAAGCCATTCCTACTAGGCAAGCCATTGATTCAGTTATAATCTGATTTATATAAAGTAATATTTTATTAAGATTTGGATGCCCACATAAGATTATTATTGACAATTCAGCTGCATTCAAATCCAAGTAAATGATTTCTTTCTGTCATAAATACCATATTACCTTAGGTCATTCCACAACATATTATCCCCAAGGTAATGGTATAGCTGAATCATCAATCAAAAGATTAATCAATATCATCAAAAAATTACTTCAAGAAAACAAAAGGACTTGGAACAAAAAGCTAGTCTATGCCTTATAGGCTAATAGACTTACCACAAAGAAGTCTATTAGAACTTCACCTTATCAGATTGCCTATGGAATGGATGCTATTTTCCCCTCTTCCTTGGGTGTCCCAGTCATGAAGATTATCTAGGAATCACAGGTGGAAAAAAATGATATTCAACGAAGAATCAATGAAACCATACATCTTCAACAAAATAGGGAAGAAGTTTATGAAAAATCACAAGTTTTACATAATAAAATCAAAAATATTTTTGATAAAAGGGTTAAAGAAGATGATTTTTTCATAGGAGATCAAGTTTTGAGATGGGATTCACGGAGAGAGGATAAAGGAAAACATGGAAAGTTTGAATTTCTATGGCAAGGACCCTATGCGATATATGGTTACAGAGGTAATAATTCCTTTTTCATCAGGAATTTAGATGGAACTGAACTTCAAGAAGGACCAGTGAATGGTAGGATGCTGAAACATTACTATTCTTCAGAGTCACTCAATAGTTAGATTGATTTACTTTATCATTGTAAATATTCATTGAAGAAAGCTCATGAAATATCCATTCCCACAGTTATTCCAACTGTAAGTACAGCTGTTCCCTCTACATTGGCGGAACATTTGGCACCGAAAGGAGTATTGGCAACTGCAGTGTCAATTACTTCTAAAGATATCTCTGCCACTTCTTCATCTACATCACAGGTAACCCAAACAGGGGAAACATCTGTCATAGTCAAGGCTATGGAAGACATGTCCTTAAAAGATAAAGAGATAATAAACTTAAAAGACACCATCAGAAATATTGAAACATCTAACAAAGATACATTAATTACATCCAAAGGACATGAGCAGAGAGCCAACAGATTGCAGGAACAGGTAAAGATTCTATAACAACAAGTTAATCTCACTTAAAATGTATCTTATATCAAGAATTATCTTTGGAACAACATCATTCAAGGCATACATTCACAGTGGCCTTCAATTCAAATTATTTATGAAGAAAAATATTTACTCAAAGCAACACAAATAGAAATTCAGAAGACAAAAGAAGAACTGGCTGACAAACCTGCTCAAGCCTTGAAGCTTATTACATTTCTAAATAGAAAACACAGAGAAGAGCTTAAAGAGCTAAAAATTCAGGATAGAATTGAAAGTATACTACAAATCAATAAAGTTCTGAATAAGAGAAATATGATGAATAATTTGGAGAACAGATGCAAGGACATGAATTTGGCAATCACAAGATTTGGGGCCAAATACACAGTACTAACACAAGAAGGCCTTCCATACATTCATGCTTTCAATGAAAAGTTAATGGAACATAAGGATTATGACAACAAAATCAAGGCTTATGCCAAAGAGCAGGTCAACAAACCTTTACCACAAGGGTCTCCAACTGGTAAAGTCATTTTGGAATATTTTGAGAACTTGTTCTTTCTACAAAATAAGATCAAACATATTTTCATTGTTAAGCCCAATTTTTCTAAGTATACAGAGGCAGATGAAAGTTACAGGAAATTGAAGAGTATGAGAATTCCCAGTGCAGAACAATGGTAGGAATTTACTGATTTGATATAAATATTTGCAGTCAAAGTGTATCAGGGTCAAAAACATAGTAAAAAAGTTTTAGTCAAAACATCTTTTTACTGCAGATTATTATTTATTTTACAAAAATGAAGTAGTAAAGAAACAACGTAAAGAGTATCAGTGATAAAGCACAGGTGAAAGGATGTGAAATGGAAAGAGTGTCTTTCAAGTTATCTTCAAAATATCTTATTCCAAAAATTCCAGCAAGCATTTCCAACAGCTAAAACCCAGTAACAAGTTAAGATAATTAGTCCTATTTTTGATTGATAAGAGGACAGCTTGCCAGTTTGTTTTGTCACTGTCCCTCTTTCTATGTAATAAACTTTATTTTTACCTAGAGATATTCCTACATGTCTCTCAGATATTTGTAATAATTTTTGTATAAATACTTCTCTTTTTGAAGTATTAAATGTGGAATAAAATTTGTCAAGACTACTATAGACATTTTTGCTGAATACATTGGAGTTTGTGTGAGTCGATTTGTAAAGCAGCAGACTGGAACTAAGTCAAACAGACATCATAACTCAAGATTCTTGTGCTGATCAGATAAGTCAAGTATTTTCCTATTTCACTGTTTATCTTTCAAAGTTCCAAACATACATTTTAATTTTTTCCGTCTTTAATGATTAACTAGGAAAGATTAAACATGATTAGTGTTAAAAAGCTCCCTGTTTTTTACTAGTTATTCATTGATATGTTTTCTGCTGATAACCAGACTTAAGAATTCTTAAATGCTCTTAGTCCCTATTTGACCCCTTTCTTTCAACTTCATTTCTGTAACTTAAGGATTCTTAATTTCCCTTTTGTTCATATTTCACCCCTTTCACCAAAAAAGCTTATTCCAAACCCTTTGAAAGTCATCTACCCTGCCCTTAGTACATTTGATCTTTTGACCTTATTTCCTAGCTCTGCTTGCCAAGAAGTTGACTCCATAGCCCAATGGTCTGGTAGATCCCTCTGTGGTTTACCTTGAAGTACCTTTTATTCCCACCAAACTTTCAAAACAAAGAAATTGTCCAATCATACCTAGCCTAAAATCTTATAATAAAAATCAAGCTAAATCTTGAGGAGAGATCCCTCTCCAGAATTTAGGAAGGCTAGTTCCTAGATTTCAAAAGAGGTTCTTGGTTACCCCTGGTTTTCTTTAACTATAAACCAAAATCCCACGACTTAAGAATTACTAGGGTGATAACATACTGCAAAATGTGTTTTGCAGCAACCCAGTGCACCCTCCTGGGCTCACACATGAACTGGCTCATTTTGTTGACTGCGAAACATATATCTGGTCTAATGTTGACCAAATACATCAAGGAACCAATCAACTGTCTATATAATGTGGGATCCACCAACTCGGAATCTGAAGCGTGAAGCTTCTTCCAGTTGGTGATCATCAGTGTTGACATGGGTCTACAATCCTCCATGTGGAATCTTCCAAGGATGTCCACAATATACTTCCCCTACCCCAGGAAGAAATGCCCCTCCTCCTACCACAGCTCCAAACCCAAAAAGTAATGCATCAAGACAATGTCCTTCATCTCGAACTCCGACGCAAGATCTCTCTTATAGCTCTCTATGAGTCTCTCTACACTCGCAATGGCCAAGTCACCCACATACAACACTAGAATGAGAGGCTCTTCACCTATCAAGATAAAGTATAGGTTCGGATCTGCATCACTCTTTGTGAAACCCATCTCCTGCAAGTATGTATCAATCCTAGATTACCAAGCTCTAGGAGCTTGCTTCAGGCCATAAAGGGCCTTCTTTAGTATGCTCACATGGGACTCCTTCCCATGCACCTCAAAACCCTGTGGCTGCTCAATGTACACCTCCTCTTGTATGAAGCCATTGAGAAATGTAGTCTTCACATCCATTTGGTGGATCTTCCAACCCATCTTTGCTGCTATCAATATGATGGAGCAAGTCAGTGTATATCGAGCCACAGGAGCGAAGGTCTCCTCATAATCAACTCCCTCTACCTGGGAGAACCCTCTAGACACAAACCTTGCCTTGAATTTCTCAATGCTGCCATCTGCAGCATGCTTTACCTTGTAAATATGTGGCCTCTCTCAAGGTATCTTGAAGCCACTTGGGCTTCCTCTTCCCTGAGCGCACTTCTCCCACTGAAGAATGAAACTCCTCCTCCTCATTAGGAGCCTGAAATCCTGAATGTCTATCTGATATCCTCTTGCCTGAACCTGAACCTGTAGATGCTGAAGTACCGTGTGAGCTATCCATCAGTTGACTATATAGTAGACTGATCTGTGGATTGCTCTGCATGCTGCCTGAAGCACCACCCCTCTGACTCTGCGAGCCACTGCTCACTGATGGACCTGACACCATAATCGATGTACCCTGATCCCTGCCCATTGGATCCCTGTGCTTAACTGAGATTTTCTTGAGGGTTTGGCCGATCCAGATACTCTAACTCCCGTGACCTCCTGAAAGCCCTATCCTCCTCGAACTTCACATCCCGCCTGACAACAACTCTCCTTTGTGTAGGAATATAAATCCAAAAGGCTTTCGAGGTCTCACTGTAGCCCACAAAGATACCCTTATCCATGGTGGGCTCTAGCATGGTCCTCTTCTCCTTGAGTACGTAGGAGTATGCAGTACACCCAAAGATACAAAAGTGACCAACATTATTCTTCTTCCCAGAAAATGCCTCCTACGAAGTCACATGCCACAAGGCACAATGTAGACTCCTGTTTTGCAAATATACAACAATGTTGTAGGCCTCTACCCATAAAAATAGTGGTAACCCCTGATCATGTAACATGGCTTTGGCAACCCCAACGATGGATCTATTCTTATTCTCCGCAACCCCGTTCTGCTAGGGGTTGTAAGGAACTACGAACTCCCTCTTGACGCCTCCCTCCACACAATACTCAACAAAATCACCAAGGGTGTACTCCCCCCCATTGTATGACCTCAGGGACTTGATCTTCTGACCTATCTGAGTCTCCACAAGAGCTCTGAACTCCTAAAACTGCTTGAAGACCTCATTCTTGGTCTTCAAGAAATAAATCTAGGTCCTCCTGGGGTGATCATCAATGAATAAAATATAATACTCATATCCACTCAAGGAAACATGAGACATCCGACCACACATTGGTATGAATCAAATCAAGTACCCCAGTCGATCTGCTATCACTGCTGGGAAAAGGGGATTTGGAAAAATTACCCATAGCACATCCTCTGCATGTATCAATGTGATTAGTACTGAAATTTGGCACACCTACAGTGATCTCCCACAATGTCCTCAAGGCTCCATGATACATGTGCCCCATCCTGTGGTGCCAAATCTCGCACAACTCTGAACTGCTAGCTCTGCTGCTGGTACTACTGCTCAATGCCAAAATGGGTTGAAATTCAAACTTGTACACCTTCGCATGGCATACACCAATCACTCTAGCTGACTCAGATGGAGCGCCCCTAGGATATATAAGCACCTTTCCTCTACTGAACAATATCTCATAACCTCTATCCTCTAATGCTGAGATGGATATGAGGTTCTTCCTCGTCCCTGTCACATATAGAACATCTGACACTTGAAGGGAGGTTTGGGTTCCCTATCAAATGTCAATGTCCCCACACCGACTGCTCTAACAATGTTGTCATCTTCGAGTACTACCTCTATATCAGTTCCACTCTCTGAAAGCTCTGAGAAGTACTCATGGAATCCTGTCATATGATGTGAAGCCCCATTGTCAACATACCAGATACCTGAAGATGCTCCGCTAGTGGAGGGAAATGCACATTCCCTCTCAACCTCCGTGGCAGGTGATCCTGCACTAGTGGACTCACAAGAAATGAACCCAAAATCCCGGTCAAAGCTATCCAAAATGTCCTCTATCTTTGCTAATGCTGCCATGTTTTGGTTCTTCCCCTTCTTCTTCTTCTTCGAACACAAAACTGCCTAGTGTCCCATCCTCTGACAATTCCAACACTTCACCTTGGAATAGTCCTTCTACGTGTTCACCTGATTACCTTTTCCTTTGCCTTTGCCCCCACCACCACTTGTGGAAACTTGCTTCTTTCCATTCCTTTCTTGCCTCCTGCTAACAGTGCTATATCCTCATCTTGCTCAATTGGTTTGGCTACCCCAAGTTGGCTCTTTTCAGCAAACTAGCTCTAATACCATGTAGAAATTTTGTGACCCAACCCTAGTTTTCAGTTTCTCCTTATTTCTCCCATTAAGTTAAATGCCCATTCCCAGAACCATACATTCAACAAGCTGGAAAAATAAATATTTCTTAAAACACAAATTATGGAAATTTCACAGTGTTGAAATGCATAAACAAAAACTCAGAAAAATAAATCAGCCACACATAGAATTCTGACATGTTGAATTTTGGTCAAGATGACCTTGGAAAAAACCCCTACAAATCTTGGGGAAAACTAGTTCGAAACCTTCTCTTTATTTTCTGAATATTGCTTTTACATTGAAACAGAAAAACACAGTAAAAAATTCCAACAACCAAATTACATACTTATCTCGATTTCCGTGCTTGCACACTGCCTCGGAAATTGTGACAAATCAGCAACTTTCAAAACATAAAATATTACAGCATTAATGATAGCAATAAATGTTGTACGACCACCTCGAGAAGTGTGTAAAAGGTTTGTGTTAGTTTGTACGGATTTGTCTGATAGCCCTCCTCGAAATCCATGCACATAAATTTCCTGAAAGCCGTCTCTTGTGATTCTTTGTCCTCTTTCTCAATTTTTGTCTTGTGAAAATATCATCAACACTTCTCCTCAATTTTTTGTGCCCGGTTTTACGCCTCGAATTGCATGCTTAATCTTTGTTGCCCTCTTCCTCGATTTTCATGCCTCCTTTTCTTTGACAGTGCCTCTCTCTGTTGTACGGATTTTTCGACTTAGAATTGTGCCCGATAAATTTTGTTGTATGGATTTCTTTGAATCTCCTCCTTCTTGCCCTCTTTCTTCTCCTTTGCTTAAAAAATCTCCTTAGCTTTCTCTCCTCCTCTCTCAATCTGCTCCTTGAAAGATTGAATGACCTTTTCTCTTCTTTTCCTCTTTTAACCTAACCCAAAGTGACTGTTGGGGAATCCCTAAATCCAATGGCTGAGACAGCTTTAGATCAAGAGCTGAGATTGAATGTGCATTTAATTCTCACTTTCTAGTTTTTAATTCACCACACTTAAATAAAGACCCACTTAGCCTTTTATTTCCTTAATCACTTTTTGACTTTCTAATTTCATATTGACTGTAATAAAGTTACTTTAAAATTAGACTTTGTAATTTCATCATTTATAAAGTCACTTTTAAATTAGATTTGACTTTATAACTTTATAAAGTCACTTTAGGAGAAAAATTAAATTCTTTTGGACACTTTTCCCTAGGCCAAAGATCAAAGCCTTAGGGAACTACCTGTCCTCCAGTAACCAAATTTCAACATACCCTACATGCACGAGACCAGATATTATGCATGCAGTTGGGTTTACTGGAAAATTTCAAGATAATCCTAAATAAACCCATCTCTAATAAGAGAATATTCAAGTATCAATAAGGAACTCAAGATTTTGGTCTATGGTATCCTAAAAATGCAGAATTTTCATTTCATGCTTCCACAAATGTAGATTGGGATGGGAATATTGATGATCAAAAGAGTACTAGTGGAGGAAAATTTTATTTGGTACCCCACTTGGTATCATGGTTCAGTAAGAAAAAAAAATCCATTGCTTATCTACTGCTGAGGCATAATATTTTGTTGTTGCATCTTGCTGTACTCAAATTCTATGGATGATGCAAACATTGCAATACATTCAAATAACTTATCCTCAACCTGTACCTATTCTTTGTGACAATACTAGTGCCATAAGTATCTTTGAAAATCTTGTCATGCACTCAAAATCCAAGCATATTCCAATCAAATATCACTTTATGAGAGAACAGGTGCTTGAAAAAAAGGTCAAACTGGAATACGTTCCTTCAAAGCAACAAGTTGTAGATATATTGACAAAGCCAATTCCACGTGATTCTTTTGAATATCTCAGAAAAAAACTAGGAGTAATATCTACATCATCACTCTATTAGTTATTCTAACAAATATTTCATGTTTTGGGGGAACTGAGACTGTAATTACTATAGTTTACTTTTTGTATGTGCATTATAGAAAGGACATTCACGTATGTACACTAGTTTTGATCGAGACAATTGCGTATGTTTCTCTAAGGTGAAGAAACTGTGGGGAAGACCCAGGGACAATTTCTGTTATACTTCAGTCAGTTATTATTCTAGATATGACATTTATTGGTTACAGTCTGTTGATGATGCTCATATATTACTTAGAAATGATATTGGTTTATGATGGTTCACGAGTATATCATTATTGTTTTGGTTTTGTTGATGGCCTTGTTGATTGATGAGCTGGATATGAGCAACCCTGAAAATGAATAGTTGGCACAGGTTCAGGTCGGGCATATCTTATGCTTCTATAGCACATTGTTGGAATTATATCTGCTTGAGCTCTACTTGCTAAATGATAATAGTTTCATGGGTCATTTATTTTTTATTGACATTAATGAAGAGATATGTTACAACTCTTGTTGATGATGAATTTTCTCATATTAATGCTACAAATGTTCACATTATAGGTTCCTATATGGTGTGTGCTAATTGCTGATGACATTCATGGTCTTGATTGAGATATATAGTGTGGTTATAAATGTATTATATGTCTCTTGATGTAGAGGTCATGTACAGACTCATATTGTAAAACATTGTAAAATTCAGTCAATTCTGGGCTATTGGGGTCAAGTCATTTATGTATGAAATTCCATTACTTTGGGCATTTGATGTAATATGGAGTCAAATATGTAATCTCACTGTGTTGGGTAATTGATATAAACATGAGTCCTTGGTGATATGAAAGGTCATATTTGGTTAAGTCATCAAGTCTAGTACTTCACTGAATATCTAACAGAAAATTCAGGATATGCTCAGGGGGAGCATGGTGCGTATACAATCTTCATATTCAACATTGGTCACCCATTTTCCCTTGATGTAAAAGGGGGATAAAAGCTTTTTGTTTGAAGAGATGTCTTGGGAGAACATCTTGGTGTTCAACTTGATATATTTTCAGATGAGTTTTCCGATATTTACAGGCGTAGGTGTCCAAACACCAAAGTGGTTTCCATCAAGTCCAAAGTGGGAGATTTTTGGCATTGCGAATAATGTGTTGTCCTTGATGGAAAACTGCTTGATAGAAATGTAAACATGATGGTTATACATATACTACAAATGACATGAAAAAAGGAATATCAATTTAGATACAGATGGATGGTACAGATAAAATGTGAGAAAGTATACAGGGGTCTTGTGAAAAATGACTGTGTACATACACAGGTATGGTGAAGAGAAGTCACATACATATTCCGCACCATGGTAATTTGGATACTGGGGGTCTTTACCATGGTATTGGCCCATATTAATGAGTGCGACAACAGTTATTTTATCCCGTCAAAGAATACTAATGACATTACTAAGGGATTGTCCTAAGGTATTGACTAAGGCTAAAGATATATAAGGAGATAGAGATCAAAGTGCTAGGTGTGTATGTGATGTATTGTTTATAAATGATTTGATATGAAACATGTGTGCACTAGGGAGCATGGAGATGGATCATATCTGATAGATATGAAATTAATACATATTGGTTAATCCATTTATGATTTGATAGATCTGCGATAATGGTATAATGATGTGTGTTTGTAATAGTGTATATGATAAGAATTTGGGTTCAAAAGATGTTATGGTTGCAACAAAGGTATGATTTAGTGATTACAAATTTGTACGTTGGTTTTCCTCTGAGAGGGCGCATACATACATGGATCTGCTTTTGGGTAGTTGCGTATACATTCTGTGAAAGTTCAGAATCTGTACACATGTGTCAAACATGAAAACATGTACATAAGCGAATATGTTTTGTAAGAGTTGCGTATACATGCTAGGGTTTTCAGTATGAGCTATTGATGATGTTTGATCAGTCCGGTTATGTTTTCTTACTATACGTCGATGAAGTATCTCTTAAGATAATCTGTGCTTGAAAGTACTGGTTGAGTTGAATTGATTTTGGTTCAATGATCCGTGATGATTACAATATATGATTGAGTGATTGATTCAGGGGTATAATGATTCAGATTCAATTATTAGTGTTTTGAGATCTATATGCAGGTCTTCTTCAGGGTAAGAACATACACACGCGGATACAATTCAGAACAATAGCGTATATCTTTTGACATATAATTGATCAAGGTTTGCAATGACATGATCTAATTTATGTGATGAACAATATATGGTCTGATATTCTTATGAATGGATGTGCATTGACATAATCTGATTTAGATGCATTGGTTGATTAAGATTTAGTGATTGATTTGATTGGGTAATTGATTTTAGATTTGTTATTTGATATTGGGTTTTAATGTTGGAAGTGGATCCAGTTTGAAACATTCTGAAAAGTGATCCAGAAGGAGCTGAGGATAAAAATCTTCAGAAAGGGGGTTGTAGCATCCTTCTAGTATGAGCTGAAAAATGAGAGAAGGTTGTAGCCTTCTGCAGGTAGGAGCCTGTGTACTAGTTAGAGTCTGCACCAATACAAGATTGTAAGAAGTTTTTCTTTTAATAAAAGAAGAAGACATAGAAGACAACATGGTGGTTTTCTCCTACATTTGGTTTCCACCTAAAATCCTGGTGTTCATGTGTGTTGATATGGTTTTTGTGTGTTGATGATCTATCTGCTTCTTAAATGCTCATAATTGATTAATTGATGAATAATGAAGTAATGATGCATTGATTAATGTTGAGAATATGATGAAATTAATGACCAGATAAGTTATCTGGATATACACAAGGTTCTTTAATAACAACTGCGTACATACGCTAGTTTCTTTGATAACAATAGCATATACAAATTAGAATAAGAAATTGAAAATTTGAAGTGGGAAATATACTGATTCACCCCCCACCCCCCTCAATATTTTTCCTAACAATATTATACATCACTAAAGATCTTTGCAAAAGTTATCATTAGGACAACAACATAATTCTATACAATTTTTCTTTTTACTCCGAAACAAAATTCATAGTGATTATATGAATTTTGAGGGATTCAATTCGATAAAAGAGGAAAAACTTGAAATTTCATCGCCACATTTGGCCCAAAAGTGTAACCCATCTTCATGCCTTCAACCTAGTGTAAAAAAATAAATAAAAATTGCTAAAATAATAACAAATTCGTATGAGCTCCATACTAAAACTTTGTGGTGGTCAATTCCCAAAACACTATGGAATGAAAGAATGTCACCATTGTGACACTAAGAGGTTGAAATTGAAAAACATGTTCTATTAGATTATTCAAAGACCGAGATTAGATCTAAATTTCAAAATATCTGAAACACTACCAACCTTCTCGACTCTTTAACTGAGTGAAACTATGGTGATCTTGAAATACTTATTTTAATGCTTTTGGAGCATAGTGGTAAAATTTTACAAAATTGCAAGTAGTCTCTTACCTTTACAAGGTCCAATACACCATATTCAATCTCACTTGACATTAACCACCATCACCATCATAAATTATAATTTGTTGTATTCTATTTTTTTTTTTTTTTAACAATGAATAATTCAAATTTAAATTAAATTTATACTTAAACTACCTCATTTAATATTAAAAATTTTACTATAAAAATTAACGTTGTCTAACAATTATACATTTCGGAGTTTTTGGGTGAAATTCAACCACTTTTTGGGTCAAATCTCATTCTTGGTTGCTTAAAATGGAGTTTTTACTACATATATAGATTTAGTGTCTTGTAAAACTGCTAAAACACTTATATTGTGAAGTGTTCACAACTCAATCTTCTAATTCCAACAAATCCTTGCTAAGTTTTAGGAAAATTAGACAAAAAAAAATACTAAATTACCTGCCAAAAAATATAACAAACATATTAAAACATAAAAATATATCATTCCTTTTCATCTTTTAATTTAATTATTTTTGTATATATAATATTAGCTCTTGCTTTGAATAAGTCTTTGCCTCCAACACTTGCCATGTGATTCCATGAAAGTTGTTAAGCTTGAGATTCCATAGATCAAGTGGCCCGTAAAAGAGGGAACGTTATTGTTGGCTTGAAATAAATAATGATATTTTTAAAAACATGGAAAGAGGGAGCGTTATTGTGGGCTTGAGATAAATAATTAGATTTTAAAAAACATGGAGGCCTTCTTCTTTGAAAAGGCATTTATGAGGTGCATCAATGATGAGGGAGTAACTAAAGAAGATGCGTGTGATAGTTGCTCAACGTCTCTTTCACTCTCCCGAGTGCCTTTTACCTTCCAAGTTTTCACTTATGTGTAATTACTTTCACATGATAGGCATCTGCTCCAACTGCATACTATGCTTCACTCTCCCAAAGCCTTGTGCTCTTTCAACTTTTGACTTATGTGTAATTATTTTCACATGATATACATGTTCTCTAGGTTATTTTTTTAAAAGTTTTTAGGTATTTTGAGTGGTGTTGGGGAATTTTAAAATTTTATTTTTTATTATTATAGAGTTTATTGAGAAGTTTTCAATAATATGTAAAAGGTGGTAGGAGTGGGAGGAATCACTATTAATATGATAGGAAATACGGAATACTCTTTTATATGTGTATTTTGAAGAGTTAATAACAATTAAGTTGAAGTTTCTATCTTGTTTTAAAGTTTAAGTATTGTAGATGAGAAGATAGGCTACTAATTTTGTAATTAGAGATTTGGAATTGAATATCAAGATTATGTGTATAAACTTTAATAAAAGTTACAGTATATTATTAAGAATATTTTACATAACAAGCAAAAGAGTGTCCAAGTTTGAGGAAGTATAGTTCATTTATATGTCAAGAGCATACAATTGACAAATGGGTTAATTGACTAATGAGGCAAGTAAGCTTGAGTATGGTTCCTTACAGATGAAAGTGAATGGGAAAAGTTCCCAATCTCTTATCTACATGTTTAAACTCGGGCGTAAAATAAAAAAATTGGGTCATCATCCAATTTGTTTAAGGGTTTATATATGCACATTGAACATATGACATGTCAAATCTCATGTTAAGAACCAACTAGCTTAAATGATGGGTGAATATGTCTAATACCTTTCGAATAAGTAACTTTAATGAAGAGGCTTAATCAACCACCTCTCCCTATAATCCTCAATGAATGTGGGATGGTTGTGGAATGGGTGACTTAATGTTTGTAGTGCTCTAAAAGTTAGTTCTTTAGTTGTGATTTAGGGATTTTCTTGGCTTATCCCTTTCCATGCTAAATTCCTTGATGTCCTAATAGTTTTTTTGCTATCAACATCACAAGTTTTGGAGAATTATGTCTATGTAGTGGTTATAAGGTTTGTTACATTGCAACCATATTTTAGTTTCTATGGAAAACCTTCTTAGGTATCACTAATCGACATGATGGAAGTGTAATAACATTATTTGTTTCAATGGGAGGGACCTTGTATTTGTAGGTGTGTAGCTTGAAAATGTGACAATATTGAGTAAGTGTGCAATTCTTTGCTTTTGGTTACAATTCTATTAATGATAATTTGTAAAATTGGGGAGTGGAAGGAGCTAAGATGGTTTAGCTTTTGGGCTTGAGCTGAGAATTACTAATGGTACACAAACCTAGGGGTTGTTACCCAATTTGTAAGCGTATAAATACTAAGCAAGTTCTTGGATGTCAACATGAGTTAATATTTCAAGGAACAAAGCAAGCATTTTTCCTATAGTAGACCAAAAATAGACCCAAGAGAAAAATGGGGATGGTGAAATCACCATATTGATGACAATTGCGCAATAACAAAGCAAGAAATTGTCAAAAACTGCAAATTAAATGTGTCATTCTTAAGTACATAGTTGTTGACATAGTTAACATCCATAATATGACATACTCAATGGATAAACTATTTGTAGGTTCCTCAAGCAACAAGAAGGGTGAAACAATCTAATAACTTCATATAGATGTGAAATTGGATTTTGAGAAGCAAATCTTAGTCAATACTGAATTGAAATTGAATTGACAAAAGGACATGAAGGCTACCCAAGTGCTTTTTTTTTTTGCACCAAGAGATGCTCTCTAGCTCAATATGGTAAAGATGTTGTAATCTAATGTCCTGTAAACATTTTGACTTGGTTAAAATAATATAAAAATAAATCTATGTTAAAATAAAAATAACTTCAAACTAAAATAATAAAAATAAAAATCCTAGGTTAAACATTTTGACTGAGTCAAAATAAAACAAAACAAAATATAAATAAAAAACAAAACAAAAACATAAAACTCTTCAACCTATTATGGTAGAGATGTTGTAATGCACTGTTTGACATTTTGACTCCACCAAAATAAAATTAAATTAAAAAAAACCATAAAATTAATAATTATAATATAATTAATAATTAAACCAACCTAGATCTATCTTAAATATATATCTATCAAGAGTCAAGAAGGATTAAAGCTTTTGAGATACAAACCTTTTTTAGAGTGAAAAAAGATTTGATCTCTCTAAATATTCAATAAATCTATAATTAAAATAAATCTAAACTAATTATTTGATAATCATATTAAAATATATATTTATAATAAAAATTAGAAGACATTTTTGATACAACATTTTTGATACATTATTTTTATGTGACATAAACTACGAAGCCTACGTATTGAACTTTCTTGATGTATTTAAAAAAAACAAATATATGATATAAGCAGAAGATTATAACATTTTTAAAAATACAATTTTTTCCCTTATATAATTTATGTAAAACTTTAGAGTATTTCACATTTTATTTTTACTTTTTTTAAACAATTTATTTTGAAAACGTGTTAATACTATTCATTATATAATGTCATTCTTATATTTAATTTTATTATAAGATAGTGTGTCCTAATAGTGCTGTCTCGATTTTGTTTCTCTTGTGTGCAATTTAATTCAATATATTCTTTGAAGTGCTTTAAAAGCTCAATTAATTTTTAAATGTTATAATTTTAAAATTTTATTATAATTTGTTTTTATTTTTTTATTTTTTTTTACTTTAACGATGAAGTGTAATAACATTGTTTATTTTAACAGGAGGGACTTAGTACTGGTAGGTTTGTAACCTGTCGACAATTTTGAGTAAATGTGTTATTTTATGTTATAATTTTATTGATGATAATTTGTTAAACTGGGAAGAAGTAAGATGGTTTAGTTTTTGGGTGTGAGCTTAGAATTATTTGATATACAAACTTAGGGGTTGTTGACTAATTAATTTAGTACATATTTAGTACTTAGGGGTTGCAATATTTCAAGGAACATCACAAGCATTTCTACTTGAAATTGTCTTTTTGATGAAAATTGTGTAATAACAAAAACAACACATTAACAAAAATGGAAAACTAAATGGGTATATATGGTTATTGACATGGTTAAGATTTATAATGTGACATACTCAATGGCTAAACTATTTGTAAGTACCTCAAGTAAACAGAAATATAAAACATTGTAGATGTGAATATGGAATTTGTGAAGCAAAACTTAGTCAATATTGAATTGAAAAAATTATTTAAAAACTACTCAAGCCCTTTCTTTTGGTTATATCTTAAGTTTTTTTAAAGTTATATATTAAGTTTTTCTTAAGGTTAATTTATTATTATTAAGTAATAATGTTTTATTATATCCATATATTAAGAATCAAAGATATGTTTTTGATACATAAACTACCAAGCACAAATATTGAACTTACTTAATGTATTTTTGAAACAAATATCTCATATATATATATATATATATATATATATATATAATTTTTTTATTTAATCTATAATTTTTTTTCAATTAAGAATAACAAAATGTTTCTTTTCAAAACTTGTTAATGTTATAAATTACAAATTTATATTATATAATGTCATTCTTACATAAATAAACCTTAAATTTTATTATAAGGTAATGTGTTTTAATAGTTCAGTCTTGTTTTGCCGGGGTGGAAAGTTTGTTAGCCGTTCCCGAGGTGCTGGAGTGGGAGTACATGGTGGGCGTGGTGGAGGTAAGCGGGCTTCCCGTTGTTTCGGGATATAATACCCTAAAGGTTTTTGGGTTGGAAACCTTCACAGATCAGGGGCATACCATTCAAGGACTCACCTAACCTATCTTTTATACTGAAAACTAGATATAACAAGTTGCAGAACTTACCCGAAAGTGCAACGTTTGATGTAGATCCCGCGGGGTGCAAATCCCCAGCAACCCTTCGTGCTTCGTAACATGAAAATCAAGAAATAACGAACACGAAACTCTAGTTGTACAGCATATATAGTTCCTAGATGTCAGTGTAACTCATGCATAATATCATAAGAACAATATTAAACATTCAATTAATGATCATTACACATATATAAAGAGATATAAACACGTGAATATCGGGAACAAGATGGTTCTTCTTATTACAAATGGCACGTACAGTAATAGAAATCTGGAGAGATCACCTGAGTCCTTCCATGGCCTTCGAGAATGTCGTCCTCTGGATCCGTCTAGCCCTCGCCTCACAAGAATTCTTCCAAGATGTGTGCACACTAGATGTCATATAGGATGATGAGCATCTCAAGGAAACAAGGGTTTCCTGAATATACCTGGGAAGTGCAGGAAGCACGGGAATATCAGACTTGAAATAGGGCTCCAACAGAGTATAATATCTATAATTTTCTCTCTCCCTTAGGCCATGCACATGAGGGGCTTTTATACTCCCCCAAATTAGTTTCAGTAGTTGGAAATAGTTAGGCCACGGGCTGGGGTGTTTGAATTACGGGAATAACCATCAACCCTGCCTCAAAAATAGGGAATATTATATATTTTTTAATGATTAAAAAGGTATATGTGGATATCTATGAATGGACTCGCGTATATACGCGGAAAAGTCTAGGCAAAGTCGCGTATGGGTTTTAAGATATTGTTTTTTGTGAAGATAATCAAGTTTGAGGGGAAAGGGTGCCCAAGGCCAAAGTGTCAATCATCAAGCATATGAAGGTGGAAAATGATGCTATAACAGATGCCCCCTAATATATGAGGTCATAAGGGGTACATGATGGCCGAAATATATTATGTGCATAGAAAGAACCTTGTAATGACGAGAGAGGACTTCACCAGATTTCAGCCTGCCAAAAAACCAATGAAATAGATCAGAGAAATAGCTCATGTCTGAGGTGGGTATGCCCATGCTCAGTGAAAGAAAAGCATGTCCGCATATGAAGTACAGAGCGGATCCAACATGTATACAAGTATAACTGAACTGTAAAGTACACAGTGAATCATCTTATCACTTCCTGGAAATACAAATCAAAATCAAGTCCAAGTATCACATATAGAAGACTGATCAATGATGTTGTAATAGATATCTGATCACACAAGTAAGAACTGAATCTCTAGGTACCAAACATAAGGGGTGGAACACATGGTACAATCACGCAACTCGGGAGCCAACATATAAGATGCTGCTGTACTGAAACTGCAACATATAAAGGTGGACAGCGTCACAGACAGAAAACTGGATGAACTGTCAAAGTGAACCAAATCATGCTGATGCAAACTCGAGGTCTTCACTGATCACCATGGCACAATTCTACACAATGGGAAGAAATGAGTTGAAGTCGACCATGTGAGAAATCGTTTGATTACTAGTCATTAATGTATACCGTTAACAAACGCGAGACAACCCACCGATAATGATAATGAGTGTCAAGGTGCCCCAGTACAATCTAACAAGTGCGAATGAATGAGTTGAAGTCGAACACTTGTAAGAATCCATCAATCAGGAGGAAATGATGTATCCTCACTGTCGACAGCGAAGATTCTGCCACTGATGACTGCAAACCCTAAGGTACTGACAAAAATACTCTAGAACTTATTCCCAGAGCAATGAGTCGGAGTCGTTGGGAAAAGATCTGTTGGAAGGAAGGCATTAAGGCATCCCACATCAGTCCAGCACGTGTGTAACCCGCAGGCCAAGATTTGGAAGGAATCAGACGAAGTAGAGTGAGAGAACCAACCCCAAGTATGTTTTCGACATGCACAAGATGAAGCTAGCGCACGGTAGGAACCCTTTGAATCAACCAATAATGAGAGCTGACAAAGAGGCGAGATATCCACCGATAGGGTCAAATGGAAATCAAGGTATTGCATGAATCCCAAGTGTGATAATGTATGCTGACGTCGAACACAAGAGAAACCACTCAGTCAAAGACCCATAATGATGATAAAATGCTGAGCACAAGGTCACGTATCAATGATGTAAATAGGGCCAGGGTGCGGCTCTAGGTTTGCTCTTAGAGCAATATGTCGTAGCCGATAAGAGACAAACCCGCCGGAAAGAAGTCAATGGAGACCTTCTTAAACCAGCACGAGCAATGGACCAAACATCTGATGTGATAGAACAAGATACTGACAAGACCGGGAAGGCCGACTGAAAAGATAAGTCAAGAGACACCGCAGAAAGGCCGAATCATGTTTAACTTCCCTTGAACAAAAGCACGACTCATGTTGACTATGGTAGCAAATGATAACTCTGTATAAGTTTGTTATGCAGGAGGCAAAAAGAAACTCTCCATATGATTGGAATAGATAACCAATCGGGGGAGAACTGACTTATGAAACAAGGTTATGGATTCTCCTGAGTCAAAACCAAAACCATCCCAAATGAAGGAAAGACATAGCTCTATGTGCTTTGTTCAAGGGCGACAAAATGACACTGCAACTGCCATCAAAATATGAAGTAATATCCCGTTCCTGCTCTTTTTGATATATTTGATTTTGTTTTGTATTTTCATATAGTAAGCCTGAAAAAAGAATAAAAGAATGATATAGTACAATGGATAGAACGAGTATCAAGAAACAGATGCACTAGTTCTTGGGATAGGAACGATCCTATGCTCAATGCAAGGTGGCGGAAATTGGTAAGTGATACTCAAAGGAGCGTTCCATCCATGGGTAAAAGGGTGTCAAGTCACGATAGCTAAGTGCTTACATGGTTAACTTGTACAGAGATTCATGGTCAAAATATGGCTTAAACATCGAGTCCAGATGAAGCCGGCTGAAGGCCAAGATAAACAAGTAGCCATTATGAAATGCAGTGATACAACTTAACAACACCAAGGAGCCTCTAGGGTATTAGCCAGAAAAATCATAGTGAAGAAGATGAAGAATGAAGCTTCAACGCATAAGTCATGGCAAGACTAAAGAGGACTTGCGAGCCTACTGAAAGTGCAGCATGGGCATCAAGTGCTAGCGAGGAACTAACTAGGAAGCCCATGTAAAGGAAGGCTCTACCACCAAGTCATGATTAAAAATCAGTGAGTGAAATGGGTTAAATACTCATGACATGATGGGATCGACCCTATGGAAAGTGATCAGAATGGAGGATAGCATGCAGAATGCAATGGAAAGTGACTTCCCTAACCTATATGCCAATTAAAATCATATACCTGCCATGACAGGTTAGCGGTCATGGATTCAAAAAACGGGAAAAAATGTCAACTTCAGTAAATGTACCTGAAAACATACTTTTCCCAACACTGACAAGAAATCGAGTTATACAGCTTGAGACAAATTTGAAAAATAAGCATAATGAAATTTTGCAAAAAAATTTCAATTTCTGGGCATAAATACTCATTTACCTCATATTTGGTTCATTGTTACTTTGCAGAAGTGGAGAAAGGAGCTCTGGAGAAAAAACCCCTTTCCTCAAAATAGGAGAAATCAGCCATCAAATTGTGTCGAATCAACCAGGTAAGGTCTAAATCCATCTTTTTCATTAATTTCATTCATATTTAGGCTAAAAATTTTATTTTTTACCTAGGAAAGATTGTTTTTTATTAAACCCTCTGCGCATACGCGGGTTCGTGTGGACGAACCTGCGTATGATACACGACTATACACAAAGGAAGTCGCGTATGCGTAGTCCGTGAATGTAAAAATGAACCTAATGAAGAATTTAATGGATCATTTCAGGATGTCAATCTCTTGGAGGGAGCGTGAACATAGTGCCATCGACAATGAAGTGATGGAGGATCAAAATTCACTCAATATCCTTCGAAATTGCGGTTTGCTCAAGTTTTTCAAAATGCCAAATATGAAAAGTAATGCCCGGTTGCTCCAAATGTTAGTAGATCACTAGGAACCGGAAGAAGATTGCTTCACGATCAATCAAATGCCCATACACATAGAAGTGGAAGACATTTACTTCATTACTGGACACTCTCGAAGAGGAGATCCAGAAGATTTACATGGAAAACCTTTGGGAGGGCTTACAGTGGATGATTTTGTCCATGTCTATTGCGTAGAGGGGTCCCAGAAAGTAGGGACTCAGATTGCAATCAAATATTTGTCAGAACTACATATTAAAATTCTCCTCTTCACCATTCGCAGGGTAGCAGGATCTACTTCCTTACACCAGGCTTCGAGGGCATAGATGAGTATTGCGGTCGAATGTTTGATTCACCTCTTTGACTAGTGTACTGCACTACTGACTAACATGAAGAAACAGTTAAGCTCTGTCCGGAAAGCAAAAACAAAGCATTTTGGGTATGGAACCATCTTACTGACATTATTATTTGAGAGGATTCCAGGGCTTCAACCCAAAGTGATCTCATCCATCAATAGCCCCAGAGATCCAAGATTAGCCCAGTGGGCTGACTTGATGAAGAGATTGGGGGGAAGTGAAGTTCCCCGAACCACTTTGGATGATGAGTTATTCCAATGGTGGGAGGAACAAGTTATCGTCGTGGAGGACTATCCCTATGTTGGGATGGATTTTCGTGGTGATCCAGATTTAGTCCTTCCACCCGGTGCAGCATGGGGTGCAATTGGTAAGACTACAATTTTTGATTATATGATTTTTTTATTCATTTTTTCAATATATGAAACAATGAAAAAAATGTTTTTGATTGGACTCAAATGACTTACAAAATGATGTGATGACCATGATACAGATATGGGACCAGTCTGTCCTGAGGGATACCCAAGGCACAAACGCCGCAGAGGCGAAGCAAATGCTGAAGACCCTGGAAAAACCCTCCATGCCATTTAGAGAAACTTGGAGAGTTTAACTCGCCAAGTGCCTATGTCTACAGTAGAGGACCTACTAGAGGTTATCCAGAGACGGGTAGTTGGAGTACCACGGGACTGGGTGCAGTTATTCCGCTGTGTAGCTACTGCTATCGTGTTCTATAGAAACAAGAATGTTGGGCAGGGACCACAGGATTAGATATATAGATTTTACCGGATGACTGTATTATATTTTTGATACTGAACATGATCGGGCATAAGCCCTAATTTTGTAGGACATATGGGTCCAGATTTTTGTATGATTTTTGGAACATTCTGCCTATGTATATATATACAGCGACTTATATGATGTGATGAATCAAATGTATGAAAATGTATAATGAATTTGATAACTTGATTAAAGTATTGAATGATGAATATACCAATCAATTACTTGATTAGCCAATAAGTCTGCTATCCAATTGTCAGCTCGAGGAATATGAATAAATGTTATAAATTGAAATAATCTTTGTAACAAACTTACCCTAAAAAACAATCGGAGCAAAAATGGAACTCGAACCTGATATGTATTTTTCAACTGTGACACCACCAGCTGGGAGTCCAAGAAAACTACCAACGAATCAACAGCCAAATATATTGCCTCCGAGAGTAGATAAATAATTGCAGTGTATTCTACTACATTGTTTGAAGCAGGACCAATACAGACCCCTCTTGAAACTAACAACTAACCAGATGGATAATGAAGTACCCAAGCCGTGGAAGCCAAGTTCCGGGTGTGTCTACTAGCACCATCGGCCAAACCAAAATGACTCATGACATCCAACACAACCTGCCAAAGCAGATCAAAAACATCACCATCACATCAAATACTGAAAACTCAGATATGTACAAAAACAAAAAAAATATATATACAAAAAGCAAGATGCCAGGCCGAGGCCTAGGCATAATACTTTTTCAGATAGAGCCCATTTCTGGGCTCCGCCAACTCATTTCCCTCAAAATCAACCAAGGCATAAGCTCCTTTCTTGAGGACCTTTTTAACGATGAAGGGGCCATACCACATAGACTTAAATTTACCTACCCCCATGGCATCTTTCTCCTGGGCATAAACCAAGATAAGGTCTCCTTCGGAGAAAACCCTAGGTTTGACCGTTTTATCGTTCTGAACTTTTACCCACTTCTTATGTGCCTCGTTCATCGTGGTGGCATCTCAACGCTGCTCATCAAGATGTTCCAGATGAAGGAGACATTCTTCGAGACTAGAGGTGTCAGGAAGAAGATCTATAGTTAACTTAAGGGAAGGAATTTCACACTCAATAGGAAAGATGGATTCCAACCCATAAGTTAGTTGAAACGGAGTAAAAACAATTGCAGTTTTCACTGACATCCGGTATGCCCAAAGTGCAGGATACAACATAATGTGCCAATTGGATTGAGCTTTATCAATTTTCCGTTGAAGAATTGTCTTCAAGGATTTATTCACGGCTTCCACTTGCCTATTGGCCTGAGGATAATACGAAGATGAATGCTCCTGCTGGAAATTTAATTTTAGAGCCAATTCAGCCATCATGTTGTTCTGAAAGTGACTGCCATGATCAGTGACAATCTCTTTGGGAATACCAAAATGAGAAATGACTTGATTAAAGAGAAAAAGAGCTATTGTCTCATCGTCATTCCCAAAAGTGGGCATAGCCTCGACCCACTTCATGAAGTAGTCTACTACTACAATAATGTACTTGTGACCTTTAGCCGAAGGTGGATTACAAGTAGTATAATCGATACCCCACTTTGTAAAGGGACTGACAGTGACGACAGGGAAGAACGGAGCTGGATGAGTGCGCATATTTCGAGTATACACTTGACACAGATGACACCGTTTGACTGACTCCGTGAAATATTTGAAAATTGATGGCCAAAAGTATCCAGCACGCAAGATTTTTTGGGTTGTTGCAAGCCCAGATAAATGACCACCACAAGCTTCATTGTGGCAATCATTCAACACAACCTCAGCTTCTTTGAGAGTTAAGCATCGTCTAAGGATCGAATCAACCCTGTGACGGTATAAAGTGTCACCAATGATTAAGTAATTTCTAGCTAGGTGACGTAACTTACGGCGCTCATCTTTCGAAAAAGTCGAGGGAAACTTCGCAGTCTGAAGATATACTATGAGATCCCCATACCAAGGATCCTGTGAAGAAATGAGAAAAAGATGTTCATCCGGAAAGGATTCATCATAAACTATCTCCTCTCCACAGGGCAACTCAAAAATTAATTCTGCAAAAACTAATGATTTCTTGGACTTGGCAGACATAAACTCAAGATCAAATTCCTGCAAAATCACAATCCATCTATTGTATTTGCCCCCAATCACTCGCCTGTTGAGAATAAACTGAAATGGATTGACTGCTGCCAAAACATAAGTTTTTCGAAGGAGAATATAATGTCTAAGCCATTGTACAGCATGAACAGCTGCTAAAGCGAGCTTCTCTATTGGAGAATACCAGAGTTCATGTCCTACCAAGCCTCGACTAAGGTAGTATATAACATGCTCTGAAAGAGCATCATCCTCCAGAACCAGAACCATGTCAATGGTAGATTCCACTACCGCGAGATATAAGAGGAAATCCTTGCTATAATCAGGTGGACTCAGTATAGGAGCAGATGTCAACGATTTTTTCAAAGCATCGAATGAGCATTGAGCAAAGTCATCCCACAAAAATGGAACTCCCTTCTTCAATAATCTCATAAATCCTTTTGTAATCTCGGCATAATTTACGATAAATCTCTGTAGAAAATTAGCTTTTCCTTGTAGACTTTGAAGTTGACGAATAGAAGACAGGGGAGGCAACAAAAGTATCGCCTCAACCTTGAAGGGATCTACCCGAATCCCTTCTGTAGACACAATAAATCCCAACAACCGACCGAATGTGACTGCGAAAACACACTTGTTCGGATTCAACCGAATATTTTAAAATCGACATCTTTTAAATACTTGACGGAGGTGAGAAGGATGATCGATTCTCTTGCGAGAACAAGCAGCTAAATCATCCAAGTATGCCTCGATAATATGTTTGATGTCATGGAAGGCATATGACATGGCTCGCTGAAAAGTAACTCCAACATTTTTAAGGCCGAAAGGCATTTTCTTGTAAGAAAAGGTACCCCGGGGACAAATAAATGCAGTCTTATGCTGATCTTCAGGACGGATAATAATTTGATTATATCCAGAAAAACCATCCATGAAGGAGAAAATATCATTGCCCACACACTCATCGATAATATGATCTATGAAAGGTGTGGGGTAATTATCTTTAGGACATGCTTTATTTAGGTCTCTGAAATCAATAGAAACTCGAATTGTTCCTTGCTTTTTGTCCACTGGGACTGGATTCAAAACCCATTCTATCAAAGGAATAGGGAAAATGAATCTCACCTTGAGCTCCAATGATGTTTTTCTTCCACCACATTCCACTCCATTTCCTTTGTCCATTATTAATCACAGGCTCAAATGATCAGTAGAATTGGTTAAAATTGCTTTAAGAATATATATCATGACTAATTTGCTATGTTTTTATGATTTTGTTCATTATAGTACTTTTTGAACTGAATCCCCAGCTACGGAATGCGGACATTCGTAGCTGGTAACGATCTGCAGTGTCTTCATGTCTACGCGAGGTTCCGGTGTCATCTCGGAGGAAAACACATATGGTTGTATTCCACATCATTCCCCTCATCATTGTTGCTCTCCACGAAGTTTCGAACGAAGTGCTGTGGCGGTTATGTACGTGGGAACTCAAACTAGGAGAGAGACTCCTAATAGGACAAGGACAATCCGGATGTCCTTAATTATATTACATAACCATCATCGAGTCCTAGTTTGGTTTTATTTGGAAAGACAATTATCCCTATATTATCTCAAGACGGTTATGAATTTTTGTTACAAATATGGCTCGGGGAAACGAAAGGGACAAGGTTAGATTTTGTGGTTGATTGCTAGATTTTGGAAATCAGAAAACACTCTGTTTTGAGTAATTTCTCTTTAATGAAAGAAGCATCATTTCCTTGAAAGTGTTGAGTCAATCTTGAAGTAGATTTCGTGCTACTCGGTGGTAGAGGGCCTCGCTACGAGTAGCCCTTATTTGTTTATATGGTTTAGATAAGTATTTTAGTCTCATTTTTCATTTCTAGCTTAGGCAAGTTTTAAAGTTTATGTTCATGCTTTTTTACATTAATCATCACTTCGCTAGACTTACTCTTATAAACTCTTCCAAAATATCATCACGATGAATAAGGAATAAATTTGTGGTATTGGTTTAGTTGCATTTCCTTTGAATTTTATGATGTATGCTTGTTTACCTAAGTGTCACGGCCGGTCTTACTCTTACAAACTCTTCCAAAACATCATTAACAATGAATAAGAAACAAGCTGTGGTGTCTTAGATTCTAGTTGTATTTGCTTTCAATATTATGTTTATGTTGATTGCATTGAATAATACAACCAGAACTTGTTTTACAAACTCTTCCAAAATATCATTCCTATTGAACGAGATGGGTTGTAGGAGAATTCCATAGACTAGTTGCATGTTAATTTAGTTATAGCACTCGGAGGAGTTGATTGCATTTAGTTCGGCTACGGTCACTACATTTCCAATTTGATAATGACATTTTAGTTCACCATACTTCACGTAGATTAGAAGCACTCTAGTTCGGTCTCGGTTCATTTTGTTTTGAAAAGATTAATGGCATTTTTAGTTTAGGTGCGATCCAACTTTTGTCTTTTAAGATTGATAGATCATGTTCTTGCCGGGTTATCCATTGTATTTCAAGTAGTATTAGTTGTCAAAATTAGTCTCTCGGCCTTCATTATTTACAAACTTACCTTTTTTTGAATTTATATTGATACTTCATCACATAGGCAAGGATTCGATCATATTAGTTTAAGGCTTTGATCACTCTGTAAAATATTTTACAAACTCACTTATAGCCTTTTTCCCAAGCATCATTTTATAAAATCTCAAAACTTATAAATAAGGCCTAGAAGTGATAAGTCGAAGTTGCGAGAATAGGGTAACTTCGGCACATCTTAGGTTAATCTAGAATAGAAACCTTCTTTGTGTTACAAATAATCATTTTGTAATATTGTGAGTTGATTGTTTATTTAGGGGAGAACTTCATTTACACTTAACTTGTCCATTTCTCAAGCTCTTCAACACACCTTTAATGAATGAATTGGATAAGTTCAAGATCATGTTGTGATTTATTTTTTTGCAATGAAGTCATTATCAAGCTTTTCATTTGTTGTTTGTCATTCATAGTTTAGGCTTTGTTCTGTTTTAAATAACCCAGTAAGCTTCTTTTCACCCGGCACTTAGTTCTTTTCCCTTTTCAAACATAAAACCATAAAACCAAAAAAATCATAAAACACTAAACACAACGTAGTGAGAAACGAATACCTAGGCACATATAGTGCACCACAATTCAGCAATTTACCTGTACTGGTTGACAATTAATGAACTCAATTTAGGAACACTAGGTTGAGCACAAACATTTTGGTAGCCGTTGCGGGGAAGTGTAACTTCATTAGTCTTGTTTCTTAACTTCCAAAAAATAATGATATGCGTAGAGAGAGACTCAAGGGGTAGATTCATAAGAAACGAAGCGAGAAGTTTGATTCCTAGAACACCACTTGTTTCACCCAGACCAAGAGCCGATGCCACCTCCAACTCGGACCCACACTCCATCCTTTACGATTCTAGACTTCCATAAGACTTAAGATCGGATATTCCATTAGAAAAGACCTTCCACTTCATCCACTGAACTGTCTTGGAGAAGATTCAAGGACCCTTGCTAGAGATACAAACTTTCCACTTCCTGAGAAGAGTCAACTATGGCGGAAGAAGGGGGAGGTCTTTAATGGAGAACACACATTATTTGGAGGGGGTAGAGGTAGAGGTAGAGGAGAAGGAGGTAGAGGTGCGAAGGAGAAGGAAGTAGAGGAAGAGGTAGAAGAGAAATGGGAAACTCTTTTTGGGTTTCCTATAGTAGATGAAGAAACCAATCGGCTATGAAAAACATTTCACCCTCTTGTCCTTCCAAACTTCTATGGACTTAAATTGAAGATCTGAAACCTTCCTATTTGAATTTGAAGTCCTATGTAGAACTTATGACTACTTACAAGATGCTCAAAAACTTAAACTATTTCCTTCAACATTGAAAAGGGCAGCATTGAAGTGGTTTATGAGTTTGATCAACGATTCTATTAGGACATGGGAATACATGAAACAATCATTTCTAGAGAGGTATTTGGATTATTGTATTTCGGTCAATCATAAGGAGGGAAGTGTTTAAGATGTTACAAAAAGATGAAAACCTGGAAGACTTGTTGGAGAGATTTCATTACAACATCAAAAGAGAAAAAATGGAGAACTTAGACCAAGACACCTTAAAAGCTCTCTTGTTGAAGACAATTAGGGATGAATGGTTGGATATCCTTAACATGATGGAAAAGGGGATATATCTCGGCTCACATTACTTGAAATATCTGATTTATGTATCAACCTTTCAAGAGGGAAATCCAAAGCGTAAAAGGTCCAAGAGGCAGCTGCTCTTGCAGAGGCAAGTAAGTCTTAAGGACGATGAGAGTAGGGTAGAGATAGGGCATATGCTTGATGAATTCAAATATGACATCTTAGGGAGTCTTAGTGAACAAATAGACACCCTTAAGTTACAAAACAAAAAAGATGAATCTGATGCCTTATGATCTTTTGTCCCAAATGTAGAAAGAAGCATGCCTTGAGAGAATGTCCTTTGGATGCAAAGGTTGTAGGGCTTGTGTAATTTGTTCGAAGAAAAACATGAGACCAAGAGATGTCCTTCACTTCTGGTCTTAAAACTGTCTTTGAGAAACTCCTACAAATTCCACAAAATATGTCAATTTTGTCTATAGAAGGCAGCAAGGACCTCAAATACAAGGATTCCATGATCAAATGTATAACCAACCTCCACCAAATTGGAATTCTTGGCAGCAACCTTGGCCCCAATTTCAAAATCCAATCTCAAGCTTGGGCACAAGGAGCACAAAATACCTATGGAAGATACTCTCGGTACTATCGGTATCCACCATCCCTATCCACCATACCCAAATTTTTCTCCTCGAAGTCCTCAGCAAAGAAATCCTCAAAAGAATCTCAAGAACCCACAACATCAAAATCAACCACTTCCATTACCATTCCTCGGAAATCAAATCGGTTACTGCTCAACCCATACCAAACCCCAACAATAAAAATCCTCGGAATACATACATGATAGAAGGCCAACGGTTTCGAACTTATTTAATTACTCCTCTAGACCTTGGCAATGATGTTCAACTTAGGTACGGAAAGGAAGAAAGTGCGAAAAGAGGAAACCTTACGTGATCATACAAGAACAGAAAAAATTTGAGGAAGATTCTCTGCGGAAAATAAAAGTCTTGGAAGAAGACACATCTCTTGAGGACCCAAACATTGAAACCCAAAACAAAAAGAACCAATAATTCCAACTCTTGTATTAGAGCGACCATCAACATCCACTTCTACACTCCCTTTCGAGAAAGATTACAAATTGATAGAGGTGTAGAAAAACAAATTATGGTGCCTAGTACAGATTTCCTAGATGAAAAATTTGAGAAATGTTTGCATTAAGATTCCATTATTACAAGCTATCAAGGAAATTCCAATTTTCACAAAGACAATAAAGGAGTTGAGCATGAAGAAAACAAGAAAAGAATAAGAGAGACAAGAAAATTCAGCGGCGGGAAAAATAGACATTATGATGGGTAAGATTTCTATTCCAAAGTATCTAGACCCGGGAAATCCGGTTGTTAAAATTCACATCAATGGAATTGAGATCCAAAACACACTCATTGATTTAGGAGCGAGAAATCAATATCATGAGTAGACAAATCATGGATAAAGAAATTTGAAACTTCTACACTAATCTTCTCTTTACACCCACATTATTACAATTGGCAGACGGTCTGATCAAACACGATGGGGTAATAGAAGATATTCCGGTGTCTCTAGATTTTTGGGAGTATCCTATTGGATTTCATGATCCTAACTCCTAAGAATAATCTAGGAGGGCATCCTATTATATTAGGAAGACCTTGGTTAGGTACAAACGTGCTCGTGGTTGTAGATCCGGTGATATGTACATCTGCGATGGTAGTTCAACCTAAGAGAAATTCACTTTGTATCCTCCGAGCGAGGACAATTCTGATTTAAGATGATGCTCGATAGGATAGAGGATGAAGAAGACTTACAACCTCTCTTCACAATTTCGGAAATTAGTGAAGATAGTCAGAATACAAATACTTTAGAAAAATTTGAATCCTCTTCGAATAAAAACATGAACAATTTCAAGAAGAATCCAACATTGAGTTTTTTTGTCATCGGGAACATATGTCTCTTTATTCTATGGATAAATTTGGCGGCTCTATAATTGAGATATTTCCAGGCAAAACTTTAAACATAAACAAGAACTTAGAAAAATCTCAACAAGAAGAGTTAGTCAAGATATTACGGAGACATTCTTCTACATATGCATGGAGTACAGCGATATAGGATAAGCCCCAAGACTTGCACTCATCACATCTATATATAGGAAAATTGTAAACCAATCGGACAACCTCAAAGACGGATGAATCCAAATCTTAGGGAGATTGTTAAAGAATAATTGCGAGAAATTGTTGAATGTCAACTTTATCTATCCTATTTCAAATAGTCGGTGGATTTATCTATTTTGGTAATTGTGCCAAATAAAAATGGTAAATGGAAGGTAGTAATGATGACTACCGAGGAAATTAAACAAAACTGCTACGAAGATCATTTTCCCCTACCTTTCATAGATCAATGTTAGATACCTTGGAAAAAAGTACTTCTCATTTCTAGATGGGTTTAGTGGTTATAATCAAATTCAAGTAGCACTTGAGGATCAGAACAAAACCACGTTTACCCTGTCCTTGGGGTACCTATGCTTACGAAATATTTCCATTTGGACCATGCAATGCACACAAACATTTCAAAGGCGGTATTAGGAATCTTTTCGGATCTAATACATGATTGTGTAGAGGTATATATGGATGATTTCACGGTTGTAAAACACATTTGAAGAAGCCTTAGCAAACTTGGAAATTTTTTTAAAAAAGATGTAAAGAAGAAAATCTTTCACTTAGTCATGAGAAGTGTTTTATGATGTTCTTTGAAGGAATTGTTTTAGGACATCACATTTCGGGGGATGGGATTAGAGTTTATGAGTCAAAGTTGAAGTCATCTCTATCTTATCTATTCCAAGTTGTCAAAAAGATGTTAGGAGTTTTCCACAAGTTTACAGGGCTATTATCGAAGATTTATGAAAACTTCACCAAGATAGCATCTCCACTCTTCAAATTACTTACCAAAATGTTGTGAATTCAAATGAGTTACGACGTACTTGATTGAGACCACGAAAGCAAAAATTTACGAAGCACCTATTTTAAGGGGACCTAACGAGGAAGTTACCTTTTCATATTTCAACACATGCCTGCGACACGGCTCTAGGAGAAGTATTGGGACAAAAAAGACTGATTCCTTATGCCATCTACTATACCGGTAAAAATTTGACTCCTTGATTAAGCTATCTGTATTTGAAAAAGAGTTTTTAGGCATTGTTCATGCCATAAAAAAATTTAGACACTATATAACGAGGGCTATGAAACTTTTGTTCACACAAATCATTATGCAATTAGATACTTAATGAAAAATCAATTACTAATGGCGAGTCATAAGGTGGTTATTGCTTTTACAAGAATTCAACATTACTATTCTAGATAGGCCGGGAAAACAAAACATAGTAGATGATTTCCTGTCTAGACTCCAAAACATCAAAGATGACACTCCGAGTTGAAGATCAATTTCCCGATGAATATCTTTTTGCAATTTCTACCCAAACTCCTTGGTTTGCGACATTGCTAATTATTTAGTTTGGGGAAAATTTCCTTCTTCTAATGAATGCAAGAGATAAAGAAAAAATCATTGTAATTGAAAAATATTCATGGGTTGCTAATGAGTTGTATAAGGCAAGGGTCCAGATTTTATCATTAGGAGATGTGTTCGGGAAGATGAGATGCACAGGATTCTCAAAGCATGTCATGATGAACCTTGTAGCGGACACTTTTCTTTGATAAGAGGAGCAGCTTATAAGGTCCTTCATTTAGGATATTATTGGCCATCCCTTTTTAAAGATGCTAAAGAGTATGTCAAAGGCGTGACGGGTTAACGAAAAGGGTGAGGAAACCTTCTCCTTCGGGTGAGATGCCATTGCGGCCTCGGGTACATATTGAACCTTTTGAAAAATGGGCTTTGGATTTTGTAGGGCCCCTGTAGTCCTCCATCGGGAACAAAAGAAATATATATTAGTTTACTTGATTATGTTACCAAATGGGTAGAGGCCAAGCCATTGCTTTTTGCTTTCTGCTGAAGCATCTGTAGTTAATTTTCTTTTGAGGATATTTTTACTCGTTTTGGTGTCCCAAGGAAATTGTTACGGATCAAGGAGCACAATTCACATCAAGGCTAGTGGAACAAATGATGGAGAGGTAAAAAAATCGGACACGAGAGAAAATCTACTCCCTATCATCCACAAGCAAATGGTCGAGTGGAATCTACTAATAAGGTCATTGAAGGGATCCTAACAAAATTTGTTCATTTACATAGAAGAGATTGGGCGGATAGGCTTCCTACCGAGCCTTATGGGCCTATAGAACTACATGGAGAAGCACATCGAGGCCATACTCCTTATGAACTTGTTTATGGAAAACAATATTTGTTTCCCATGGAGTTCCCGGATTCAAGCTTTTCAAAATGGCGGTTCCCGGTTAGGAATTGATCTAGCAAGGCACAAAAGCATAGATTGGAGCAGTTAATGAATTGGATGAGATCGAGATAAAGATGCGGTTCATAAAACAAGTATAGTCCGGCGATGGAAGCTAGATGGCATGATAAGTACATCGAGGAAAAGAAGTTCAAAGAGAAGGTAGTGGGCTCTCTTGTTTGATTCAAAGTTCAAATATTTTCAAGGTAAATTCCAAACACATTGGCTTGGGCCATATGAAATTGTGAAATTTTTTGACAATGGAGCAATAAAAATCAGGTCAATAGATGAAGAAGAGTCCTTTTATTGTGAATGGTCATATATTGAAGAATGTATCATAAGCCACTTTCAAGAGAAGAATTTGTCAAAGTTCGAGGGAAAACGGTGATGTGAAGTTAATGAAGAAGAATCTTTCTTCTTCATCAACTTAATTGAATTTTACGAAGTCATTTTATTAAAAAAAAATAAAATAAATAAATAAAATAAATAAAATAAAATAATAAAGTATAAACATGAAAACTAATCAGCGATTAACATGTTTATACATAAAAAACAAGTGAAAATCGGAATCTTTACGATACTTTAGCTTTTCAAATTTGTTTTTCTATAGGTCGGATCATAAGAGATGGAGCATTGAAGTACAATATCATTGAGAAACAAGCACTTGCGCTTGTAAAGGCCTTGAAAGATTTCCGTGTGTACATATTGCATTCCCACATTGCCAACGCCAGACTTAACGCAACGATTAAAGATGTTTTGGTCTTGTGTGAGATCCGGAAGGGAAGAAGGGGGTAAGTGGATGTTGCATTGTTAGAATACGATGTGGAAATTAAACCAGCAAGGCAGTCAAAGGACGAGGACTCGCCAAGCTCATGTTTGAGAAAACAAATCTGCATGCTCTAGACATAAATTTGATTCTTTGCCATGTCGATGAAGATGAGGAAAGTACGTCGGTTCGAATTATCAGGTATTTTTGTTTCTTCCCTTGGTATGCGACATTTTATATGTGCTTCGAATTTGTCTCCACGCGGATGCCTAGAAATAAGAGTAGAACATTGAAGTTGAGAGAAATTTTGCTAAGTGCTGCATTACGGAGTCTGCATTATATTGGAAAGACCACAGGTATGTTGTTGGGTGTTTGGTAGAGAAGGAAGCTCAAGAAGTTTTGGAGGACTTTCACGAAGGTATTTGTAGGGGTCATTTGTTTTGGAAGACCACAACGAATAAGATTCTAAGAGAGCGGGGTATTATTGGCCTTCTTTGTTTCGATGTATTGAAATTTTGTTAAAAATTGTCATGAGTGTCAAATTTTCGAAGGAAGCGAGAAACTACGGCCCTTTGCCTCTAAAACCAATTGAAGTTAGTGCACCATTCCAGCGGTGGGGATTGGATTTTATCGGGGAGATCCTGACATCTTAGGACGTATAGATGGATCTTGAAAAACGGCTACGGACTACTTCACGAAGTGGATTGAGGCGATTCCCACTCGACGAGGGCCACGGATGCGGTAATTATTTCTTTTCTTGAAAATAATATTCGCTCACGTTTTGGGTGTCCTAGTAAAATAATCACGGATAATGCTACGGCGGCCTTCAGAGTCTAGAGGATGGTTGACTTTTTTGCTTTAAGTACAATATTACCTTGGGGCATTCGACATACCTACCATCCGCAAGGAAATGGCTTGGCGGAATCTTCAAATAAATCCTTGGTGAATATCATTAAGAAATTCTTTCGGGAAATCAACAAAGACGCTGAAAGTTAGTGAATGCATTGTGGAGGTGATAGGGTAAGTCGAAGAAAAAGTCTATTGGCATGTCTCCTTTCGAGTTGGTGTATGGAACGGATACGATTTCCTACTTCACTTGCTTGTCTAGGTGGTCAAATTGCTTCGGGGAGAAGTGGGAGTGAGGAAGATCCTATGCGACGGAGGATTAATCGAGATGATTCATTTACGAGACACGAGGAGGTATTTCAAATACTTTCAAGTTGCGGGGAGAGACGCATAAAGAAGATCTCACAGCCAGAAAGGAAAAGTGGATAGTTTCGATTGGATGAGGTAGTTTTGAAGTGGGATGCTCGGAATGAGGATAAGGAAAGCACGGAAAATTTGAAAATACGTGGAAGGGTCCTTTTAAGATTGCGACGTATCGGGGGTCAAAATGCATTTCTTCTCAAAGAGAGAAATGAATGGAGATGATTGTCTTGGAGAGTGCCGATCAATGAGTCGGTTGTTAGACGATATTACTTCGAGTATCTTCTGCTGATCTCATTATCATTGTATATATCATTTTACTTTTGTTTCGTTATGGTGTGTGCCGATCTCTCATCTTCGGTTTGGGGCCCGGAGCGAAGGCTATGGTCTGGAGATGGAGGTTGGTTGGTTTGAAATTGTCAAAGTCGGTTTTATCAATCTTTTAAGTTTTAAAGTCATGTCGAGTTTTGGGTCATGTCGGTTTTGGTCAAATTTCGGTCGGTCTTTAGTCAAATGCGGTCAAATAAAAATGTCCAAAGTTTTGTTTTATCGGTTGGAAATAATGACTCCATCACCCAATGGATAGAGAACGCGTCGACTCCCCCGAGAGATCTGCTTTGTTCTTGGCATCTCCATGGAGCCACGAGTCCCCATTGGAGCCAATGTTAGAGTCGGTCCTTACGGCCCTGCGTCGGTGATCATTTCGTTTTTGCATATTCATTCTTAGGTGTCTCGCTTGTTCCCGCCGTTGCATTTCTCCTAGGAGCATGCCATTGGTAGCGAAGGGGTGTTTGTTGTCTTATGTTTCCTCATGCTTACACACAGTGCTATTTTAAAAAAATTTCCTCAAAAATCACTCAAAATCATTGTCATTTCATTTATGGTCATTAAATGTCAATAAGTGTCTTTGGTCCTAGTGTCTAGGGTTTTCGAGTCATTTGCATACCGATCATAAAGCACACGGGGATGAGGGATGGTTCCGCAAATTTTGATTTCATGTTTTATTATCATTAGCATTTAAAAACATTTTAGTCCAAAACTTCTGTTTTGGAACTAGAAATTGTTCAATATTATTTTTGTAATAAATTGTATTTATTTCACCAAGAAGTAGTTTCAACGCAGAGACCTACGATCTTTTTCCTCGGCTAAAGAGCCATACCCCTGTAGAAGATAACAAAATCATCGAAATCAAAACTCGAAAAGCCAAAAAAGATATTGTATTAAAAAGCCAAATGTGAAAATGCAAAAACATTGTAATATGGGTTATCAAATAGATTTGGATCAAATCTAATTGTGAAAAGATATTTACATCATGTATAAAAGGGAAAACAAGTTTCATTTCCAAAGATTCATAGCATACAAGTCAGGAAATGCGGGAGTTTGGAGGCCGAAATCGAGGAGTTTTGGAGCATTGTTGACGAGTTTGGAGGTCGTGAGACCCACTTGGGCAAAGCGACCCACTTGGCAAAAAGCGACCCACACAGGCGTTTTCACGATTGCAAATTATAACGCATACGACCCACGGGAAAACGACCCACTTGATCGCATGCGACCCACTTGCCGGCGAGGAGTTCGGAAAAGTTGTGTTGGGGCGCTTGATTTCGTTTAAATCATCTCCGGTAACCTTCAAACGAGGTTCTAAACTATTGCCCGGTAGTTTTTAATGTGTTGGTGGTATCTTGAAGGCTTCAAACATGCGAATGGAAGGTAAAACCCTACATACATGGCTGATTTGTTCCTCGGGGGTTTTAAAATATATATGGATGGTTTTATGAGTATTTTTTTTCACCTTATATCATTGATATGTCCACCTTTGTATGTATGGTCAAAGCCTTACTTGTTTTTCACATCCATTATACCATTGTGGTCATCATTATCGTTTTACTGCTTGTCATGACTTTTGTTCCATGATGATCATTGATATATTGTATCTCATTGCCCATTGATAACACATTTTTATAACTACTGTTTTCTTGCCCATTTATAAACACGGTCATATGATGCATTGCTCCCTTTGACAAAGTTTATCCAATATTCTAAAGGGTACTTTGCTACCATTTGTCAGAATTTCACTTGCAATTAAAACGAAGTGGCATGCTTCTATTTCAATCCACCTAAAAGCCAATTTGGTATCATTGTTTGTTTCCTTAATAGTGCTTTGACGATTGGGGGTATTTATTGGGTGTTAGAAACACATTATAACTTCTATTTTCAACTGCATTTATATCGGTATACATAGTGCCAATATCTTGTTCAAAACCATGTCGGAGACAAAGTCGGAGTATGAGCAAGGGTCGAGCGTTGATTCTACGGCGAAGGTATGTGCCACGGGGGTCTCTCATAGAGTTAGCGAGAGGTGGTAATCATCGCGAAGGGACGCCTACTTCTTTGGCTCGGTTGCGGGCATGTCCATTTGCAATGGATTGTTTTCGGTATTTGTTCATGTTTCCGATTTTGTGAGATGATTGCACGAACCGGCTTCATCGTGAATTGGCTCGTCTGTTTGTTCATTTCACGGGATGGCAGGTAAATCTTGCCCGGGGGTTGAATTCATTTTTTGTCACCCTTGACTATTGCTCAAGCCAACGGCATACCAAACATGGGCGAGGAATGGAACAAACGCCGGCATTTAGAGAATTCCACTATGAGCCATACATTAAAGCTGGATATATGAGGTACTTGGGCGAGTTTTTCCATTCGGATTCTTGAGGGATAGTATGCACATTTGATGAAACTCATCATTCAGTATTTTAGTTGTGAGCGAATGTCGTCTCTTTGCGTACCATATTCGTTTTGTTGATGCACTTCACAAGGAGATACACGTATGATGAATATTACGTACTTCATATATCGTAACATAGAGAGGATGGTGATTTTTGTGCAAAGAAGACGAGCCTAGTGCGGCGGTACGGGAGCATACCATTATGCTTTGATCAAAATCCTTAGTGTTGCATCGGTTGGCGAACGAGGCATCACTTGGGAGGATTTCATTTCTAGATATTTTTCGGAAGTGCCACACGCCTCTAGGGACGAGTTCATGATGCGGGAGAGCCTTCACACCAGCCCGGACATGCCGGGGTTGAGCATATCGGCGCTCCTTTGGTTCGGACATATCAGCGAGGCCACGAGGGCCTTATTTGCGGTGACACGACGAGTATTATCTCCACATGAGGTGGAAGGGGTCTTGCAGAGCTTCATGTTGAGGAGCGAGTATTATCTCCACATGATGTGGAAGGGGTCTCGCCTTCTTCTTCCAACGCGGGTACGGATACGGGATAGGGGAAAGGGCCCATGCATGATGAGGGCCCATCGAGGTGGCCGGGACCTGATTTCCACGGAGTCATTGATGTTGATGCGAGCTCTCTGGCGCTCGAAGCGGGAAGTCATCCGGGAGCAAAGAGTAGAGAATGAAAATTTGAAAGATCAATTGCGAAGGCTCAATGGGTGATTAACTATTTGGAGCATCACAACAAACATCTTGAGGATGAGCTCACATATTATGAGTTGCGTCGAATCCGTGAGGACGTGAGTGGAATCGAAAGGAGACCGGTGACATGACACCGGTGGCGAGATGTTTGTACTCCCACATGTGAAAATTCACTGGAGAAATTGTTGGCGAAGGCCAATCGAGACAAAGACATGCTTCGTCACATGAAAGGCCATTATTGGGCTCGCATGCATGTCTTCAAAGCGAGAATAGAAGATTCGAAGGAGGTTGCGCAAAGCACTAAGACGGCGGAAAAGGCCTAATCCCGCCGGATTTTGGCCGAGGCTTCATTGAATGGGCGGGACACATGATGGAGGACCTCCGCTCCGAATTTGGGTCAATTCGGAGAAAATTTCATCATTCCAAATTTTTGGGTCAAAAACGAGTTTTTCGGTTAAGTGGGTCTCACCCTCATATGCTCACTTTTTTTGGGACATAAACGGAGGAAATTTTTGCATTTTTGGATTGGTCATGGTTAATTATGCATCCTGAGACATTACCTAAGCATTTCATCAAAATCTGGATGGTCAAAGAGCTCAAAAACACCGGGGAAAATCACTGTGGCATACCTTTTGCACCAGCGAGAAGTACTTCTGGGAGAAATAAGTTTTGGAGGATCAAATGAGCTCCAAATTCAGAAATTCCACTTGGGTTGGATAGTCAACATCCAGGGCTTTCCAACGAGCTATCATGAGCTCAATTTGGATGCCGGGAAAGTACCTCAAATTCGGGCTGGAAAAAATGCGACCACTCGGCTCAAATGCGACCCACTTAAATTTTTCTTTGAATTTTCAGCGCGGCTCAGTTTTCGCCTAGTATGGGCCGGTTTTGTTTGTGGATGGAATTTTGGGTTTTTATGATGTAAATGTATGTGGAGCATGTAACTTTGGCTTATTTTTATCTCTTCCTGAAAGATTCACTCACAAAAAGGGTAAAAATCATGTAATGGATCAGTTTCCACTCTTTTAGAGGGCAAGTTGTTAATTGCCTAGATTGTAGTTCCATGAATAATTGGTTGAAACTGATCCACTGAAGAGGGAATTCGACCCCTAGAGGTGGGGAAAGGTGTTAGAGTGATCTATATATTGTAATTTCTGAGGCATTCTACGGTTGGACTCTTGGGAGACTTTTGATATCATTGTACATATTTTTCATATTTTGGCTAAGGAAAGATCGGGGTTTTGCGGCACTTGTTGGGATCCTTGTGGTGTTGTTCTTGATGGTGTTTCTTCTTTGTTCATCAAGTTTCTTCATGTTTAATGTATGCCATCCTTTCATATGCTTCTGAACTAAATTGAATGAGTGAATAAGGTTGAATCCATTGTTCTGATGCTTGGCCTTTGAATTCGGTTAGTTCTATATGTTCAGTGGTGGAGAGGATCCAAGTTCTTCTTTTCCCTCTTGACTCCTCGTCGGTCTAATCTGTCCATATATCCAATCAAAAGCATCAAGACATTCACCTACCTCGCCCCAACTAGAAATACGCAAAGGTACGACCTTATCCCCCGGACCCCAAATTTGTTTTCCCATTTCTCCGAACGAAAATCTAAAAATAAAAATCAAACATACCTATCTCTTTACTAGCCTACAAAATCGAGTTCTTATTATAAGTCATCTCGCATCTGTGCTCATTTTCTCGAGATTGACGGAAAGGCCCTCTCTGTCCTCGTAGGGCTAGCTACGAGAGGTGAGCTTAGTTTGATGTAGCCTTGAGTTCTTCATTTCGGCCCCGAGGTAGATTTGAGTGCTAACACACTCCATTATTTACTTCATTCATATTCCATTACATCATATTTCATTATCCATCTTCACTCATTCCATACAACATTCCATTCATGCTCCAAACCATTCCATTTCATGTTTCAAGTTCTCTACAAGTACATTCGCAATCAATCGGACATTCGCGGCCCGATTCCAAGACAGTACGCGCGGTGGGAACGTGCTGCCGGCCGGAGATCTGAAAACTATTTGTCTAGTAATCACACGATCTGCAATAAAATGATCCTGCATATCCATGACAACAAGCATATGTAAAATCAAGAAGGTTATGAAGACTCAAAAATTAATGATTTTAGGGGAGAGAACAAAGCATATGAAGAACACAAAAAATCGAGAGGAAGGCAAGGTAAAATTTAAATTATAATGACATATCATGAAAGATTTTAGTATAGTTAAGTTATGAATAATTCAAAAAGTTGTTTAATTAATTTTATTGATCATGCCTAACAAACCTCCTGCAAAAAAATTTGAATAAAATTCCATCTATTCCGCCATTTCAAAACCCATATCCGATCATCATTTAAAAATCTAAATGGTTAAAGTCTTGAAGTGATTGGATTAGTCACGTCACTAGGCCAAAGCATTTAATGATGATTTTGAATTCGTTACAAAATATCTCCACGGACTTTTCCTCTGTGATATCTTTCAATTCATATACATCATCCTCACCTCATTACATTCATTCGCAATCACTCCATATCATTCTTTCTGTGTAACTCTTAACCATTTCGATTACGTAAAGCAGAGGAAACTTACGTGAGGCAAAAAAAAAACATCTACCGCGCGACCATTGTCACCATGAACGGAAGGAGCAACAATTTGAAGGTTGGAAAAGAGAAGTGATGGGTCTCATAGTGAGGACGAGAGGCTTGGTTGGAACTAAGTGCTTGGAGGGTTATCCTCGAAGTCGATGTTACAACAAGCGGGGTGGTTGCAATTCTTTGAATTGGGTTTCACAAAGAGGTGACCAAAACGTTTGCAAGATCCTTCAATGGTGATTGAGATAGGAGATATTAAATTCACCATTATAGAAGCTTCCATTGCGAAGCAACCAAATTTCCCAGGACGAGAAGGTGGTTCAAGAATAGAGAATTTCATAATGAATCATGAAGGCAGATACTCAAGTCACCAGTCTGGATGTTACCATTTTTAAAAAAGGGTATCCCTAGCTCTTGCACTAAAGAACAAATGGAGGAACATGTTGCTTATCTTGCCAAAAATTCATCACTTGTGAAGGAAGATGGTACTTTCTATGTCTATCATATTCCGGTTGATAATGCATTTCCTAGAAGAAGAACTCAATTTTCCCTTTTCTTGCTTCATAGTTTAAGAAAATGGCCTCAAGTGTTCAAAGAGAATTAGGTTTACGGAAAGAACTGTATACCACCATGGTTTAATCAAAATTTTGATTGAACATCATTTGAGAAAAATGAGAGATAATTGGGAATATTTCTTAGTGAAAATCACTTTGAAGAACCCAAGGAACCTCCACACGAAGACAAACCTACAAAAAGAAAGCCAGAAAATGGAAAACCTCCAAAGTGAGCGGTAAAAATACAAGCGGTGAAGAAATGATTTCGAGAAATTGACTCGGATTAAGAAGCTGACTTAAGAAAGAGAGGATAATAAGAAAATTTTCAGAGAGAAAGGATAAGGGCCATATCAAGCAGAAGGAGCCACGGACTTGGGGATACTAAAGAAAACAAAGGTTAAAAAAAGCTGGATTCATAAACATAGAGGATGAAGAAACACCTGCGAGGAGGATTTTGATGAAGGAGCTCCTGAAATAGACCCTACAATGAGAAATTTACAACTATGTTGAGACATTAGAAAAGAGCTTGAAGGAAGAGATAGAACTCCTAGTCCACAAAATTACGCAGTTGATATCCTAAGGAGGGATAAATATGAGTTATAAATACTCAACGGACATATCAAGAATGAGAATGAAATTAGAAACCAAGTTAAACTGAAAATTGATATGAATTCAACTACTTGTCTCTACAAATGCAAAAGTTTCACAAGGCCGGTGAAAAAATTGAAGAAGAGAAATAAAAAGTTAACGAGGCACTCACAAAATTGAGATTCAAGTTAGTCATAAAGAAGCCCGAGAGGCCTTTGGTAACTGAAGACGAAGAAGAGGGTTGGATGTCCTTGCGGAGGGTGTCGAGTTCATGGAATACTTGCATGAGGACATGCAAGAATCTAGCGGTGGGGGTATGTTGGCTCCAAAGATGTTCTTTCTTCCACCACATTCCACTCCATTCCCTTTGTCCATTATTAATCACGAGGCTCAAATGATCGGTAGAATTAGTTAAAATTGCTTTAAGAATATATATCATGACTAACTTGCTATGTTTTTATGATTTTTTCATTGTAGTACTTTTTGAACTAGATCTAGCTACGGAATACGGATGCAGCAGCTAGTGGCTTGATGCCGGCTATCTTCATGTCTACGCGAGGTTCAGCGGTGTCATCTCGAGGAGGAAAACACATATGGTCATATTCCACATAATTCCCTCATCATTTGTTGCTCTCCACGAAGTTTGAACGAAATTCTATAGGCGGTTATGTACGTGGGAACTCAAACTAGAAGACTCCTAATAGGACAAGGACAATCCAAATGTCATAATTATATTACGTAACCATCATCGAGTCTAGTTTGGTTTTTATTTGGAAAGACAATTATCCCTAGATTATCTCAAGACAGTTGCTATTGAATTTTTGTTACAAATATGGCTTGGGAAACCGAGGAGACAAGGTTAGATTTTGTGGTTGATTGCTAGATTTCGAGAAGTCGAAAACAATATGTTTTGAAGTAATTTCTCTTTAATGGAAAAGCATCATTTCCTTGAAAGTGTTGAGTCAATCTTGAAGTAGATTTTGTGCTACTTCGGTGGTAGGGGAGCCTAACTGCTTGAGCAACCTTGTTTATATGGTTTAGATAAGTATTTTAGTCTCATTTTCATTTCTAGCTTAGGCAAGTTTCTGAAGTTTATGTTCATGCTTGTTTACATTAATCATCACTGACTAGACTTACTCTTATAAACTCTTCCAAAATATCATCACGATGAATAAGGCATGTTGTGGTATTGTAGGTTTAGTTGCATTTCCTTTTCGAATTTTATGATGTATGCTTTTTTACACTAAGTGTCACGGCCCGGTCTTACTCTTACAAACTCTTCAAGAAACATCATTAACAATGAATAAGAAATATTTGTGGTGTCTTGGAATTCTAGTTGTATTTGCTTTCAATATTATGTTTATGTTCAATTGCATTGAATAATACTTGAGACTTGTTTTACAAACTCTTCCAAATATCATTTCTATTGAACGGATAGGTTGTAGAATTCCATAGACTAGTTGCATGTTAATTTGGTTATAGCACTCGGAGGTTGATTGCATTTAGTTCGACTCTGTCACTACATTTCCGAGTTTGATAATGGAGATTTTAGTTCTTGTAATTCAAGTAGATTCGAAGCACTCTAGTTAGGTCTCGAGTTCATTTTGTTTCAAGAAAAAGATTAATGGCATTTTAGTTTAGGTGCGATCCTTGTCTTTTAAAATTAATAGATCACGTTCTAGCCTAGGTTATCCATTGTATTTCAAGTAGTATTAGTTGTCAAAATTAGTCTCTCGGCCTTCATTATTTACAAACGTACTTTTGTTACGAATTTATATTGATACTTCATCTTACATGAACAAGAGTCAATCATATTAGTTTAAGGCTTTGATCACTTTCTGTAAATCTTTTACAAACTAACTTATAGCCTTTTTCCCAAGCATCATTTTAGAAAATCTCAAAACTTATAAATAAGGCCTAGAAGTGATAAGTCAGAAGTTGCGAGAATAGGGTAACTTCAACATCTTAGGTTAATCTAGAATAGAAACCTTCTTGTGTTACAAATAATCATTTTGTAATATTGTGAGTTGATTATTTATTTAGGAGAACTTCATTTACTGTTTTGTCCATTTCTCCGACTCTTCCAACACACCTTTAATGAATGAATTGGTTAAGTTCAAGATCATGTTGTGATTTTTTTTTTCAATGAAGTCATTATCAAGCTTTGCATTTGTTGTTTGTCATCCATAGTTTAGGCTTTGTTCTATTTGAAATAACCAATAGCTTCTTTTCTGACACTTAGTTCTTTCCCTTTTCAAACATAAAACCATAAAATAAAAAACATCATAAAACACTAAACACAACGTAGTGAGAAACAAATACCTAGGCACATATAGTGCACCACACTTTGAGTTTACCAACCCTGGTTGACAATTAATGAACTCAATTTAGGAACACTAGGTTGAGCACAAACACCCACCTTGAGTATCTTCTCTACCTTGGCTTTGATAGCCGCTTCTTTCCTAGGGTTGACGAAAACTGACTTTTCCCTTATAGGCTTAGAATTTTGGTATCCTTGTTGATCTCATGCTGGAAAAATAGATGGATCTATACCAAGAAATTTCCTCATAAGATAGACGAACACATCACTAAGCTCTCGAAAAGAGATCGATTATGGTGAATCTCTTCAAGTGAAGATTCGGCTACGATGAAAAAAATTCTCGATAATGTTGGGATTTACGGAAATGTTCACGGGATAGTCGGAGAAATCACAACCATGTTCCCTTGAGAAAATAAGCATTGCTAGTGTTAAAGGGTTTGGGACGGGTGAACGGGACCCGAGAGGGCGGGGACTAGGAAAACTTGATTCAACTTTGCTCAAATACGGTAGAAATTAAGGCCAGGTGATGCAAATCATCCCACGGTGCAATACATACCAATTTATAACTTCCATGATAGCCTCTTCGGAGGAAAAGTGGTATCAAGGCAATCACAGGCGGAAGAAGAACTAAGATTCCAAGTCGGGGCCACATATCCATCCAATTCCTCTAATGAAGAGAAACTAGAGTGGATTAACACGGAAGTAAACAATAGACTTATAAACGATCTCGGTGGGACATAGGAAATGCCATTCCACCCGCAGACACGCTAATGTGGAGGTAGGGAAAGGTAAGGTCCAAGGGTACGAAAAATAATGAGTTCTAAATAAGTATCTTCGAATAGGAGCCTTGGAGGATGAAATTTCATTTATATATGAACTGAAGGAGGTGGAAAATCAAAGTACACATCGAAGAATAATACACATTCCAACCCCTAGATTCTCAACGAGAGGCGGTTTGATATTATCCACTAAAGGAATAGTTGAGTCGGTAGATGCATTAGAGGGCTATACGAGAACAATCCAATTGAAATTATTTGTGACAATCCTCCCTTTGTGAGGGAAACAAATAATGCGAGATAATGAGGACGCAATGGCATCCATCTCATAAATCCAGGTTCACCCCAACATAAGGTTATAATATAAGCTTGCATCAACTATCTCAACCTCGATGTTAACGAGTTTTCCCCAACGCGAGATGAGCAAAGCCGGGACAACACCATGCGGCTGTGAGAATGACCATCAAACGCGATCAGAAAAGTGGGTGAAGGAATAGCTATGGGAATCCAATTCCTTCTAGCATGTGAGAGACATCGGATACGTGGAAACACCCTCATTGACGGCCGTTCTAAATATATTGAATTTTCGATAGAACGATCTAATATGGAAATCCATATGATGAGGAGTATCTTTTTGAAATTAGACATATCAAATGTAATCATAAGAGAGTTATTTGGATCAAAATCCCCGATAGCGATTGAGGAGAGCACTTATTGCAGGTTGGGCAAGAATGGAGCACCTCGAGAGTCGACATGGCACAGGACTTTGCACCAAATCTTCTACAATAGAGTAGTTCTTGGCGGCCTTGGCATTGGGATTAATCATCGTATACTTTGTATATGCCTTTAGCATCCGAGGTATAGGCTCAATAGTGGGCCTCATAGTATGAAGTGATTCAGCACTATCGGGAGTAACCTTGGCTTTCAAATATTCGGCTTCGCCATAATCACGAGATCTCGTAGTGATATGCGCGTGAGCACTCATCATATATATGTTTTATGTGTTTTCCCCTTCTTGAGTGCCTTTAGAGGAAGCCCCGTGTTTTTGATTCGCACCAACAAACGATTTTACGCCCTTGGGGAAAACGATTTGTTAACAGTGGGAATTGGAAGAACCTGTTGAGCTAACAAGCGGCACGCATCTGAATTTTAGGGAAAAGGTGAGTAAGATGGTCTCTAGTACATAAATTGCATGGAAACTTAAATTTCTTTTTATCCTTTTGACATTCACCAACATGCTCGTTAGATTTATTTTCATTCCCATTTCCATCTTTTGCCACTTCTTTTTATTATTCGAGTCCCTTCTTCTTCCCCTTCGGATTGTTGATTTCCTTCGGGGTTAGAAGTACGGATAACATTTATTGACAAAGCCTGGGAAGGGTTAGCCTTGAAGGCACAACGACTAGAAGAAGCGGTGTATGGACAAGCTGTACGCAGTTGACTAAGAAAATTCGTGCACCACTATCGGCCAAGACAATAAGTCCATCACCATGAGGACTAGGTTTAGTTTTTGACAAGTCCAATTTGGAGTGAGGAGCATCGAGGCAAAATTTTATTGAGGACTCTAGGCTGAGAATAAATCGAGTTCCTAATTGTTGAGCCCTAAAAATAGCACATATCGGAAAATACACGATGGGGATACATCATAGAAATATTTGGCTACAAGGATTTCAAAAACCATTCCGGAAAGGAATTCATTCGAAATATAAGGCTTTAATGAGCCTCTTCCTTCTTCGCCATTCCTGAATATGATCATAAATGTGAGTTGCCTTGTCTTGCTTAAAATTAGCTAGGAGTTCGGTCCCGGCATCGTAACGGATAGGCAGGCGAAAATGATTTAGAAACATGGTAGCCAGGAGATCTCCAAAAGTGGGCTTGCCCCCAATTAACTCAATATTCCACTTGGTTGCATTTCCGATTAAAGGTGCTTTGAAATAACACTCAACCTAATTGAATCATCAATCGGGGATTTCGATGAACACCATAAATGGAAAGTGGTGATGTGATCCATTGGATCCTCTCCATTATTCCCTTCAAACTTTGGGATGTTTTGAGGGTAGTTTGGTGGGGATGACCACCTTGGACTATATCGGATATGATCGTTAGCCAATTTCGACAAATGCGGCAAGTTTAACGTTGCCGAGAAATGGTAATCGAGGAGGAGCTTGGGAATTCCATCCCCCATAGGATGGATTCCCCATGTTGAAAGAATGCCTGGATTTGATGAGGCACCGGGTTGCTAAGAGTGGGGATTCGTAGAGAATGTTGGGCCATAGGAAAATCCTTGTGACCCGGCATTCGGAGAAGGACCCCCTCCCCAACATGGAGTTATAAAGCTGGACAGTTCCCCCCATTGAAGTAGTGAATGAAGAAGAAACCCCCGGAGTGAGGATTTCCAAGCATTTGAGAAAGGAGAAAAATCGTGATAAGCACTCGATGAAGGAAATTAACATTCCCTAGTGACCAACGAGAAACTAATTCCCTCCCTCTCGATCTTTGTAAAATAAGATTCCAACTGTAAAGGTAGTAGAACTTTGACCTCAGGACCATGGATTGAAACTTTGAGTTTGGGAAGTGAAAGGAAACGATCCTAAGGAAGGGGTTGAATTAGGGATGTGCTCACTTCCAAAGGGGAACCCTTGAAGAAAGGCTGATCCACTAGCCATAGAAAGGATATGGGTGCGGAATGCGACTCAACGGTAGAAAATTAAAAATAAGGAATCCCATTAGTGGGAATTCTGAAACAAAAGGGACCAGATTGAGAAGCATGTGCTTGTGTGTGACCGAGAGCCAAATACCAAAGTACTAGAAGCGATCGAAGATATAGAAATGATGCCCTCCTCCTTCAAGTGAAGAAGGTACGAGTACTTGCGGCACTCATGGCCAGAGCGTGTTCCTGTCGTGGCCATCGAAAGGTGAGAATATGATGGATAAGGACTCTATGGTCTGCGAGAGTCAGGTCGATGTACTCGATGATAAATGGATAATAGCGGGGGAAGAGGGAGATGGAAAAGAATCGATGGGGTACAGGGACTTCCTCTACTTCTACTTCTTGCGAGAAATAAAACTTTCGAGATGAGTGAAGCACTCCTCTCGGCCAACGACATCAACACCGAACCAGCTACATAAACAATGACCCCTATGAGGATCTCTCTTTCTTTGCATACGAAAACAACGGTGAAATTCACCCTCCAAATTACTCCTACGCCTTCTTGAATAAGGCTTGACACTGCGAGGAGACAACCCACGGAGACGCCTCGATCGGCCGAGGTGATCGGTCAGCCACTTTAAGAGATTTATTAGACAAAAAAAAATATATGAAGCTAAGCAATCTAGGAGAAAGAGCACACTTTACAAGTCCCTAAAGTCTGACCAAACAAGCGGCTCTCGGGTATTTCCGCTCTGGGTGATGAGGGCCAGAACACCAAAATATAAGAAAGCGAAAAAATAGGATCTCCTGAAAGTAGTTTGGGGTAATTACGACCTAGTCCTACTAGCGAAGGTAATAGAAATAGTTACGGCCTCCTAACAACAACCTTTTCTGGTGCAAGTACCCAAGCTTTCGAGGGCACCTCGAAGCAACGATAGAAAGTGATGCAACGTACGCAAGTACCATGGTGTTCATCGATCCCCTGTGGTCCCTAGGATAGGAAACTATGGGCACCAATCCGTATCGGCTAGGCGAATGGTCTTAGGTCGAATTCGACAAATAGGAGAAGGGGTATCTCTCTTCTCTGCTACCCCGCACTTTCCCTCGCGCTTGACTCTGCGGAGGAGAGCTCGGTCCAATTAACGGTGTTGGATTTCGCTCATTAATAAACTTTTATGTTTCAAAATTTGAGTGGCCTTGGAATTTAACTCTCCACTCGCCTAATCAAGGCGTTATAACCTAGCTAGTTGGTGTATGACAATAATACAAAAAAAAAATTGTGAGTTGTTTTAACTATAGCGCTTATTTTAATTAAATACATTATTTTATGTCTAGGGCATGTGGAAATGAAGGCGTGGTGTTTGTATGACATAGAAAGAAACCAATAGAAACCAAACTACATGCAAATGCATTGATTTCCTTTCGATGAAGAGTGATTTCTACACGAGTTCTACGAGACTACACTTTTATTTTATTTTGGATGCTCACACTTCACACAACTCAAAGGTTACGAAAAAAGACTAAAAATTCTTATGTGCATCTAATGCAAACTACCAATGACATCTAAATTCTAAGATGCTAAACCTAAAAAAGCAAAGAAAAAGTCTCTCAGGTTCAATCACTTTTGGGAGTCAACGAGCCGGTTCAAATCGAACTCCCTGTGTATAAAAACACCAAAACATACACGACATGAGAGAAAGAAATCCAAATAAGACTCCCTTTCTAATCAAGTCAAGAACCGAAGATTAGAAGAAACTCAAAAAACTTCAAAGATGAAAAGAAACGAGTCGAACAAAATGAAAACAAAAGCAATGGAAAACAAAATGTTTTTTGGGCTTTTGAGTTCTGAGGAAAAGTTTAAAAAAATAAAAATGGAACTATCCGATGGCGAGTCGAAACAAACTTGAATTTCAGAAAAAGCCTCAACAAAATGCCTAAAGCCAACCATGCCACTCTCGTAGCGGGACTTGTATGATCGAAAAGACAAGAAACTCAAAAATCAACTCAACACAATAGTATGAACTTGCAATGAACAAAAGTCCAAGGAATCAATAAGAGACCCTTCGAAAATTGCAACAAAAGTAGTTTATGAAATCCGGAAAACCAAACACTTAAAATAGGTGAAAATCGAAATGCAAAACAACACATAAGGTTAGGAAAGAGTAAATGAAGAAGCTCTACGCTCCTAAATACTTAGAAAAACCAGAGTCTTGAGGGAAAATACCTTGGAGCTCAAACCATCATTGTAAACACACCAGGACAAAGATTTCACCAAATGAGTGTGTCTTCATAGAAATAAGAGAAAAAGAGACATAAAACCACTTTATACACAATCCCGGAGACCTCCCTGGAGACATTGCAAAAATAGGTCACCACGGGCGAGACAAGACCATAAAATATTAAAACCAAAAATTTCAAAATTTACCCGAGGAATACGTACTTTGCGGTTTAGCAACAAGCGTGTATAGCACAGCGTGTCGAAGGAAACTCCGTATATGTGGGTCCCTTTGCAAAAAAAAACGTGTACATGCAAGCGTAACGAGAAGAAAAATTACGTATGGAAAGGTAAATAAGGAAAAACAAAAAAGGTCAAGCACGATCGAGAGACCGAGGTCTTTAGTATATTTGGAAAGATATTTGCGGGCGGGAAAAAAGTGATAAGCTTGTTGAGAACCTTCAAGAAAGATGAAACGACCCAAACGGGAAATCACAAAAACGTGATCCCCACTGAGTCATTGTTTCTATTTGGGGATATAATACCTAAAGGTTTTGAGTTGGCAACCTTCACGGATCGAACGCCTGCATTCAAAGAAGGACTCACCTAGCCTATCTTTTATCACCGAAAACTAGATATAACAAGTTGCGAAACTTACCGAAAGTCCATCGTTTGATATAGATCTGTGGGGTGAAAATCCCCGGCAACCCTTCGTGCTTCGTAACCTAAAAATCAAGAAAGAACGAACACGAAACTTTGGTTGTACGACATATACGGTTCTAGATGTCGGTGTAACTCATGCATAATATCACAAGAACAATATTAAACATTCAGTGTGGCAAGCCATTACACATATAAACACGTGAATATTGAGAGCAGATGGTTCTTCTTATTACAAATGGCATGTACGGTAATAGAAATATGGAGAGATCACACGAATCCTTCCACGACCTTCGAGCATACCATCCTGCAGATCTGTCTAGCCCTCGCCTCACAGAATTCTTCCAAGATGTGTGCACAATAGATGTCATATATTATGATGAGAATCTCAGGAAACAAGGGTTTCCTAAGTATACAGGAAGTGCGGGGGCACGGGAATATCAGACTTGAAATAGGGTTCCAATGAGTATAATATCTATAATTTTCTCTCTCCCTTAAGCCATGCACAAGAGGGGCTTTTATACTCCTAAATTATTTTCGACGGTTAGACGGTTAGGCCATGGGGCGGGGTGGTTGGTCTGAGGAATAACCATCAACCCTGCCTCGAAAATAGGGAATATTATATATTTTTTAATGATTAAAATGGTATATGCGGATATCTATGAATGGACTTGCGTATATAAAGGCGAAAAGTTTGGGCGAGTCGCGTATGGGTTTGAATCTGTTTTTGTGAAGATGTTCAGAGTCGGGGGAAAGGGTGCCCAAGGCCAAAGTGTCGATCATCGAGCATATGAAGGTGAAAAATGATGCTATAACGCAAATTATGAAGTGGTAGTGTTCGGGTGCAACAAACTCATCGTCGGGGTGACGGAGGTAGCGGGCCCTCTACGTAGGTGGCGGTGTTCGGGTGCATTAGACTCAACATCGGGGTGGAATGAGGCAGGAGGGTGTGACCCGGGGGTGGAGAGCAATGTGCAACCCTAACCAACGAAAATTCAACACTATTGTTTGGAAAATTTCGGTATAATTTAAACTATAATGGGTGGGTGGACACAACGAACGAGTTAATTGGGAGGAGCATCTTGAGTTGGTGGCCATATTGGACGAGGATGCATTAATTTCGGTGCCGAGGTCGAGGGGGGGGGGCAAGTGGTGGTGGTTTGGAGAGGACAAAACCACCTTGTAGAAAAAGTGGAGAAGCTAGAACTTGGATGCGGCACTTCGAAGGGCACGTCGATTACAACCCTTGGCTCCTCAATAGCGATCCCGGACAACCCAATCTCTATTACGATCAAACGATTAGTATGCTCTATGGTGTTTTTTTTTTAATGTATTTTACATTTGTGGTGCCTATAGCCCTCTCGTTTGTGGATATTTGTCATTAGCTTATTTTTTGTATTTTTGTCCCTTGTTGGAAACATTGGTCAACAAACTCGGTCGAGGTAAAGACCACATGCTCTTTACCCGTGTTAAATGTACATATTTTCTCCATATGAATAGAATATCGACTCACAATATATATATATATATATATATATATATATATATATATATATATATATATATATATATATGTATATATATATATATATATGTATATATATATATATATATATATATATATATATATATATATATATATATATATATATATATATATATATATATATATATATATATATATATATTGCACTCTTGTTTATGTTCATCTCCTCGTCTTTTTTTTTTAATGTAATTTAATTCAATATATTTTTTTGAGTTTGAATTACTTTAAAATATTATAATTTCATAATTTCAATCCATTTTTAAAATTTTATTATAATATTGTGTATTTTATTTTGAGTTATTTTTTAATATATTATTTAATTTTGAATTATATCTAAAAATATCTAAAGTTTTGGTATAATGTTTTTTAATCCTTTTTACGAGGTTTCAAAATTATTTAACATATAACTACTCAAGCTAAGATCTTTTTGGCGAAAAGAAAGAACATGAAGTAAATACATTGGGAAATTAAATATTACTGAGCAATGAAACACATAAAATATGGGGAAAAAACAAGCACACAAAACACATAAAAACGAAGAAACACGAGATATGTGGTTCTGGGTTTGGGTTATGTCCACCCCGAAACCTGACCAATCCTTCCTTTCTATTATCTAGGAAAATGAAAGAGACACAACCTATGAGATCATTTGTAATATCTCTGTTCTCTCTCCACAGTCTCCCTATACGGCTCGCTCGAGAATACATACAATACACGACCACAATACAATACCCTCCTTTAAGCGAGGGTTTCCTTCTAGGGCAAAAAAAACCCTAAACTAAACATAACTTCTCTTGTCGGATCATGCGCCTAATGAACGGCCCAAATTGACTAGAAATTACTATACTTTTACAAGGCAATTTTACATATATTTTAGCTTTGGGGGTGCTTCCCCCCTGGACCCCCGGGTGGCGTTTAATTACGGGCGGCGTTGCCACCCCCGGTAAGGTACGGGGGTCAACGCTATGATACGAATAAAAGATAATGAGGCTCCACACCCAACCAGAACCACATATTCAACCACAACCGCAAAAGATTCTTATGGCTTCGGAAAGTTCTCATAAGAATTGAACCTTTTTCCAAATGATAAAAACTCCATGATTTTCAACATTAGATCAACCTAGAAAATAAATCTAATATGATCTAAATAAAAATAAAAATATTTTTCAAGATATTTAATGTGATTCTAATGCATAAACCCCTACAAATAAAAAATAAAAAATAATATATTTTACGTCATGTCTATTTTGAAATAGAGCTTCCATAACTTTAATTTAATTATCAATAATTATTAGATGGATGGTAGAAATTCAACTTCCACCTAATATTCTTAGTAGTAGCCACAAATCCAAATGTTGCTATTTATTTTAAAATCAATTAGGCCCTTTATTCCCTTATAAATAGCTCAACCATATAATATAAATGGATGGAAAATGATAATAGGACTCAATCCATAATAAGCATCAAAACACTTACTACACCAACCTTCATCCATCTTAACTGCGGATCTACCCCGAGCATCTAGAGGGATCAAATCTCTTTTCACTACGAACGAGGTTTTTTATTTTACTCATTTTTTTCACAAGTACAATGCTACATATTTTATATGAGGAATATATGTATGTTGTCAATACTATCAACATCCATCATGTCACTTGTAGAATTTCTCTTTGGTGGGGGAAGATTTCATTCCTTCATCTCAACCACCACCCAAGATAACCACAATTCAGAACTATTTTAAAAGATGATTTGTATTACCTCAAAGTAATAGATTACATCGTGCCATCTTTCACAAATCACCCACTATAAGATAATACATTTACTATAGCCCTAGTCTTAGAGCCTAGGATTTATCATAGGTTTTTATTTATTCCCCTTTATCTTATGTTTGTCAATCCATTCTAAGGATTTATCGGGAACATATGAATGGGGAGTGCGATGATTGCATTTCTTTGTGACACTTCCATGACTATGGATTCTTTAACACGTGTTGTTTCTTGATCACTATCCAAGTGATCACATTCATAGAAGAGTTTGTGCTTGATCTTCGAGGAATCCATGAATACATATGAGTCTCTTTTTTTCATTCTAAGTGTGAGGAATCTCATCTAATATATGGGATAAATATACACGTGGTTGAGTTGATTCGGTAGGATTCTTTTGATGCTTCATGTTGTCTTGCTTGGAAGCTAACAGTTATTAGGTTCTTTTGTTTCTTTTTGGTTCTTTCCGGCCACGGTTATTTTTCTTACGATGCAGGTGGGGGAGAAGGCCCTTGAGAAAAGGGGAAGGCAATCTGAAGGTGACTAGGTGATGAAGGAATCAAGTAAAAATCAAATGACCAAGAGGTCAATTTTTTTTAACGATTGAGTTCGTTCCTCAATGTGTGGAATTTGTAAGAGAAATTAGGATAGAGTTTGTTCGATAGAAGTTAGGATATTCCAAGCTTGGCCATCCAATCCTAATCTCATGGATCTAGAAAAATATTGACGTACTTATTAAAATCTTGAATAAATAAAAAATAGTAGAGGAGAAGGCGTGTGAGGATTCACTCTAAAAGAAGTGTTGTAGAGTGGGATTATAGTTACCTTTGTAATCCTTGTGTAAGTGTCCTTTGAAATTCCTTTTTTTCATGTGTTTGTATATGTTTGGATGCATTTAAATAACATTATAGAGGTGTGAATTGAACTTATGCATAGTCTTGTGATTAAACACGTGATAGGTGTGCACATGCTCATAACGAGCATTGCGAGACCCGAGAGGAAAAAGAAAAGAGAGATTTAGTTTATTAAAAATTTGCAAAACTTTGTTAGTTGAAAACGAATAGGGGAACAAAACCTAAGTTTTTTTCGGAATAATTTTGTCAAGTGATAGATTCCTTGAAAAAATCTTCCATGGGAGTTTCCAAATAAGACTTTTCCTCAATCGCTAGGGTGACATAGAATGTTTTTTTTTTGTAAGTTAGGCTAAAATATGTTAGATCAAAAAGAAAACTTTACATAGAATTGAGGTGAGATGGTAGCGATTGCTTAACAATCCCAACCTTAGAGGCTTTCAAAATAGCGAGGGTTTGGGCACCTTACTCCTAGAGAAACAAGCCCCTTAATAGCATCGAATAATCATTATTTACAAAGTGTGTTGTGATATATAAAAACAAAGATACTGTAGTATGTGTTGAAATAACGAGAAAACAAAAAGAAGCAGGAATCCCGCAGTCATGGTGTTCCTTCATCATCTTGTTACGGGGTCCTCCTCCTCGTGCGACACATCCATATTCCTACGCAATGGCCTCCTCCTTAGCGAAGGCATCCGCGGGGGGCTTTTGTAGCGAGCTGCCCTTCGAATGATAAGGCTTGTGCAGGTACTCAACATCTAGAACTCTCGTCCGAGAATCCGTCCAAATCCCACGCAGTCCACACGTATGTATCCTCCTCCAGGGTCCTCTTGAACCGGAGAGGCTCGATTTTAGAGGAGTGGGCTTTTGAGAGTGCACAATGGTGGACTTCTTGGGGCCTCTTCTACCCCTGCGATTCTGCGGAGCTAAGGTGATGTCATCTTTGGGTCGCTCGGACCATTGTAGTGCTTCCTGTCATGGATGCCAAAGAGGCCTTCATTGGATTCCAAATAAAGGTGATCATGTCCGCATTGATAGCGACTCGAGAATGCACCTCTTTGGTTACCCACGATAGTATTTTGGCGCTAACGCGAGCCATTGGGGGATAATAGGTAGAGAGGGGGAGACTAGTCTAAAAGCGTGCCAGAAGTGCACAACGGGGAGAGCGCGTAACTTGACACGGTAGAGGCGGGGGGAGGGTGGGGTAATCAACGGAGAGGGTTATGCAACGGTGCACAACAAGGGAGCTTGCCTCAAAAATCACATAGTGGGATGAATCCAAAGAAGCGGGGAATTCAAGGGAGGCGCGCAACCGGGGGGCCGCCATGGGGGGTGCGCGATGCAGAGGGAATCGGTGGGAGACGCACCTTGCGAGGATAGCACCGAGTAGGGTGGTGCACGTGAGAGAGAGCGCGTAGAAGGGGGAGTGCATGAGGAAAATGAAGCAACAATGGAATGGCAAGCGAGGAGGTGGAGAAGGCTCTAGAGGCTGATTGGAGTAGCGAGGGATGAAAAAATGAGGAGAGACCACTCCTTTTGCAGAGAGACACATTGGCATGAGCATAGATCTTTGTGCGATTTTATGTACGCTCGCATATGGGGAGTTGGGACATTTCACTTGGGATTGCATGTGATTCGGTGTATGGAAGAAGATCGGGTGCAACGAGTACCCATGTGAATGATTGGTGAGAGGAGGTTCCACATCAAGTTAAAGATGACTATTGAGGACATTGTCGGCACATTGCATGGGAAGAGCTGGCTTTGCATGTACGCGACATGTCACCGTATCCCGAGGGAAGGTTGATCCTTTTCGAGGGAGAGTTTGGCATTCCTTGTGCAAGGTTTCATCCATAATGCGAGAGAAGTTAGAGTGATATAGCGTTGAATGTTGTCCACTCCTTTGTTGGATAGGATACTCCCGGCTACCTTTGTTTTCCTTTCTCTGAACATATGGTGAAAAGGTAATGGCCACGTAGTCTTTGTAGCATCTTTTCCAAGAAATTGAGACGGTTGGCGAGCCTCCGGTGAGTATAAAAATTTGAGGGGAGAAGTGCCAAGAAGTATGTGGGTGGCCGCTTGAATGATGAGTTGTGATTCTCCCTCCATTTCCGGTGGAAAAAGTTGAGCTCAATGGCTACGAAGATACTGGATGAGCCCCTCTAGATCCGCAAGTTGTTCTTGTCCCACCCAGGTTTCCATAGTAGGCATGTAGGGGTTTTCCATGAGAATCTCGAATATTGCTTCCCTTGGGCTGCCTTTGGAGGCTCCATCGAAGTTTCTTTTGAAGAATCCAGCCCCAGGGGGTTCCATTGTTGGTGCGTGGATTATACGTGGCAGGGAGGAGTTATCTGTTGGGGATTTAATGCATATGTGTGGAGTTTTTCCAAATGGTGCATTCAACGGTGGTTGTCGGGAGGTCATCCTTCCCCCTGTGAGCCATGGCAAGAGTTTCTTCTAAGTTTATGTACGTACTTGGCCCAAATTTTCTCTCGATTTGAGCTGTGTATTTAAGGATCTGACATTTATTTCTTTCCAAAGATTCTAGATGACTAGACCTAGAATCAACGCAGGAGACAATTCACTTAATATTCTTTGATGGGGGTTATCCTGCCATTTTCTGATGGTATTGGTGATATGACCCACTGTCACCGGATTGGATATTTTGCATAATATTTCAATCCTATCCTAAAAAGGTGTTGGATATGGGGCAAAGTTCCGGCATATGACCGATGGTTTCGATGTCATTCGGACCTGGGGACACCTCGAAGGGCCCACAAAACCACAGCTTCAAAATATTTTCCCATGTCGGAATGCATCTTTTGTTGAGCAGCCATAAAAAAATTTGCTACTTTGGGCGAGCTTAGTAGTCCATAACTTATTCCATGCTCTGATTAGTGGGGCCGGGATTCGGTTGTTTTTAATAGATGATAGGATTCCTTATTTGAGTAGTTACCACTTGGAGAATTTCCCCTGTGAAGAATTTCGGCCCATGATGAGTTCGATTCTTCTTTTTTATTGTTAATTCCTCCCAAATATCTCTATGATGTTCATTGTTGCGGTCTTCACACTTCATCTATTTGTGTGTAGCCAACTCCACGCAACCTTGAGTTGTTTCATTAGTCCCGAAGTCTTGGATGCAATTTTGTTCTCTTGCACAGCCAGGACTATTCTCCCGAGAGGGGGTCAAGGGAAGATTGAGGATAGAGTTTGGGCATTTACGCCATGAATCCTCTCGGGATTTGGCTTGAGTTCTTGTGAAGTTCCTAAAAGCTATGGGTTTGGATAAAATGATTTTATTGGCTGGATGCATTCCATATTTTGGATCCTCCGGAGGCTTGATGTTGAATCTAATTAGTTCCTCCATGGGCCAATTACCTACATGTTGGCAGTAGCCCATAGGGTTTCCCACGATATATGAGGGTTAGATACACATTTACACCATATCTTGCGCCCATGATGCCGTTGCTATGTTCTGGACATCTCGGTCCTAGTCCTCTGTGCTTTCGATTGTACAAACCTCTTTCAATTTAACTAGTGCCCATTTGTTTTGTCTTTGGATCCCCCCAAAGGAAGGTTCTTTGCAGATTGCGAATGGCTTTGAGGACCCATTTGGTGCCGCTAGAATAGAAAAGAGGTATATAGGTAGGGGCCAAAATCTGATTTGATGAGAATTAAACATTTGACTATCTTGAGAGCACGACGGGTCTAGTTGGACAATTTAGTCTCCATTGTCCAACAACTCTCTCCGGGAAGAGTGTTTGATAATTGAGTATGTGAGAGGAGCTCCTAGGTATTTGGATGACGGAGAGGCTATGGTAAAGCCCGAGGATGCGAGCTATGTTGTGTTGGGTGATAAGAGGCATATTGAAAAATAATATTTGAGAATTTATAGGGTTGACAAGTAGTTCTTGAGGCTTCGGAGAAACAATCGAGAAGGGTTAGAAATTGCAAGCTTACGCCTCAAGAGGTACCCCATGATCATATTGTCACCCACAAATTGTTGGTGGGAAATGGGGGGATATTGTGTAGAGGAATTCTGCGAAGGTTGTGTGAATGGATGGACCTCTTTATCATGCGGCTTGGGCCCTCTCGACCATGAGAATAAAGAGAAAGGGCGAGAGAGGTCCCCTTGCCTTATACCTCGAAGGGCTTGAATGTTTTCGATGGAATGCCATTAACACAAATAGAGATAAAGGGAGAGGATATTAAGCTCATGATCCAACAAAGCCAAGTTTAGGCCCAAACCAAGAGCCAAAAAAATGATTTGCTTTATGTAGTTCCATATGAGCTTGTCAAAGGCTTTGGATAGGTCAATTTTGAGAGCATACCCGATTTTTTGAGGTTTTTAAGTGTATAACCTCATGGGTTATGATGATTCCATCAAGGATCTTCTGCCTTCAACGTAGCTTGTTTTATCGAAGAAATGAGCATGGGAGAAGGTACCTCAATCTATTAGCTATAAATTTGGAAATGTTTTTGTAAATTACATTGCAAAGTGCTATGGGTATGTACTTACTTGGAGAAAGCGATGTGCCTTCCCTTGGGATGAGAGTGAGGAAGGTTGCATTGAGAGTTGGCGGAATCCGGTGGGTGTTACGCGATTCCTCTACTATGCCCCCATACATCCTCTTTGATAGTGTCCCGAAGAAATGAAAAAGTTGGTGGTGAATTCGTCTGGTCAGTGGCTTTCCCTTCTTTTAATTGGAAAACTACTTATTCGACCTCTGTCGGTGTTGTGGCTTTGAGAAACATCCTGGTATGATCCTCAATGACCAATTTTGGGATGTCTTTGTGTGATTTTTCCAATGGCCTCTTGTCGTTGGATGTTAGGTTCTTTGAGGATGTCTTTTAAGTGATTAAGTAGTTCCTCGATGTTCTCATGTTTTTTCATCGCTCCTCATTTTGATTTTTTGAGGACTATGATTATTTGTGCATCCTATGTTGATGGTGGAGCGATGAAATAATTTTGTGTTTCTTTCTCCATCCTTAAGCCAACATATCCGAGATTTCTATTTCCACAGGGATCTCTTCTTGGCTTCTTCTCTCTTCTAGTTGGTCTATTAGGGACTTTTCCTTGTTCTATGAGTCGGTGATCATCCTTAGATATGATTTTTTTTGGAGTTGCTTAATTTTCTCTTCCAAATCTCTTTGGTCTTTGAAGATGTTTACGAAGGTGGTCTTGTTCCATAATTTCGGTTTCCCCTTGAGCATCTTCCAATTTGCAACGGAGCGGTATTTTGTGCGCAAGGGTGGTGTGAGGGAAGTCCCACCAATCCAATATAAGGTCTTTGAACCCTGGATGTTTCGGCCAAAAGTGTTCAAAGCAAAATTTTTTTGGGGTGGTTGTACCTGGTTTGATAAATTGAGTTGTATCGGCCAATGGTCGGGCAAAGTACAGGATGATGGTGGCCGCGAGCTTTCCTCCTTGGTGAATGAAGTATTCCGTGATGAGGAAGTGGTCGGTATGGAAGAGATTTGATGAGATCCACATATTTTTGTTATTCCAAGTGAAGATACCATTGGATGTTTGAAGATCTATAAAATGATTTCCGTGGATGAAGTTCTTGAATTTCGTGTTTACATCCCATTTCAAGGTGAGGTCTTCCTCCTTTTTTTTTTTTTTTCTTGAAGGGTTTTATCATGTTGAAGTCTCCTCCAATCAACCGAGAGGGTGAGTTGTTGGTTTTTGAGATCAACAATGCTGTTAAGGAGCTCTATTTTTTTTTTTTTTTTTTTTTTTGCTAGAGAAGTAGTGGGAAGTAGACATTCATGAGATGTCCATGAATGTTAGTTCCATCCCGGTGAAAAGCTTGAATGAAGTGTCTATTGGCACAATTTTTCTCTAGGGTAATGAAATGGGGATTCCGGATGATTGCTAGGCCTCCAGAAACCCCATTGGCATCCCCTTTTGCTAAGTGTTATTGTAGCCTTTCCAGTATTTTGAATTTTGTGTCCAAAGTGGAGGCTGGAGCATTTGGTTTCTTTCATGAAGAAGATTGTGGAGTTTTCCTCGGTAATTATTTTCTTGATTAACTTTGCACTTGGAGGAATTTGTTTACCACTGCGAGATTCCATGAGATGAGCTTCATTGAGGGGGTTGGGAACTACAAAGTAGAACACAGTCAACTTGGGGTATCTCCCCAATTCTGCTAGCTCTTTGCCCATGATAACCATTCATGCCAAAACGGTTTCCTTCCTCGTTTTCAGAATTATTTTAGAATGAGTTTGGTGTTTAGGAGCATACACTCCACCGAATGCCAAGGGATGGAATCTATTGAGCTCTTGTAAGGACTTCCTTGAACTTGGATATGGTGTGGAGAAGTTGAAGGGTGCTTTCGCTTGCATGATTCTTCTAACCCCATGAGATCAAGGTCCACAGTAGTCAATGCTCTTGGGTTCCTCTTCCATTTCTTACGGGATTGAGTCCGGCCTTGCGCATTTACCTTTTTTTCTGATTTTTCCCCTTGTATGTGTGTAGAGGATCGAGGAATAAGAAATGCTTTCGGTTGGATTTTGCTTTGTTGAGTCTTTGAGGTTCGAGATTCTCCTACGAAGGTCACTTCGAGTCTCTTGGAGGTTCGTTCTCATTATCATTCAGGTGAGCTAGGGCGTCAAAGATTGTTTCTTGATGTTGGAGCTCTTTTTTTCTGGTTCGTGTTTGACTTCCTGGTGTGCCTTTTACTTTCAGCGACTTTCGTGAACCCTTCGGGGTCTTTTTCAGTTGAGTTGTTATGCGGTGAAACTATTTGATTTAGGGGGAAATCTCTAAATAGATGCCCATGTTGGTGACATTTACGACATATAAATGGTACATATTCATAATATATTGTTTGAATCCTTTCATAATCATCATGGAGCAGGATTTCCTCATCAGGGAGAGACTTTGCAATGTTCATGTAGACACAGATCCTTGCATAGGCTGCGTGTCTATTGATCTTTCTATCCTCTACAATTTTAATGAATTATACAAGAGCGTTGCCTATGTCCCGAAGGGTTAGCTCATCCCAATTATCCTGGGGAAGGGTGTAGAGCCTAACCCATACTAGAGCCCAAGTGAAATATTTATTGTCCAGGTTGAGGCATTCTATCGAGTTGCGTAAGTATAGATCTGCAGAGTTAAAAAAGTATGGCCCGCCATCCATGATCTGGCTTTTGTATTCAATGTAGGTGAAGATCATGTTGAAGAAGCCCTTGGCACATATCTGTAGATCGATATGGCCCTTGGGCTTCCATTTGGAGGTGATCCAACCTAAGAGGGATTTTTCTGTAGGCTAGAACCCATGAAATTTCTTATCAGTGCATGGTCCTTCATGTATTGGATTTTTTCATTTATTCGATGAGAAGGCAGCTCGATATTGGTTCTTATAGTGTCCTTGAGCATGCAAGTAGAAGATGTGACTGTTGTTGCTTATTCTGCTGCTGCAGATGGCAATTTCACTCCGGGAGATGCCCCAATTAGGTTAGGGAGCGGGCCAGAGTTCTGCTGAAGATTGCTGCTAGCCCCTGCTGCCACTCCAATGGAAGGAAAAATAGAGGAGGCGGGAGCACCCATTATCCCACTGTTGTCTGCCAGGGGAAGCCTACTAAGAATCCACCAAACCCTAGGTCATGGCGGCGATGTTCCTTCATCTCTAGCTTCCACCTCCCAATCCCCCCAATAAAATTAGCTATCAGTAATAAATCCCAATTGATGTGCTGGATTGGGGTGACATATAATGTTAAGGAAATGAGGTTATGTGTATATCCAACACATCAAGATGATGTTTCAAGGTCTGGAAATAATTTTTAACCATCAGGGTGATAGAATTTTAAAGCATTTAGGTGATGAAACTGTCGAATGACAGAGAGAATATAAATATCTTTTCCCATAGGTTTTTCCCTTGAGATAAAAAGAGGAGTTCACTTTCAAATCATTGGGGTTTAGGGGTCAAGGGTTAGCAACCGATAGGAATATAAGCTTTGCAATCGACAGGAAAATATCTATCCCATAGTATATCTCCCAAGGATTTCAAAGGCATGCCTTTTATTTTGGATTATAAAATGTGAGGGTTTGGGGTTTTAGGGCCCAAGTCATGAGGGAAAGGTAGTATGAGCTTAGAACAAAACATTGGCGATTGTATATTGGCAGTTGTGTAAACTATAAGCCTGAGAATAAAATAACTAATGCTTGGTTATGGTGGCTATTATTTCATAAGATTTTAAATTGGGGGTTTTATAAGGGTACTCCCCCTCCCCTTTTGAATATATATGTTATATATATTAAAACATTTCAACTGCGGTGGTTATGTGGAGAAGTTGGGGCCTAAAGTTCATTTTTACCTAGCTTGTTAATATATATAATTTTTTTTAAAGCCCCTTGGCCTACACCAATGTGGTATCATAGAATATTCTGTATCTGCTCTAGGAACAAATATGGATCATAGAGTTAGACGAGGTGGAAGAGGATGCCAAATAGGAAAAATTCCTATAGGAAATGCCGAGGTGATGCGAGCTCTGCATTTGTTGGAAGAGAGAATGACAACCATGGAAAATAGTACACAGAGAGATCCGAAAGCTAGAGATGTGAGTGAGGAAGAAAAATATCAATATGAATAAGAAGTGTGTGAGGAGCCAACAAAAGCTAAAACATTAAAGGAAATTTTAGGATCTGTTATAAAGACTAAGCTTGAAATATCCACCTATACTAGTAGCATAAATCCAAAGGAGCTTGTGGACTAGATCAAAGAAATGGATAAATTCTTTGAGTATGAGGAGATGAATGAGGAGGAGAAAGTTAATTTTTTTGCCACCGAATTCAAGTGACGTGTAACTTTATGGTGGGATGGTGTACAGGCTAAGAGGAAAAGGAAGAACAAAAAAATACTAAGAGATGGGACAATATGATTGCAAAGATCCGAGGAATTTTTTTTCCAAAACATTATCAACTCACTTTATTTAGGTAGTTGAAAAATCTTAGATAAAGGTTATTGTCCATGAGATAGTATATAGAGGAGTTTTATAAGGTGAATATTAGGGCCAAATATGTAGAAGAGTCTACAGACAAGACAAATAGATACATAAATAGTCTTAGGTTGGATATTTAGGATGATATTAGTGTGTTATCTCCCAGAATTATGGAAGAGGCACATCGACTAGCATTGAAGGCTGAGGAGAAGCCTGCAAGGAAGCAATATGGTAGAGGAAAAGGTACTGCTAGAGGAAGAGGAAAGCAATCAAACATAGGAAGATCTACAACATAGAAGCAAGGAGATAGTAGCTCAAGTCCACAACAACAATAATAGGGAGACTTCAAAAGTTGAAGATCCTTTTCCAAATGATGAGGAAGAGAAATTTGGTGCTACAGGTGTGGAAAAATTGGACACATGGCATATGCATGTCCAGAAAAATAGGGCCAAAGAAGAATTCTTGTTTCACTAGTAGAAGAAGGGGACTGAAATGTACAAGAGGAAAAAATGTGTTAGAAACAAGAGAGAATCTATTGCTTAAGAAAGTGTTGTTGAAACTAAAGAACGAAGTTATTGAACCCGATTAGAGGAAATATTTAATCAAGATTGTTTGCAAAGTCTAAGGGAAATGTTGCAAAGTGGTGTTCGATAGTGGCAACAAAGACAATTTGGTGTTACAAAAGTGGTGGAGAAATTGAGTTTGAAGAGGATGAAGCATCCACACCCTATAAGGTGTCATGGCTTCAAAAGGGACATCAATTGTTGGTGAATGAATAGTGTGAGGTGGAGTTATATATAAACAACTACAAGGAAAAAATCCTTTGTGATATCATGCCCATGGATGTATGCTAGATTATATTGCATAGAACATGGTAGTCAACAGGAGTGTTACACATGATGGGAATAAGAACACTTACAAATGTAAGAAGGATTGCGTAAACCATACTTTGTTGCAATTACAATAATAAGGGACATAAAAAATTAATGACTCAAAGACATTATTGCTGAGATGGAAAGAATTTTTGTAGTAGATGGAGGATAATTAGGTAAATTTTGTTTTGGTTTGTAAGCCTAGAGTAATTCTTACTTATACCATGATAAAATTTCCTTTTGAAATTTAATATGTTTTGAATGAATATAGTAACATTGTAGTAGATGAATTTCCTAATGAGTTATCACCTATGAGGAGTATTAGTCATCATGTTGACTTGATACCGAGAGAAACTCTACCAAACTAGGCTGCATACAGAATGTGCCCTTAAGAGAATGAATAAATTAGTAAGAAAGTGCTAGAGTTGTTAAATGAAGGACTGATTAGAGAGAGCCTTAGTCCATGTGCAGTGCCGATAGTGCTAAGCCCTAAGAAATATGGTGGTTGGTGAATATGTATAGACTACAAGGCATTGAATAAGATTACAATCAGGTACAAATTTCCTTTACCCGTAGATGACTTGTTGGCTATTTAAGTGGTGCTAGTTGTTTCTCTAAGATTGATATGAAGGGTAGGTAATATCAAATCATTATTAGAGAAGGAGATGAGTGGAAAACAATGTTTAAAACCAATGATGGGTTATATGAATGGTTGGCTATGCCATTTAGACTATCTAATGCACCTATTAACTTTATGAGATTAATGAATTAGGTGTTAAAGGAATTCATAGGGAAATTTGTGATTGCATATCTAGATGACATCCTAATGTCAATTCAGCTCTAAGAAGAACACTTGAGGCATTTTAGGTATGTTTTAAAAAAGTTGCAACAAGAGAAATTGTTAATTAATTTGAAGAAGTGTTCATTCCTAAAGTAAGATCTTGTTTAATTAGGATTTTTAATATCTAAATATGGCTTGAATATGGACCCTTAGAAGGTAAGAGATATTTTTTATTGTAATTCTCCTAAGAATGCATTTGAAGTTAAAGTTTTCACAGTTTGGCTAGTTTTTACAAGAAGTTTATTAGGAATTTCAACATGATGAGTGCTCCAATTGTGGAGAATATAAAGAAGGACAAACAACTATTCCAGTGGAATGTTGAAGCTGAGAAGGGTTTCCATTTGTTGAAGAAGAAGATCATAGAAAAATCTATTTTAGTGTTTTCAAGTTTCAACAGACCTTTCCAAGTGAAGTGCAATGCAATTGGAGAAGAAATTGATGTTGTACTAAGATAGAAGGATAATCCTATAGCATATTTTAGCGAGAAGTTGAATGAGTCAAGGAAGAAGTATTCTTCCTATGACAAATAATTATGTTTTAGTTCAAGCCTTAAAGAATTGGAGGCATTATTTGATGTCTAAAGAGTTTGTCTTTACAAAAAAGTCATGCATAGCAGAACATTATGAAACAACCAAAATTAAACGAAAAGAATGTTAAATGGATAGAGTATTTGTAGAGTTTCACTTTTTTTTTTCAAGGATATTAGTGGCAAAGCTAACATAATTATAGATGCTTTAAGGAGGAGGAACCTAATAGTGCAGGAAAGTCAAGTCCAGGTGATGGGATTTAATTTCATGAAGGAGTTGTATAAGGTTGATGCAAAATTCAAGGAAGCCTATGAAGCCCATAAAAATCTAGATATTCAAGATAGAGGTCAGTGGCTTGATTACATGCTACATAGAGTGTTATTCAAGAACAATCAACTCTGCATTCCAAAGTTCTCAATGAGGGAGAAATTGATTAAATAAAAGCACAATGGATGTCTTGGTGGACGTTTTTGACATGGAAAAAAATATGAGAAGCTAAATAATTTTATTTTTGGAAAAATATGAGGACTGATGTGCAAAATTTCATGAGAAATTGAATTTTTTTTTAGCATTCAAAAGGGAAGAGTCAAAACATAGGGTTGTATACACCATTTCCAATTCCAGACAGATCTTGGAATTCATTGATTATGGACTTTGTATTTGGGTGTCCAAAGACAAAAAAGGGAAACGATTCAATCCTTGTAATAGTGGACACATTCTTGAAGATGGGTAATTTCTTTCTTTGTTTTTGAACTAGTGATGCCACCCATTCTAGTAATTGTTCTTTAGAGAAGCGGCAAGACTACATGGAATACCAAGAGTATTGTCTCAGATAGAGACACTCGGTTCCTGAGACTTTTTTGGAGGACTCTATGGAAAAATCTTGGAACAAAGTTGAGTTTTAGTTTATCCTATCACCCTAAGATTGATGGGAAGACTGAAGTAGTTCATAGGAGTTTGGGGAGTATATTGAGGAGTTTGGTTGGAGACCATCCCAAATAGTGGGATCAAGTGCTTTCCTAGGATGAATTTTTCCTATCAAAATGCCCCAAACAAAATCATAGGTTAGAGTCCATTCAAAATTATGTATTGAATGCACTTGAGGGGCGTTCATGAGCTTAGAAACTTGGGAAGAGAAAAAAAAGGAGTGCAGTGGGTGAATATTTTTTCACAAGCATGTAGGAAATCCATGAGCAAGAGAAACAAAAATTACAAGAGAGAAACCTAAAATAAAAAACGAGAGCAAGCCTGAAAACAATAGAACAAAATTTTGAAGTGGGAGATTTAGTTTTAGTGCATCTAAGGAAGGAAATATTTCCTTAATCGGGATACAATAAATTAAAATTAAATAATATTGACCCTTGTAAGACCCTCAATAAATTTTCAGAAAATTCTTACGAGATAGAGTTTCCACTAGGGATTGGCATTTCTCCCATCTTCAATGTTGCAGACTTGTATAAGTATCAACCAGATGAAGAAGTGCAGAAAAATATGACAGTGGAAAAAAATAGATTCAATGGAAAAGTAGTTACTAACAACATAAAATTTATAACCATAGAATATTTTGGACATGAGACTGATAAAAAAAACTAGGGGATAGGAGTACTACAAGTATTTAGTCAAGTGGAAGGACCATCTAGTAGTTGATGCAACTTGGATGACTGCCACATTGCTACAAAAAAGTGGAAAAACTATTGAAGACCTCATGGAAAGGAGCCCATGAATTATTTTTTCCTTGGGAGTATGATGCAGGGGCATCTGGTAAAATTCAAATGACCGAGAGGTAATTTTTTTTTACCAGAGGATTTGGTTCCTCAATGTGTGGAATTTGTTGGAAAAGTTAGGATAGAGTTTATTTTTATTGTCATGTAATTTGATTAACATAGTAATTTTTTAATATATGCCAAGTTTTTCCATCTAATCCTAATCTCCTGGATCTAGAACAATCCTATGATGTACTTATTAAAATCTTGAATAAATAAAATATAGTAGAGGAGAGAGTGTGGTGAGAGGATCCACTGTAAAAGAAGTGTTGGAGAGTGGGATTATTGTTACCTCTGTAATAATTGTGTACATGTCCTTTGAACTACCTTTTGTCATGTGTTTGTATATGTTTGGATGTGGTTAAATAACGTTACAGGCGTGTGAATTGAATATTTTCATAGTCCTGTGGTTAAACCTATGATAGGTGTTCCTACACTCGTAACATGGCATTATTGAGACTAGAGGAAAAATAAACCAAGATTATTTTGTTTTTAATTTACAAAAGTTTGTTATTTGATGGCAGAAAATGGGAATAAAACCTGAGGTTTGTTGGAAGAATTCCATTAAGGGACATATTCCCTAAAACAATCTTCCACGGGACTTTCCAAATAAGACTAGTCCTCAAACCGTCGGGGTGACGTGGACTATTAGGTGCAAGGGTGATGTGTATCTCCAATACACCAAGGTGACGTGTCGAGGCCTGGAAATATATTGTACTGCTATGATGATGAGCCTTTAAATATCCCTAGGTATTTCAAAGGAAAGCCTTTTGCATTGGATTAGAATACGCTGGGGTCCATGGTTCCAGGGCCTAGGTCATGAGGGAAAGGTCGTATGAGCTTAGAACAAAATTTTGGGGGGTTGTATACTAGTAGTTACGTAAAATATAAGCCCATGAAGAAAAGGGCTAATGCTTGAGTGGGCCTAATGGTTAAGAGCATGTGTTTCCTCCTAAGAGGTCGCAGGTTCAAAACCAGAGGGGGTAGAATATGTATGCCTTCGTAGACTTAGCAGTCAAAATCGCTGCGCGGAGGTGGGTCCCTTGTTCCACAAACAAGGGGGTCTTATACACCAATTTGGTGTCTGGATTGGCTCTGACCTTAAAATTGGATTATTATTATTTGATAAGTTCTGAACTCAGGGGTTTTATAAGGGTACTCCCCCTCCCCTTTTGAATATATATTATATATATATTAAAATGTTTTGGCTGTGGTGGTTTTGTGGATAAGTTAGGGTCTAAAGTCTAATTTGACCTAGCTTGTTAATATATATTATTATTTTTTAAATACACTTGGCCTGCACCACTAGGTTGTTGGCATTTCCTATATCAAAAGGCAGCGTTCTCATAGTCAACAAGCTGCGAATAAACTTTGTCCCTCCACTTGAGGGGATATTATCCAACAAATCTTAATAAGATCTAGTTCCACACATATGCGTGCAACTGTGACCATGCCATTCTTATTCCTTCCAGTGTTCATTTTAATTCCATTCTTATTCCTTTTAGTGTTCATTTTAATGTAGTTGAGAACTATTTTACTCAAATTTATTTTAATTATTAATTTTATTTTCATTTCTATGTAATTTGGTGAAGTTAAAATGCTTAACATGACATCTCATGTTGTTAAAATTTAAAAGGTTATAAAAAATAATTTATTTTATTTTAAATTATTATTATTATTGTTGTTGTTGTTGTTATTAATAAATAGTAAAATAATTAATATATAATTTAAAAATATGTATATTTTTTTCCAAAGGAAAAAAAAACCGTAATTTCATTTCAATTTTTGAAAAAAGGAACAAAATTACATTTTTCAGATGCTAAAAGCATTCAAAATGTGTTGCCTTATGACTCACAAGCATAGAAAAAATAAAAGTAAAAAATACAAAGGGGAATATTAAGTGATATAAAAGTCACTTATATTCTCTTTCTTTCCTTTCTTTCTCTGAACCTTCTTCCTGTTGGAAACTAGATCACTACGGGGATGGGGTGAATCAGTAGTGATGGCACTGACAAAAAAAATTCTCAAATTATTAAATTTTTTACCATGCAAAATCTGAAACTAAAAACCATATATCAGAGCATCAAAATAAACATGAAAGCATGAAAATAAATCAACACATGGACACAAGTATGTCCATTGTAAACCCTTTCCCGAGGGAAAAAACCACCTTGTTGCTACTAGCTATTCAATTCTTTTATTATATGATGAGAAAATTATACATGGATAAGATTACACCCATAAGACAGAAGACTCAACTTCTTTCACAGTATGTTGGCACCAATCAGAAAGGGAATTATTTAGCTCAGGTATCTACGAACTACCATCTGATGAAGGCCACCACAATCAACAATCCTTGCCCAATTACTCCTAAAGTAACAATCGACTCTATAGAATCTGATATGTTGGTAGCTATCACGACCAAAGACCCTCATCTAGTTTCTGCCAAACTATCCAACCACCATTGGATGGAGAAATATATTCCTTTTACTAAATCCGCAAAGTCACTATATACTCTAAAGCCTCCATGCCTTCACTTCCTCCATGTGAGCCTCATTTCATATATTTTCAAAATGGACTCATAAACTTGCTCAACATGAGCACTATAGCAACATGACATCAAAGCTCAAACAAATAACAAATTTGCAGCACTAGCTTCCATAAAAAATTCCACACAAAATCTCCACACAAGATGCAAAACAACTCCTCAAAACACTACTCCAATCCATATATCAATAACTGACTCAATGCATAAATATATGGCTGAAATAAAATTCAGCTATCTACAACTACAACTACAAACTAATTCAGAAAATATGCTTAGACAACTTACACAACTTACATGATCTTCTCCAAGCTCACACTCACTCCACACATAACAAATCCAACCAAACTATCATTGAGATTTCTCCAATATATGGAAGAACTCAAGTGCTCAATTCAATAATTACAAAGAACTATTGGGCTTCACAACTCTGTTCATATGCTTGATTTGATCCAAATTCATCTCATTGACTCAATCGACCACTAACTCCAGTTTCATTTTTGATATTTTCAACTTTAATAAGCTTTTGGAGTTCCCACAAACTTTTCTGACCATAAATCGAAAAGTTTCAAACGTGAGCTTCACCACAATACAAAAATTAGTTGACCAACATGAGAAATCTGGAGAAAAACTCGTGAAAATGCTCGATTGCATGGATGACACTGGTTCCACGTAATTGGAACATCACAGTTTGTCCCATAGGACTGTCTGCAAGCGACTGGAGTTTTTCAGCCGCTCCCACATGCTTGGATCTATGCGATTGAGGCTAAAGATGAAGAAAACCATTGGATATTCAGTCCAAAACTTATGCTAACTGATGGACCACATTATTCAACATCTGATCACTCCTCCAAACCTATGTGTCAAGTCTTAAAATGATTAAATAGGCTAAAAACAAGTTATGCCATGTGTTAGCACTCAAATCTACCTCGGGCTGAAATGAAGTAAAACTCAAGGCTACATCAAACCACGCTCAGCCTCGTAGCTAGCCCTACGAGGACAGGAGAGGGCTCTCTCCGTCAATCTCGAGAAAATAAGCAATAGGATGCGAGATGACTTAGAATAAGAACTGATTTTAGGCTAGTAAAAAGATAGGTATGTTTGGTTTTTGGTTTTTTGAGTTTTCGCTGGAGTAATGGGAAAACAAATTTTGGGTCCGGGGATAAGGTCAGACCTTTGCAGAGTTCAAGCTGGGGCGAGATAGGTGATGATCTTGATGCTTTAAATTGGATTTATGGATAGATTAGACCGACGAGGAGCTGAAGAGGGCAAAGAAGAACTTGGATCCTCTCCAAACAGCTAAAAACATATAGAACTAACTGAATTCAAAGGCTAAGCACTGTAAACAATGGATTCAACCTTATTTCACTCATTCAATTTAGTTCAGAAGCATAATGAAAGGATGGCAACATTAAACATGAAGACACTTACAGTAAACAAAGGAGAAACATCATCAAGAACAGAACACCACAAGGATCCCAACAAGTGCCGCAAAACCCCTGATCTTTCCTTAGCCAAAATATGAAAAGTATGTACAATAGTATCAAAAGTATCCCAAGAGTCCAACCTCTCCAAGCAGTGAAAACATATAGAACTAGCGAGATTCAAAGGCCAAGCAACTATGAAAGCAATGGATTCAACCTTAATCACTCATTCAAACTAGTTCAGAAGCATAATGAAATGATGGCATACGTTAAACATGAAGAAACTTACAGTAAACAAAGAAGAAACACCATCAAGAACAGAACACCACAAGGATCCCAACAAGTGCCGCAAAACCCCTGATCTTTCCTTAGCCAAAATATGAAAAATATGTACAATGATATCAAAAGTATCCCAAGAGTCAAACCTGTAGAATGCCTCAGAAATTACAATATATAGATCACTCTAACACCTTTCCCCACCTCTAGGGGTCGAATTCCCTCTTCAGGGATCAGTTTCAACTAATTCTAATCATGGAACTACAATCTAGGCAGCTAACAACTTGCCTCTAAAAGAGTGGAAACTGATCCATTACATGATTTTTTACTCATTTGAGAGTGAATCTTCTAGAAGAGATAAAAACAAGCCAAAGTTACATATCAAACATGAATTTACATCCTAACAACCCAAAAATTCTACCCATAAGCAAAACTGGTCCATAATAGGCGAAATACTGAGCTGGCAGCTGAAAACTCAGAAAAATCTCAAGGTGGGTCGCTCCTGAACTGCGTGGGTCGCTCATGTTCCAGGCTGATTTTGAGGTAGCTCCCGGCATCCAAATTGAGCTCATGATAGCTCGTTGGAAATCCCTGGATGTCTACTTTCCAACCCAAGTGGAATTTATGAATTTGGAGTTGATTTGAACCTCCAAAACCTCATTCTCCCAGAGGTACTTCCTGCTGGTGCAAAAGGTGGCAGCAAGGTGATTTTCATGGTGTTTTTGAGCTGTTTGACCATCCAGATTTTGTTAAAAATGCTAAGTTGACTTTAGAGGATGCATAATTAACCATGAAAAATCCAAAAATGTAAAAATATCCTCCAGCAAGTGTCTCAAAAAAAAGCGAGCGCATGAGCGCGCGACCCACGTAGCTGCAAAACCTGTTTTTTAGACCAAAAATTTGAAAATGACAAAATTTTCTCCGAATTTGCCCAAATTCGGAGCGGAGGTCCTCCATCATGTTTCTTGCCCAGTCAATGAAGCCTCGGCCAAAATCCGAAGTGGATTAGGCCTTTTCCGCCGTCGAAGTGCCTTGCGCAACCTCCTCTTCATGATCTTCATCCTCGCTTTGCAAACATGCATGCGAGCCCAGTAATGGCCTTTCATGTGGCGAAGCATGTCTTTGTCTCGATTGGCCTTCGCCAACAGCTTCTCCAGATGTATATTTACCCGCGTGAGTACAGTATCTCTGTCAGCTGGTGTCATGTCACCGGGTCTCTTTCGATTCCACTGTCTGTCCTCACGGATTTGGCGCACCTCATAAAATGTGAGCTCATCCTCAAGCTGTTTGTTGCGCTGCTCCAAATAGTTAATCACCCACTGAGCCTTCTGCAATTGGTCTTTCAGCTGGTTATTCTCGGCCCTTTGCTCCTGGATGACCTCCCTCAGCTTCGAGCTAGGAGAACCCGTATCAACATCAATGACTGTCATATCGGTGTCCCGACCTCCTGATGGGCCCTCATCATGCATGGGCCTCTTGCCCCTGTCTTGTACCTGTACCTGCACTGGAGAAGAAAACGAGACCCTTTCCACATCACGTGGAGATAGTACTCGCCGTGTCGATGAAGTCGGCAGGACCCCTTCCACCTCACGTGGAGATAGTACCCGCCGTGTCACTGCAAATAAGGCCCTGTGGCCTCGCTGATATGTCTGAACCAAAGGAGTGATGGTATGCTCAACCTCAAGCATGTCCAGCTGGTGTGAGGACTCTCCTGCATCATGAACTGCCTCGGGAGGCTGCTGTGGCACTCTGAAAAAGTCTCTAGAAATGAAATCCTCCCAAGTGATGCCCTGCTCTGCCAACTGATGTGACACCAAGATTTTGATCAAAGTGAAATGATATATACTCCTGTACTGCTGCACTGGGCTCGTCTTCTTCTGCACAAATGTCACCATCCTCTCTATCTTGCGGTGTATGAAATACGGAATACTCATCATACGTACCCTTGTGAAGTGCATCAGCAAACGAATATGGTATGAGAAAAGACGAGCATACCTGCCCTCACAACTAAAATACTGAATAATGAGCCTCATGAGCGGTGCATACTCATCTCTCAAGAATCTGAATGGAAAAACTCTGCTCAAGTAAGCCATATATCCAGTTTTAATGTATGGCTCATAATGAAATTTCTCTAACTGCTGACCCTTGTTCCATTCCTCGCCCATGTTCGGTATACCAGTGGCTTGAGCAATAGTCAAGGGTGATACAATGAAATCAACCCCAGCAAGGCTTACCTGACCATCCCGTAAATGAAGAACAAACAAACGTGCTAATTCACGATGAGGCCGGATTTGTGCAACCATCTCACAAAATCTGAAACATGACAAATATCGGAAACAATCCATAGCTAATGGACATGCCTGCAACCGAGCCAAAGAAGTAGGCTCCTCTCTACGATGATCACCGCTTCTATGTTCTCTGCGGGACCCCCGTGGCACATTACCTTCAGTCACCGAATCACTGCCTGACCCTGGCTCATATTCTGACTCTGTCTCCGACATGGCTCTGACCAAGCTTTTGGAAATGTGTATACTGATATGAAAGTAGTGCAAACAAAGTTAGGATGTATGTTTCAACACCCAACCAATATTCCCACCGTCAAAACACCATCAAGGAATCAAATCATGGATAAAATCTCTGTTTTAGATGGATTGGAAAAAGGCACAATCTCTGTTTTTCAATGCAAGTGAAATTTAGATCAAAAGGAGCGGGCAAATTTCAAAATTTTGAACAAATCTTATCAAAGGAGAGCATGGCATCAATAGAATGTGTTTGTCTATGAGTAATAATCACAAAGGTCTCAATGGGAAGTTTGAAACAAAGTCATGAGAATGTTTTACATTGGGCAGTGAGACTCATTACAACCACAGTCATCATGGAACAAAGGGTTTAAACATGGTATAATAATAGCAATGGTCGCAATGGCATAATGGGCATGAGAGCAATATGGTTTTGATATTATATGCAAAGCTAGATGTATCACTGCCATAAGATAGTAAACAAACTCATTCAACCATTCATTTTCATTTTAAAACCCTGAAACGATAATGCTATGACTGTGGGGTTTTAAATCCTCCGTTTGAACATTTGAAACCACCAATGATGCCACCAATGCATTCAAAAACATCAAGCAATTGATAGAAACCTGTTTGAAGGCCAGTTGCATCGATTCCAAGCAAGGCTGGGCGCTCAGAATGAATTTCGAAACCCTGTGTCTGTGTGGGTCGCTCACCCTCTGCGTGGGTCGCTCGGCCCAGGTGGGTCGCGCCCCTTGTAACTTTACACTGCTGAAATGACCTACGTGGGTCGCTCTGCCCAGGTGGGTCGCTCACCTCCTGCATGGGTCGCTCGGCCCAAAACTCTGTCCACGCAGCTTAAAACTTTGAAATCGGCCCTCCCATCTTCAAATCACGATTTGGGTGCTATGGATTTGTGAAAATGAAACTTGTTTGGCTTTTATACTTGATACAAATATCTTCACAATCAGATTTTGTTTCAAATTTAATTGCAAACCCATATTACAAATGTTTTTGTAATTTCACTTTTGGCTTTTCAAATACAAACTTCTTTTGGCTTTTCTAAGGTCGATACTAATGATTTTGCTGTCTTCTTGCAGGGATATGGCTATCTCGGCTAAGGAAAAGACCAAGGATCTGCTTTTGACAATTTCTTCTTGGCGGAATAATTACAATTTATTACACAATGATAATGAACAATTTCTAGTTCCAAAACAGAGTTTTGGACTAGAAATATTTTTTTTTTTAAAATGCTGATGATAATAAAATAAAAATCACAAATGCAGAACTTTCCTCACTTTGCAGGCTTTATGACTAGTATATAAATGACTCAAAAACCATAGACACCAAGACCTATGACACTTATTGACATTTTTAATGACCATATATGTAATGACAATGACTATGAATGATTTTTGAGAAAATTTTTAAAATAGCAGTGTAAATGTAAACATAAGACGAGCAGAGACCCCTTCGTCGTGCATGGCATGCTCTAGAAATGCAACGAAGTGGAACAAGCGAGACACCTAATAATGAATATGCAAAAGACGAAATGATCACTGACGGAGGGCTGCAAGGGCCGACTCTAACACCATGAAATATCTATTCTTCCAACCTTAACACCAAGGCCAACACCTTTATCTCCTCAAGCAACAACCATAACCTGTCCAAACACCTCCAACACCTGTAGCAGCATCTCCAACTCTGGTAGCAATATCTCCAACTCCCACAACAACAACACCAAGTCATACAACTACCTCCAACATTGGTAGAAGCACCTCCAACACAAGTAACCACAAATCAACACAAGTATCAACATATCCAATGCTTCCAAGACATGTAGAAGCATATTTAACTCTTGTAGCAACACTCCAACCTCCTGCAACAACAACATCATATCCACTAGTTCTAGTCATAATTATGTTGACGTCAATGCGAAATGACAATACCATCAAGCCAATCATCCATTAGACAACACTCATCACACATGCATATGACCAGAAACACCATGGACATGTTGACATCAATGCAAACACTACAATGACAACAAACTCCTCCTTTGGCAATGATGTTAACCTCAATAAAACATGTGAGGCTAAACATTTAATCCAAAATATATCCCCCTTTGACATCAATGGAAAAGGGCCATACAAATACTGAAGTACAATTCCAATTATGTGCCAGATGAGAGAAGGAATCCCCCTATCATACATAACACCACACTGATCCAAGGATGATGTAGACCAAAAATATCATTTGCCAATCATATCTCTATCAATTGCATGCTATCTCTGAACTAAACATGACCCCCCCTAAGCATGTAATGGAGCTACAATTATACACTCTTCTTGCTGAAATAAGCCTCCTTTCCAAGCGCAAGAGACTACTCCTCATGACCATGAATCTAACTAACTTTGGACATGATATACCATGAATTAAAATACAACATAATGCTTCATGGAGAAAACACATAGTTGTGACAAGTACATAGGATTGGCATATGAGACCTCTACACCTATCACCAACCATGATTTTTATGGACCCATGTTTACATCATGTAACCAATATAGTTGGGCTACATCAAAGATATACAAAATGAAACATGACTTGGACTCCCATTGACCTATACATAGCTAATGATAAAACATACTAGACACCAAGGGTCTCTCCATGAGCGATTTTACCAAAGGATGAAACAATAATAATATGTGGATTTGACAAATGCACATAAATGTGCTCTTCTCTATACATGACAAAAACATGAAATATCACGAGTACATGGAAAAAATGAGCAATGATATATGCTCCATATGGCAGCGACAATAAAATGCAAAACATGGCTTATGCATCAAAACATAAGACCTCCATGAGAAATTAAGATAATATCTCAATGTGTAGTAGAAACATAGGGTCATTATCCACATCATGAGCGACAAAAATTCCTCCATATCTAAGAAGCCATACTGAACTTGCATGTGAAAATCTAACACATCATAAGAAACATCAAATACTTATCCTCTTTATAAGTGAGCAACATATCATCAATGAGGCATAAGAAATAAATCAATGAGAAAAAAAAATGTATACTCTACATATGAGCAACAATATATAATCATCATATCTCATCCACACGAGTGCACAATATATCATCTATCTAATAACACATGAGAAACAACATGATGCATCTATAAATATATATATAAATGATAATATTCCAACACATCAACTAATCTCAGCGGAAGCAACATAAAAAACTAACTCAAATCAATGCCAAACATATGCATTGCATGCTCCTACATAAGAACACAATGCCAACCATATGAAACTCCATTAGGAAGCACATATGCTCCCCCCTGAGTGTGAAACTCCATCACACCATGACCATGTGCATAAGACATCCATGTGACTGCCACACCTCCAATAAATATATCAACAAGAACTCAACATGCAACTACTCCAAAAACCATCAATAATACTATAGTTGATCCAACTAAAATCAAACTTGGAATAGAAATATATAAAAAATGAAAATGCATTTCAAGCCTCATGAACTCCCCCTGAACACATGCATCTCTACATTAACACTCTCCGATATGACTACATAATTAAGGATTTGCATGTAACTCATAATGAAGCCATTTTCTCCCCCTGAGACCAAGCGAGCCTCAATTTTTGGTGGAAGTTCCTTGCTGCTCTTTTCTCCTCTAAACTTTCATTTTTTGATCCTTCTTCCTCTTGTGTGGTTGAATTTTCATATTCTTCTCTCTCTAGTTCTATCTCCTGTAACACATGGGAATTTTATAATCCTTGGCCTTATGGCCAATATTGTCACATAGAAAACATCTAATGTGACCAAGGAATAAAGGAATAAGTTGATATCTTTTGCTGATTTGATTTTTATTCCTTGCATGTGCCCTGTAGTCAATAGCACTATGGAAAAAATCATTGGATGAGAAACGATAACCATAAAATGGACTATTATACCTGACAGATGGAGATATTCTTTGAATGCATGCTTGATGTGGCTTCTCCTTTTTTTGAGAGGATTTTATCTCTCAATTTCTGCAAATTGTTGCTATGTGTCCATGAATTTCATAACTATAACATTTCCCAATTCTATTCTTCTTCTTGGGCCCCCTCTTATTTTTCTGCGTCATGCATGGCTGAATATTTTCATTTTTCTCATTGCTACAACTAGGTGCTCCAAATTTTTTTGATTTTCTTGTAGATGATAGAGCACTAGTTTTAAAACTATCAAATTATTTCCTTGCAAAAAATGCTCCAGCCTTCTATTTCTGGCATTTATCCTCCAACTCCTTGTTTTCAGCCATGATCCTTTGAATCTATGCTTCTAGTGCCATCATCTTGGACTTCTCATCATTTTTACAACTGATGTCTTCTTGTTTTTCCTCAAAATTAATGTTTGATCTATCATTACAATCACTAGTGCCATCATCTTCTTGTGAGGAGGATTGATTTGTTATTGCAATAAAATTAGAATCCTTTTCAATTTTCTCCATTTCTAAAAATGCAATTTTCCTCTGAGATACAAGTTCTGCAACCTATCCAACGTTTCTTTAGCAGTCTAATACCGATTCACATGCATGCTATCATATTTTGAAATACTATTAAAAAATAACCTTTTTATCCATATCATCAAATTCATATCTTACTCCATACTCTACTGATAGAAAAATATTTTCATCAAGCGATAGAAAATATGAATCTAATTTCACTCTCCAAGTTGAAAATTTACCTTTGTGAAGTATTGGAATTCCTTTTTGATCCATTTTAGAAAACTTGCAAAAAATCTTCCAAAAAATCCAAGATCCACTCTCCAGTGATTAATATGCACTCGAGAGCCCCTCTCTAATACTAGTTATTGGAAACTATATCACTACTCGGGGGGGTGAATCAGTAGTGACGACCCTCATAATTTTTTTTTTACCATGTACAAATTGAAACATAAAACCATAGATTAGAGCATCAAAATTAAACATGAAAGCCTGAAAAACAATCAACACATGGACAACAATATGTATGGTAGAAAATGCTACCCCAAGAAAAAAAAATCTTGCTGCTGCTACACTGCTCAATTCTTTTATTATATGTTGAACAAATTACACATGGATAATATTACACCCATAAAATGGAAGACTCGACTTCTTTCATAATATGCTATAATCAATCAGACAATAAACCGTTACTTTCACATATCTATGGACTACCATCCGCTGAAGGCACCAAGATCAATGATCCTCGCCCAATTACTCCTGAACTAAAAATAGACTCTACAGACTTCAATCTACTGGTATCTATCAAAACCGATGAGCCTATCCCACATTCTGTCGAACTATCCAACCACCATTGGATGGAGAAATCTCTCCCTTCCAATTAATCTTCCAAGTAACTGTATACTATGAAGCCTCCATGCCTTCAATTCCTCCATGCGAGCCTCGTTTCATATATTTTCAAAATGGATTCATAAACGTGCTCAACATGAGCACTGCAACTACATCGAATCAAAGCTTAAACAAATAAAAAATTTCCAACACTAGTTGCCATCAAAACCTCCACACAAGATGAAAAACAACTCCTCAAAATAATACTCCAATCCACACATCAATATCTCACTCACTGCATAAATATATGGCTGAAATAAACTTCAGATATTTGCAGCTAAAACTATAAATTGATTCAGAAAATCTGCATAGACAACTCACCCAGCTTGTAGGCTCTTCTCCAAGATCACACTCACTCCACACATAACACATCATACCAAACTATCATTGAGCTTACTCTAATATATGGATGAACTCAAGTGATCAACTCAATATTTTAAAAGAACTACCAGGCTTCACAACTCTGGTCATATGCTTGATTTGGATTCAGCTCATTGACTCAATCAACCACTAAATCCAATTTCCCTTTTGATATTTTGAACCTTAATCAGCGTTTGGAGTTTGTATGAATTTTTTTGACCAAAAATTTCTTAACATAAGCTTCACCACAATACAAAAATTAGTTTACCAACACAAGAAATCCAGAGGAGAACTCGTGCAAATGCTCGATTGAATGGATGACACTTGCTCCATGCAACTGGAACATCACAGTCACTCCCATAGGCCTATCTTCCAGCTACTGGATATTTTTAGCCACTCCCACAGGCTTGGATCCATGCAACTGAGGCTAAATAGGAAGAAAAACACTAGATATTCAGTCTAGAAACTTTTCCAACTAATGGAATACCTTCTTCAGCATTTTATCTCTCCTCCAAACCTTTGTGTCAACTCTTCAATTGATGAAATAGGCTAAGAACAAGTCAATGGCATGCAAGGCATATTCTTCCAACCTTAGCACCAGTACCAACACCTTCATCTCCTTAAGAAGAAACAATATCCTGTACAAAAACCTCCAACATCTATAGCAACATCTCTAACTCCTATAACAACATCTTCAACTCCTTTAGCAACAACACCAAGTCATACAACTGCCTCCAATACTGGTAGAAGCACCTCCAACACAAGCATCCAAAACTCAACACACGTATCAACAAATACAATGCTTCAAAGACATGTAGAAGCAAATGTAACTCATGTAGTAACACTCCAGCCTACTACAATAATAGCATCATATCCACTAGGTATAGTCATAAGTATGATGATATCAATGCCAACTGACAAGGCCATCAAGATAATCATCCATCACACAACACTCATCACACATGAATATGAGCAATAGCACCATGAACATGTTGAAATCAATGCCAACACTACCACCCCCCTACAGGATGGTTAACATGAACCATTTCCAAATTATTATTGGTCACCTTTGGTGGGTATTCTTTGTTAGAATCTGAGTTTTCTAAAATATTAACTCTTGTTTTTCCCACCATCCCATCTTAGTTTTCACATACCGCTTCATGTTGTTCCTCTGCATGGATTGATTCTATTTCTGAGTTGTTCTGCATATGAGTTGCATGTTCATCATGGACCTAGGGATTCCTTAACTTATTGTTCTAAAAAAAACTCCTTTATTTCACCCTTATTCTTTTTCCAAGAAAATATTATTCCATCATTTTTTGTTAGTGTCCTCCCCCTTTTTATTTTTTGGTGTTTTTTGCACTAGAGGACATGACCCTTGAAGATGTCCTATTTAAAAACATGTGCGACATATGTAAGTCATGTTTTGATAGTACACAATTTTAATCCATTGGAAATATTTATGTTTCAGCAAGATGCATTCATGTAGGCCCTTACTTAGGTCCATTTCTAAGCATATACGAGCAAAGGATTTTTTTTTTTCCTTTCTTTCAATATCCATATTTTTAAAGGAACCCAAAGTGTTCCCAACATCCTCTAGAACCATATGATGTCAAAAGGGAAGAGGGAGGTTTCAATGGAATTCTTACCTAAAATGGTATCCTTGTTACCTCCATTGTAGTAAAATCAAACTTTGGGTTATGAAAAGCCCTAATCTTCCCTAAAACCATGGCCTTTCCTTCAATTTTTTTTCCAGATCTTATTGGGAATTGAATTGAAAAATACAAAAAAAATCTTTTGAAAAAAGGTAAATATCACTATATTTGGACCATATCATAAAAAACCATTGATGTAAAGCTTCATACCTTGGAAAAAAATTGTTAAATATGTAAATTGTAGCCTTTGATGAAGGACCGAAAATAGTTAATTTACCTCGTTTATATTTAATTCCATTGTTAGGTCCCTATAATAATAGTGTAGTCCCCTTATTGTTATTGTTAATGCAGTCCCCATATTGTTATTGTTGTGCCCCATAGAAGCCAATTATTGTTATTGTTGTGCCCTTACATTACTATTGTTATGTACGATCTCATTATATTATGACCCCTTAGACTCCTATATATAGAAAATATATTGTCATTTGTATCATTCAATAATTGTTCATTTATGTAATGTAAAGGAGGTTCCCTCCTCAAAGAGGATAATTATTAAGTCATTTATCTATATTTTCTTCTATTTTGTGAGGTGGTTGCAACATTTGGTATCAGAGCTTTGGATATAGGGTTTCGTTGCTACAAACAAGTGATTTTGGAATTTTTACTAAAACCTTTTTTCTACGAAGGTTCAGAAGATGAAATTTTGACCATGTGGTTCCAAAATACGGATTAACCTCCTATAAAAATTTCAGATCTTGGTTCACTATATTTTTTGAGATATGGTTCAAATAAGTTAGGGTTTTTGCATGCTCCAAAATTCAGTCCAAAGAGGCGACCTTGGGAAAATCGTCATAACTTCCTCTACGAGCATCATATTTTAATTTCATAAAAAGTGACCAAAATTACACAGACTTTAGTATTTTGTGTATTGTTTTCAAGGCAAAAGTCAAAACAATGACACGTGGTACTCTGTACAAGTTTTCTCTACTGAACTAGTCCATAATCAGGTCATCGTGGGAGTTTGGGCATAAATTTATCTTGAAGAATCCAAATTTGGCCTGACTGGTGGAATTGAAAATAAGACTCATAGGACTACCACAAGACCGAATTTCAGATCTTGGAGAGATGAAATTACAGATATACAATAGTTCCAATATCTGGCTCCAAAAAATAAGGAAAAAAGGTGTGTGTGTGTTTGTTTTTCTTAATTTGCATCATTTTTGTTTTAAAAATTAGTTTGAAGTGATTCAAGTGGAGTAATGAAGCATATATATAACCATTGATTCCAAAATTCCTTGAAACAAAAAGATGGACACACCTAGTAAGAAACCAGAAATATATTCTATGACGCATGAAGAAGAGGAAGAAATGCAACATGACGTATCAAATTTACGAAATCAAGTGCAACAAATTTTGCTCTCGCAAAGAGTAATAAAAAATGAAATAGAAGCTAAGATGGAAGGTTTAGAAACAAAAATGAAAGGCAACATTGAAGGTTTGAAGGATGATTTAAAAGCATACATGGAAGCTAGGATGGATGGTTTGAAGAATGGTTTAAAAGTAGACATGGAAGGTTTGAAGGAAGGTTTGACAAAGTTGTTACAAGAAATGCTTCTGAATGGGGATAAGGTACTCCATGAAAATCATGATGATGACAAAAGGAATATAAATTATGATTTTAGAGACTCCAATGTGGGGCTTAAGAACCACCAAATTCCAAAGATAGGTATGAGGAATTTTGATGGAAATGATCCCGTAACATGGATAATACAGATGGATCAATATTTGTATCTACATGATGTGAAACACACACAAAAGGTACACATTGCAACTTTATATTTATAAACCAATCAATTTGTATGGTATCAATGGATTTGTTCTCATAAACCACTCGTCACTTGGTCAATTTTAACGAAGGAAATGATAGAAAATTATGAGGATACAAAGAGGAACACTTTTAGCCAATTGATAAATCTAAAAAAAGGGTTCAATGGCGAAACACGTTGAGGACTTCCAAAAATTGAATATCAGGGTAACTGATATTCCAGATAATCATAGGATTGATGTCTTCATAGGGAATTTAAACAGATAACATCCAACATGAGGTTCGCCTTTGGGAACCTGATTCATTGGAGAAATCATTCATGGTGGCAAGAAAATTTGAAAGAAAAATTATGGCAACAAGAAATTCTACCACTCACAACTATAAAGATGGAAGTGTTTCTGCTCCTAGCCTTCAAAAACCTACACGGTTGATGCCACAAAAATTGGAGGAAAAAATAGCAAAAGGGATTTGTTACAGTTATGATAGAAAATACAATAAAGGTCATACCTATGCTGAGAAGAATTTATTATGCATAGATTGTGAAAAGGAAGAATAAAAGGAAAAATAAACATCAAAAGAGGAGGATATACACCATGAACCAACCCCTAGGAAAGAAGAAATGAATACAACCATATATTGCAATGCATTGGAAGGAATTACCACTCTTCAAATGCTCAAGATAGAAGGATATATCAAGAAGAAAAAGGTAATAGTGTTAATTGATTCAGGAAATACTCATAATTTTATTCATTGTAAGATAGCCGAGGAATTGAATTGCTTCCTATATCCAACACCAAAGTGTTAAGTGATGGTTGCAAATGGAGGAACTATAAATTGATCTAGAAATTTCCATAATATCAATATAACCATGGGGGAATATGTATTGAATAGTCCAATTCTTTCCATTCCAATGGGTAGTGCTGATGTTGTACTAGGAGTCTAATGGTTACAATCTTTTGGGACAATAACTTTTAATTTTCCAGAAATTTTCTTGAAATTTTTTTGGGAAGGAAAGGAAGTTGAATTAAGGGCTATCACAGGGAAACTGAGAAAGATAATCAACTCTAATGGTATGAAAAATATTCTAAATAAATAACAATGAGGCATAATTGCACAATTATGCTCACTGGAGATTCAAACATCAAAATCATCTATTTCTCCAGATCTCCAAAAAGTATTGGACAATCATTCCAAGGTAATTGAGACTCCCAAAGGCCTCCCACCTATTCATGATCATGATCATTATATTCATTTGATTCTAGGAAGTTTTCCTCCAAACATCAGGCCTTAAAAATATCCTTATGTGCAAAAGAGTGAAATTGAACGTATGGTTGCAGAAATGTTAGAGGTCAATATAATTCAACCTAGTCAAAGTTCTTTCTATGCTCCAATAGTATTGGCGCACAATAAGGATGGATCATGGTGTATGTGTCTAGATTATAGAGAAATCAATAAGTTCACTATTAAATAAAAATTTCCCATTCCCGTCATTAACGAATTATTTGATGAATTACATTGAAAAATTTACTTCACCAAGCTGGATCGTCGTTCAGGATATCATCAATTTAGAATGAAGACTGAAGACATTCCGAAAACAACATTCATAACTCGTGAGGGTCGTTATGAATTTTTTGTCATGCCTTTTGGCCTTACTAATTCAACTTCCACATTTCAAGGTTTGATGAATTCCATTTTCAAACCCTTCCTTAGAAAATTTATGTTAGTATTTTTTGATGATATACTAATATACAACAAGTCTTGGAAGGATCATGTTCAACATATTGACAAGGTGCTAAAACTATTTGAGGAGAAACAATTATATGCAAATACCTCCAAATTTTTCTTTAGAGTGCAGGAGGTGGAATATTTGGGTCATATTGTATCTCATGATGGCGTTAAGGTAGACCCTAAGAAAATTAAATCAATTAAGGAATGGAAAATCCCCACAACCATAAAGCATATTCGAGGATTTCTTGGGTTGAAATGATATTATCACAATTTTGTTAAGAATTATGGGAGAATAGAAACACCTCTAACAACATTATTGAAGAAAGATGCATTTTATTGGACTCCATAAGCAACTAAGGCCTTTGAACATCTTAAAGATGCAATTTTCCAAGCACCGATCTTAGCTACTCCAGACTTCACAAAAACCTTTATTGTGGAATGTGATGCCTCAGGAAATCGAATTGGTGTTGTTTTAATACAATAAGGAAGGCCCATTTCTTTTGAAATTCATCCAATCAAAGGAAAATATTTACACAAACCTATTTATGAGAAGGAAATGTTGGAAATACTACATGCACTAAATCAATGACAATCTTACCTAATCGGAAGACACTTCAAGGTAAAAACAGATCATGATAGTCTTAAATAATTTTTGGAACAAATATTACTTGTAGAAGAGCAGCGAAAATGGGTCACAAAGATGTTGGGTTATTACTTTGAAATAATATACAAAAAGGGAAGCAAAATGTTGTTGCAAATGCACTCTCAAGTTAAGATAAATACATGGAAGCATTTATTTGTGCCATTTTTATTATCCAACCTGACCAAAGTATTTGTGCCATTTAAGTTGCAGTAATACCCTAGTACATCTCATACATTTAGCTAGAAAAATGATTCATTATGGTACAAATATCACTTACATCTTGGTAAGAATTCCCAACTCAAAAAAAATATTCTTTTGGAATTGTGCACCTCCCCCTTAGGAGGGAACTCATGATTTTTAAAAAATTATCATAGGAACAATAGGGAATTTTTTTGTGAGGGCCTTAAATCTGATACTCAGAAGTTTGTAGTAGAATGTTTGGTTTGCCAAAAAAATAAATTTGAGACAATTAAGACCCCGAGTTTGTTAGAAATTTTAGCCATTCCAAGTTAGTGTTGGGAGGTGGTATCAATGGATTTTATCATATGTTTACCCACACATGAAGGAAAGAGTGCCATCATGGTGGTAGTTTATAGAATTACAAGGTATGAACACTTTTTTGCATTATCTCATCCTTTTAAATCCAATATAGTTGCTATTGCATTCATGGAAACAATTCAAAGCTACATGGAAAACCAAATATTATTGTAAGTGACAAAGATCCCATTTTCACTGGAAATTTGTGGACGGAATTATTTTCTTGTCTTGGTACTCAATTAGCTCATATCTCATCTTATCATCCTAAATCTAAAGAGAAAGTTGAGATAGCGAACAAATGTTTGGAAGGATCTATTCATGTCTTTCTATCTGATAAACAAAAAAATTGGGTCAAATGGCTACCTCTGGTTGAATGGTGGCATAACACTTCCTTCCATACTGTAAAAAAATGACCCCATTTATGTCACTTTATGGATATCACCCACCATCCATCACATCATCTTTAAGAGAAAATTGTAAGGTTCAAGCAGTGGAATATCACATTGAGGATCAACAACAAGTTCTCCAACTCTTAAAGGATAACTTCACTTTGGCGCAAAATCAAATGAAAGAACAAGGAAATTAGCATCGCAGTGAAAGAAGTTTTGACATAGAAGACTGGGTATTTTTACGGCTATAACCATACAAAAAAATTTCCCTCAAGCAAGCTAAGAAGGATAATAAATTATCACCCAAGTACTATGGTCCTTACAAGATGTTTCAAAATATTGGTACTATGGCATAAAAATTGGAGATTCATGCATCTTCTTGAATACACCCAATTTTCCATATTTCACGCTTAAAGAAGGATATCGGTGACAAACTCCAAATTCAAACAATATTTCAAGAAATTTATGAAGAAGGAAAAATCATATTAGATCTTGAAGCGGTCATAGAAACAAGAACCCAAAAACTATAGAATCAATCATTTTTCAGAGTATCTCATTAAGTGGAAGAACTTACCCGCAGAAGATTCCACATGGGAGAATGAGAATTTTATACAGAAGCATCCAAAACTACTCAAGCATAGAGGAAAACACTTTTTTGAAGGAGAGGGGAATGTTAGGTCCCTATAATAATAGTGTATTCCCCTTATTGTTATTGTTACTGTAGCCCCCATATTGTTATTTTTGTGCCCCATAGAAGCCCACTATTGTTAGTGTTGTGCCCTTACATTACTATTGTAATGTAGGCTCTGATTATATTGTGACCCCTTAGACTCCTATATAAATAAAGGAAGTCTTTTCATTTGTATCATTCAAGAATTGTTCATTTATGTAATGTAAAGGACGTTGCCCCCTCAAAAAGGATAATTTTTAAGTCATTGATCTATATTTTCTTCTGTTTTGTGAGCTGGTTGCATAACATACATTGTTGGTACCTGTTCTTATTTTTCAACAATATAAGGTCCTAGAATCAATTGTGGTTGTTCCATTGTAATAGTATCTTTCCCCTGTGCCACATATTTGTAAGAAAGTTAATCAACTAGTTACTAGAGTCCAAATCACATCCACAAAAAGTCAAAAGAAATACAATAGTGGAGTTCCTAGTTATGTTGTAATCACGCATCTGAGAAAAAACTGCAATTGATTCCCTTCCCATATAATACATTTCTTGGCTACTGGGATCCCAAACCGTTTCTATACATCTGCATTATATCTTCCACATACCCCTCTTCTAACACGATTGATGTAGGAGCATTAGAGGTTCCAAATCATCAAGATTTTTGGAGACAAAGCTCCAAACTGGTTTCAACATGGAAAAGGAATTTTATTTCCTTACTGTAAATAATTTTAATTGATTTATTTCATAAAGAAATATAGATAGAAATAATATTTAGTAGATAATATTTTTAAGAAGAAATTCTATCTTTTAATACATGAGAAATTTAGGGAATAAATAATGAGAGGTTGTAGGAGAAATTTTTTTCGTAGAAATTAGCAAGTTGTTAGTATAGGAAAAAAATTAGAAATATTAGAAACTATTAGGGTGCTTTTAGGATTTAGAAAAACTATGGATAGGCATATTTTGTGAATAAGGAAAAAGTGAGTCTACCTTGAAAAACATGAGTGGTTTTTCGATTGAATTATGGATTTAGGAAAATTTATTTTGTTTTTATATGTTATTATAAATATTGTAAGACTAAGGGGAAAAGTAATGGCCAAATGAATGGGAAATCAAGCCATTGAGAGAATGAATTCCTCTGAGCATATGTTCGTGGAAGTGAACATAGAAGAAAAAATCAATTTTCCTACATAAAGTGGTATCAGAGAAGGAGATATGGATACAACAAAATAATTTTGCACTGCAACATGTAGGAAAAGTTAGATCAATATTGATAAAGTGGCAGTGACTGCAGAAACTTGAAGAGAAATGAGTGCTCAAAAATGGTTCCAAAGGAGGGGACCAAGAATGCCAACAATTTGAGCTCAGAGGAGAATATTAGTGAGGCGTGTGTAACATGAAAAACGTTTGATACTACAAAGATGATTTGAAGGTCACAGTGGTAGTATGAAGATCACGAAAGGGGAAGATGAACATGACTATGGGAAGTCATTTAAATAATTTAGAGGGAAGCCAAAAAGATGCTAAAGAAGTTTACATAAGGAAAATGAGTGATGACGAATATGAGAGGGAACTCGTTGAGATAAAATCACGGTTGAATGATCTTACAAATATACTACAATAGAATGAGGAGAGACATAAGTATGGGTGGAACTTGAGGAAAAGGGTTAAATGACCCATTGAAAGATTATGGGCTAAGAGACATAGATAAAAATTGAGACAAAAGTTGAAGGAAGAACTCAAAGCTACTAAGTGGGAGGAGTAAATTCACAGAGGTGAACCTGAGCAAGAAGAAATCCATGGAAAATATAGAAATGTTGGTGGATATTTGATCTTTGAGACATCTGTTGAGATTGCAACAAAATGATGAGCTTAGTGGAAAGAAGTCGCCTTCACTAAGTGGGCTCGCAGGCTATTTTTTGGCGCACAGTCTATTTTTAGACATGTCGATCATATTCTATGAGTTGCAGGATGCTATTTGTGGATGGTTGGTCAAGTTGGAAAAATATATGGACTTCTATTTTTAGACATATTGGGCGGAATCTATTTTTAGATTGCCAGTCTAAAAATAGATATGTCGAATATTATTAGCTCTTAACAATATTTGGACTATAAACATTATCTTATTCTCTTGGATAGTACCAGTTAAGTGTACGTATGGCATGAGGTCAAGGTATGAATTACGCTTATTCCTCGAGGGTTAAGTGGAGCTACGGCATGGAGACTTTGGCTTAGAACTCTTATGTGGAGAGTGGTGTGAATTAATTATTAATTAATTCACTAATTATTAACTCATTAATCAACTAAATAATACATCAGTTAACTACAGTGCATGGACAGTTTCAGTGGAGACCAGTGAAGAGGTAGGTGAAAGAGCAGTGTGACTATCAGTTGTGACTATAGTGTTGCATGATTTGCAACACACAATGGTTGGAGATTCCAATGAGGATTGCGTGAGAAATGATGGACCAATTCGAGTTCATTCAAATCCATTATTCAGTAGTGATTGCGCAGTAGAGGCAGGCTAGCAGGTGGGAGAGATCGGTGCATGGGATTTGCTAGATCAGACCTGATTAGTGTGTAGCAATTGGAGATTGTACTGAGAGCTTGTGAGGAGATTTGTATGATGATTGTTACATGATATCTATGACATATAATATACAGATAGTTGGGGGTTTTTAGCTTTAAGCTTTCCCATAAATTACTGTGTTCATATGTGTGAATTTTTATGGTTTTAATGTGTGCATGCAATTGATTTTATCTCCGCAAATAATGATCAATAGTAGAAGAGATTATGTATTGTGCATGAAGTCAAATAGTGTGTGATCAGGAGAATATCAGATGTATAATGCATTAGTTATATAATTTTTACATGGTATTAGAGCGATATTGATCATTGGAGCAATTACAAAGCATTGAAGCGGTTGAGTTTTGTGTTGGTGGAATTCGAATTTGCAGCAGTGTTTTCTTGGTGTCGAAGTTGAGATGTCTTTCAACGGATTGCGATTGGAGTATGCCCTTGAGGGTAGCTTGAATTATATTTCATGGAAGAACAGGATGGAGGTGGTGCTGGAGGACAATGGGTTGAAGGAGTTCATAGATGCAGAAATTCCAAAACCTGCTTCTAGTGATGTTGCCGCACTTGACGCATGGCAAAAGAAGACAACAAAATGTCAAAGGATTTAGTTGGAAGGTGTGAAGGATCACATAGTGTCCAAACTTCACGGTAAAGCTTCTCCATTCTTGATGTGTAAAGCTTTGACAGACTTGTTCCAAAGCAAGAGCGACCAGAGGAAGTTGGCGCTCAAGGATAAGCTCAGGAACATAAAAATGGAGAAAGGCGATAGTATACCCAAGTACCTCACGAAGTTTTTCCAGTGTAGGGATGAGTTGGGAAGTGTGGGGGTTATTGTAGATGACAAGGAATTGGTGAGCTTGGCTCTCCTTGGGATTCCAAAGAGTTGGAATTCCTATCAGGACTCTGTCAATGGTCGTGAGAAACTGCCAGGATGGGAGCGACTTTGGTCGGATCTTGTGCAGGAGGAGATAAGGCAGAGTACCAAGGACGGATCTTCATCAAAGAATGTAGATGAATAAAATTGTGCTTTGGCTGCCAAAGCAAGGAAGGGGAAGAGCAAGAAGAATGCTTCTCAATCCAGTGCAAAAGGCAAGAAGCAGGACATGTCCAAGGTGAAGTGCTTTCACTGTCACCAACACGGACATTATGCCACTAATTGTCCATAGAAGAAGAAAAATAAGTAGGCTGCTGGATCTGCAGCTGGAGAGGCCTTAGCCTCGCAGTTTGAGTTGGATTTTTCACTGATCGCATGCTTGGTGTCAAGGATGATGGTTCAATGTGGTTTCTTGATAGTGGTGCGTCTTTTCATATGACCGGAGACAAAGACTTGTTCAGTGATCTGGATGAGAAGGATCTTGGAGTGCACATTGAGATGGGCGATGATGGTAGATACAGTGCGACTGGTATCAGGACCATTTCCTTTGAGAGGGAGTCTAGTAAACCCTTCGTATTGAAGGAAGTCATGCACGTTCCAGGGCTGAACAAGAATCTGATCTTGGTGTCCATGTTGGAAGACAAGGGATATGATGTTGTCTTTAGCATGGGAAAGGCTTTCCTGCACAGTAAGGCAACTGGTGAAACCCAGAGGATAGGGGTTCGAGTTAAGAACCTTTATCAGTTGCAGGTAGATGGCTGCGCAACAATGGCAGACAAGGAAAAAGGAATGGTGAGCCGAGCTGAGGGGGCGCTGTGGCACAGGAGATTGGGCCATCTTCACCATGGTGCTTTGAAAATTTTGCAGCATATTTCTATCGGGCTTCCCAAAGGTACACTTGCGCAGTCAGATCATTGCAAGGGATGTACTTTGGGAAAATTTGTGAAAGCCACCTTTCACGAGAAGGAAAGTCGCGCCACGACGATCCTTGAGAGAATTCACATAGACGTGTGTGGACCTTTCTCAATAGCTTCGACAGCAAAGCACAAGTATTATGTGATATTTGTTGATGATTTTTCTCGGAAGTGCTGGATATTCTTCATGCAAAAGAAGAGCGAGACATACTAAAAGTTCTGTGAGTTCAAGGCACTGGTTGAGAAAGAATCAAGGAAGTAGGTGAAGGCTCTTAGGAGAGACAATGGTGGTGAATTCAAGGAATTTTGCACCGCAGAAGGAATTCGAAGAGAGCTCATAGTGCCTCATAACCCACAATAGAATGGGGTCGCAGAGCGAAAGAACAGAACGATCATGGGTGCTGCACGGGCGATGTTGCATGATCACAACCTTCCCATACACTTGTGGGCTGAAGCATGCAATACTGCGGTTTATGTGAAAAATCGTTATCCTCACAGAGTACTTGGCAGGAGTACACCCGAAGAGGAGTTTTCTGGTAAGAAGCTTGATATTTCTCATTTGAAGATTTTTGGCTCACCTGTTTACATTCATGTGATGAACGATGCTAGGAAGAAGCTGGAGTTGACCGCAGAGGTTGGGATATTTGTGGGGTACACTGATATACCCCAAAACTATCATGTGTATTTTCCAGACAGTCGCAAGACTGTTGTGTGACAGGATATCAAATTTCATGAGGAGAAAGCCATGAAGTGTTCGCTTGAGAGGGAGCCACACTTGCATGCAGATGAGGAGCTATTAGTTCCTAAGGATGAGCCTCAGGATGTGGATCAGCCACAAGAGGAGGTTCATGGAGTGGAAGAAACCACTCATGCAACGCCAACCATCATAGGGTGGAAGCGCACTATAGAATCTAAGCGACTAAATCTTGATGCAGAGAAGATTATAGGAGCACCTACATCACAACGCAGAAAGAGACAGTCACCTGACCGGTATACTGGATACATGGCTTTTATGAGCAAGTGTATCGTGACAGAGCCATCCTCTTTCGAGGAAACTATGGAGGACCCTGCATGGGTAGATGCCATGGTGGAAGAGTATGATTCGATTGTTAGAAACAGTGCATGGGAGATTGTCCCAAGGCCGGAAGGGAAATCAGTGGTATGTTCGAGATGGATCTATAAAGTGAAGCAAGTAGCTGACGGGAGTGTGGAGAAGTACAAGGAAATATTTGTTGCCTAAGGCTTCTCATAGATTAAGGGGATCGATTATGAGGAAACCTTTGCACCTGTCGCAATGTATTCTTCCATACGGACGATTCTTGCTCTCTCAGCGTAGATGGGGTGGCACATTCATCAGATGGATGTGAAGACTGCGTTCCTCAACGGAGTGATTGAGGAGGAGGTGTACATAGAGCAGCCTGAAGGTTTCAAGATCTTCAACAGTGACTCGCATGTGTGCAGGCTCAAAAGAGCATTGTATGGGTTGAAACAAGCACCTCGTGCTTGGTACACATGGATTGACAGTTATTTCACCGGACTTGGTTTTACCAAGAGTGAGGCGGATCCCAATCTGTACCAGATAGTGGTTGAGGGTAAGTTGCTGATTATTGTACTTTATGTAGATGATTTGAAACTGATCGGTGAGGAACAGTTGATACTCTCATGCAAGGCTGATCTTGCAAAGGAGTTTGAGATGAAGGACTTGGGCCTCCTTCATTATTTCCTGGGATTGGAAATTTGGCAGCGCAGTGATGGATTGTTTGTGTCTCAAGGCAAGTATGCCTGGGAGATACTGGAGAAGTTCAAAATTGATCCAGGTGGATATTGGTGGCCACCCGCCTATTCCACTTGGGGCCCCACCATTACCTCTTTCAGTTTTTCAGTTTCGGCACAACTTACTATTTTTAGCAGTTTTTCAAGTCCTGAACTTCCAGAGTCGTTTTGAGGCCCTAAACTACGTTTTTTGGGCATCGCGCCTCCATCAAATATCATTTTCTTCTGGAATGGTTATTCATGGTGAAATTTGTAGTCCTCGAATAGATCTTTATAATGATGTATCATGTGTGTCAAATGGAGATAGTATGCCAAAGTTACGTCCCTGGGAAGTTGAAACACCAATTTAACCAAATGGTGCCCATAGTTTTGGCACTTCATCTCCTAGGGTTAGGGTTTTGGATGTTTAGAGTCCTCCATTGTTTCTCAATAATAAATAGGCCCTAGAGCCTCATTGTAACTCAGTTCAGAGGCCTGTAGCCACCACATCTCTTCTCAGAGATAGCTACTAGTGCCCTAGCTAGTTTTATTTACATTCTGTTTGTAAGCAAATTTCAGTTCTTTGATATTAATGAAATGAAGTATTATTTCCGCTGCATCTCTGTATTTATGGTTATGTGTTTATTCTGTTGCGTTCCTGCATAAATCCGGATTAGTGGTATCAGAGCGGTCTGCTTTTTCTCGATCCTTCTTTGCATGTCCCCTACGAGGTCGGGGTATAAGGAGTTAGGGCTTGATCTGGTAGAACCTTTGCAAGATCAGCCTCGCAAACCCCGACGGACGCCCATGGGGGATGAAAAGAAAGATGAGGGAGTAGGAGATCCTATCAAAATATTTCTCGAGGAGGACCTCGAAAAAAAAAGGAACGCGATGATGGATAACTTTGCCCAGATCCTTCAATGGCTGCCCACCGGCGGCACATCTGCATCCAGCAGCCACTCTGGGGGTGCGACTCCTTTTAAGGTACAAGTAAATTTTGACATTCCCATATTTGAGGGTCAAATAGATGTAGATGCCATAGATAGATGGTTGAATCTATTAGAAGGATATTTCTCAGTTCATGACTTTTCCGACAGGGAGAAGATTATTTTTGCACTCCTCAAAGCTGCCCCCCATGTCAAGGACTAGTGGGAAACCCACTATGAGAAAAAGGATGAGATAGAACCCTCTCTGTTCTCATTCGTACCCACTTGGAATTCTTTCTGAGATGTCTTCAATGAAAAATACTATCCCATGGGGAGCTATGAGGACAAGTACATACAATGGACCATGCTGCGGAAAGAAAGGGATCAAGATGTGCATGAGCTGACAAATCTATTCCATACCCTGCGCACCAAGTTGGGTATCAAAGGTTCAGAGAAACATCTAGTGCTAAAGTATCACATTTGTTTGCACAGATACATTCAGGAGGAAATGGAGTTCCTCGACATCTCCTCACTTGGTACGGCATACCGGTATGCTACCAAGATTGAGCAGAAATTCAAACAGAAGAAGCGAGACTTTGGATCTGCGAATCAAAAGCAAGGGAAAGGTGCTCCCAAACCACAGGAAAAAGGACAGAGCCAAGGCATGGCGACTCAAGACAACTTGTCAAAGCCACAAGCAAAGAACAGCACCGCAAAGCCAAAGAAGGACACGGGAAAGTGGTGTGAGTTCCATAAGAGCTCCACTCACAACACAAGTGAGTGTTAGGCCAAGTAGTCACTGGTGGCCGAGATGCGGGCTTCTGAGTCAGATGCATGCTTCAAATCTGAATCAAAACCTGACAAGGGGAATGACAAAGGGAAACAGATTATTGATGTAGAGCCCAATGCCACTGTTGCCACTACGAAGATCCAAAAGGAGGAACCAGAAGATCCGGAGGAGGAGGAACGTCTCTTCCACTCCCAGATGTGGGTAAAGGGCTCCTTGGTACAGTTCATTGTCGACAATGGGAGCCAAAAGAACCTCATTTCAGCAGATGCTGTGAAGCGGTTGGGCTTGCCGACCACATCTCACCCACATCCATACACCATTGGGTGGCTTCACCAAGGACGAGATCTCCACATCAGCCAGCAATGCCGCCTTCCCTATAGCATCAAGCCCTTCACGAATGAGGTATTATGTGATGTTGCTCCTATTGATGTTTCTGATGTATTATTAGGAAAACCATACTTGTGGAAGCGTCATGCTATGTATGAGTCTTGGCCTCGCGCTATTATTGTTAATTTGGGAAATAAGTTGTATAGGATACCAGAGGTACCACCTCCTGCCACTATCTCTTTGGTTACTATAAAACAATGCAGTAAGCTCATTTCCCAAACTAGGAAATTAATTTTCCTGATGATCCGCCACCAGGGCAAGAAGAAGACTATGGCCACGACCTCCAGACAAGGCTCCTCTGCATGACAACAACAAATGGATAAGGTTGTGGAGGAGTATGGGGACATCTTCACCTCAACCACAGGGGTTCCTCTGGACTGTCAGGTCAAGCCCCTGATTGATCTGACCCCAGGTGCACCGCTACCCAATGGACCGATCTATCAGCGCTCTTCTCTAGAGAACGATGAAATCAAGAGGCAGATTCAGGAGCTGCTGCAGAAAGGTCACATCCGACCAAGTTCATCGCCCTGTGGGAGCCCGATCGTGTTGGTATAGAAGAAGGATGGGACGTGGAGACTCTGTATTGAATATCAGGCGCTGAACAAGATCACTGTCCAAAATAGGTACCCAATCCCATGGATTGATGACCTTCTGGACCAAATCAAAGGTGCAAAATATTTCAGCAAGATTGACTTGAAGTCGGGGTATCACTAGGTATCGATTGAACCCTCCGATGTGTGGAAGACTACCTTCAAAGCCAAGGAAGGCCTTTTTGAATGGCTGGTCATGCCTTTCGGGTTGACGAATGCTCCCACAAACTTCATGAGGATGATGGATGACATCTTGCGGCCATTCACCAACTCATTTGTAGTGGTGTACTTGGATGACATTTTTATCTTCAGCTAGACTTGGGAAGAGCACCTTCACCACATCCGACAAGTCCTCTAAACACTGCGACAACACAAGTTGTGTGCCAATCTAGAGAAGTGAACTTTTGGCATGACCCAGGTTCAATATCTGGGATACATTATTGATGAAAGAGGGGTGCATGTGGATCTAGCCAAGATCCAAGTAATTCGGGATTGGCCAGCCCCAACTACTATAACAGAGCTTCGCAGCTTTCTGGGTCTTGCTAATTTCTACCGGAGGTTCGTGTTGGGATTCTCTCATATTAGTTGGCCCTTGAGTCAAGTCACCAAGGGAGGAGCAAGAGAAAAATTATTTTGGTCGGAACCTCAACAGAAGGCGTTCACAGAATTGAAAAATCGCCTCTGTTCTGCCCTAGTGCTCATTTTACCAGACTTGCAACAACCATTTGAGATCGAGACATATGCCTCTGACTATGCTATTGGGGCAGTTCTTACTCAACAGGGACATCCAGTGGCATATCACAGTGAGACATTGTCTAACACAGTTCACAAGTATCCCACTTATGCAAAAAGAAATGTATTCCATCAGGGCAAGTTTGTCAAATGGAAGCATTATATTTAGGAAGGAAAAAATCATCCACATAGACCATCAACCCCTGCAGTTCATACATACACAAGGGAAGTTGTTGAACGATCGCCATCAGAAGTGGTCCACATATCTGCAACAGTTTCATTTGAACATCAAGTACAATAAGGGTAGCACCAATAATTTTGCAGTTTGTCTCAGCCAACCACCGATCGTGGCACTAACCACCATTCTCAACTCTTGTGGGCACGTGACTTCTGATCAGCTGCTTCTCTACAAGAACAATCCATAATTCAACCACACATACAAGGCACTCTTAGGGGGTACGCAAGTTCCACATTTTCACCTCCAAGATGCACTATTATGTCACCTAGCACACCTTTGTGTTACTTCAAAAGAACGTGCCAAGATGATATGGGAAGCACACTACAATCGAGTTGCTGGGCATTTCAGAGTCGAGAAAAACAGAGTAATCCCTGTTGTAAGTATTTCTATTGGCCAAACCTTCAAAGGATGTCTATAAGATGTCTATAGACACATCATCCCGCAATGTCAGGCCATTGCCAAACCAACCATCAAGAAGCAAGGCCTATACACTCCGCTACTCACTCCTAGTCGAGACCTTTGGTATTCCATTCCATGGATTACATGCTGGCCCGTCTTCTACTAAGCAGGGAATGACTATGTTTTCATGTCAGATGATTTCGACAACAGCCATCATGGCGCCCATGAATATCACAAACAGGCTTTACCGCGAAACTCTTCTTTAAATGAGGCACTCAGATCCCACAGTCTATCATATCAAATCGGGATAGCAGGTTCCTCAGCACATTTTGGTCCAACCTTTGGTCAATGTTGGATACCAAGCTCACCAAGTCCACAACTTTCCATGCCTAAATAGATGGCCATACAGAGGTCGTCAACAGAATGCTTGTACACATTCTGCGCATGTACAATTCAAAGCATCCACACACATGGGACAAGAGCTTCCCATATGTACAACATAGTTATAATCGGCTTCCACACTAATCGGCCATAGCCCCTTTCAGGTGGGCTTGGGATTCCAGCCACTATGTCCCATTGACTTAGCCATGCCATTTGCGGCTACTCACGCTGATTCAGCTCATGTCCAGTATGAAGTCAACAAAGGAAATAGCTTCATCGAGTGCATTAAACACATCCACCAATAGGTTCATGAAATATTGGACAAAGCCAATGCTAAGTACAAGCAATGCCATGATCAACACCAGGTGCCAAACAACTTCTAGGTGGGTGACAAAGGATGGCTACATTTGCAGAAGGAGCGCCTCACTGGACCCCACCGCAAGATTCACCCGCTCCGATATAGGTCTTAAACCATCACCAAGGTTGTAGGGAACAATTCCTTTGAGCTCAATATTCCACCATTCCTTGGTCCGCACTTAGTATTCAATGTGGACCTCCTTCGTCCTTACTTCCCACCCCATCGGACACCCGTACATTGCAGAACAACTCACACCAATAGAGTTAAACCTAGATTGCATGGAACAGGCCACCACGGATTGTATCAGGGACATGAAAATAAAGAGCACTCACCAACAGAACATCCAACTATATCGGGTTGTCAAAGCTAGCCAACTCCTGCACCAAGGCAAGTGGTTCACCAGGGACCAAGTTCAGCAGAAGTTTCCTCATCTCATGGACGAACTCAACGCAATGGGGACCATTGCTTCCTAAGGGGGGAGGAATCATCCACGTGGATATTGGTGGCCACCCGCCTATTCCACTTGGGGCCCCACCATTTCCTCTTTCATTTTTTCAGTTTCCTTAATTATAGGACAATTTACTATTTTTGCAGTTTTTCGGGTCCTTAACTTCCGGAGTCGTTTTGAGGCCCCAAACGACGTTTTTTGGGCA